>JAAGEH010000050.1:1614908-1703078 GCA_011751065.1 Lasiurus cinereus
TGTCCAGTCTCTCCCTGCATTCCCCTCACCACTTTCCCCCTGAGAATGATCAGTCCACTCCCTTTCTGTGCTCCTGATTCTATTCTATTACCAGTTTATTCTGTTGATCAGATTTTTAATTCACTTAATTTTTAGATTCCCTTGTTGATATGTATTTGTTGTTCATAATTTCTTATCTTTTACCTTTTTCTTCTTCCTCTTCTTGAAGAGTACCTTTCAGCATTTCATATAAGACTGGTTTGGAGTTGATGAACTCCTTTAGCTTTTTCTTATATGTGAAGCTCTTTATCTACTCGCTCTTTAGCTCTGGACGAGCTCCTTGTCCTGCAGGCACCTGAGGCCCATGGGGTGACTGGAACAGACCATTGCCCGTGTGTGTGTGTGTGTGTGTGTGTGTGTGTGTGTGTTGGGGGAGAAGGGGCGGCTTTCTGTTATCTCACCGGCCAAGGGGACAGGCCCTGCCTCACAGTAATGCTGCGACTACAGGACACCGGGCTGCCTCACACAAAGTCTCATGAAAGCCACCAGGGTCTGGACCTGCCTCCATCCCCTCCAGGCCTGTTCTCAACTCCGCTTTTGCTCCTGCTCTCCCACAGGTGCCGACGCCCTGTCCCTCTCCTTCACTGCTCATGCTTCACGTCTCGCCTCCTCCATCAATCCTTCCCTTCGACTCTGATCTGGAAAAGCTCACACCACTCCGTGGAGCACTTGGATAGTTACGCTTCCCTCATTCTGCGCTAAACGGTTTCATGTCGCGGAGTCCACCCTTGCCACTGGACCATCAGCTCCTAGGAGGCAGTATGTCTGGTTGTCCTAGTCTGCCATCCAGCCCTAGGCAGGGCCCACAGACGGACTCCTGATGCTCTGAGGAGTCGAAGAGAATGGGGTGGTCAGGGACAGCAGGGCACAGTTCCACTCAGCTGCTTTTGTTGAGTCGGGCAGCCCCCGGGAGTGAGCCCCAGCAGGACCAGGGCTGTACCTGACCATGCCCCCCAGGTGCCACCCAGTGAGTGACACCAATATCCGCCACCACAATATACTCAGCCTAGGATGGCTGGCTGGGCAGCTTCACAGCCACCTGGGGCCAGGCTATGGTTGCTGCACTCAGACACACCCGCCCCCCTCAGGGGCAGTGGAAGAGACCAGCCTTTGTGGGTCACAGACATGCCTGGCTCAGTTACCAGGCCTCAGGCTGTCATGTCCAACCTCAAAAACCAACCTGCTTTCTTTTTAGGCTAGAAAGTCCCCTTGTTCTGGGGGAAAAGAAACAAAAACAAAAAACAGTGCCAATGGCGTGCAAGTAACCAAGGGGAGATGAAACTGTTTTAACCCATCCGACCCTTGTTGGAGACAAATTCAGGTGCCATCCAGGGGAGCCACAACGTAGGGTACTGCAATGAGTAATATCCCAAGTGGGAACAGTCTCTCTGACACCCTCTTCTATTCCCATTGGTGTTTTAAGCTCCTAAGAATCCCTTAAGGAAGGTGAGGCAGAAACTGCTCCCTTTTCCTGATGGAAAAGAAAAGGAGCACAGGGTTCTGTGACGTGCCTGAAACTTCACTGTAGGGGCAGGTGCAGCCTCGGCTAGCTCTCCAGCACCATGATCTGCCGCCCCCGGGGCTGCAGAGAGCGCATGAGTGCACCGGGGTCGTGGCCATGAGAACATGGGCTTTTGGGCTGAACTTCTGGCGTCAGTTTTCAGCCTTGCTGGTGACTGAACCAGTGTCATGGTGTTTCCCACGCCCGTGGGCTCTGCGAGACGCCATGTCAGCGTCTGGATAATGAGAACCGACACCCCAGGGGCTAAGAGGAGCACGTAGACTCTCCAATCTGCAGGGCTCGGTACATGTCACAAGTGTTTCAACTGTTAGCTCCTCTCATACCCCGGGTCATCTCGAGGCAATCATTGTCCCGGGGGTCTCTGCTCTCCACAAAATGGAAAACAAGAGAAGGGATGCTTCTTACCTGTTCTGGCTCTTCAGACCGGATCACCACCGTCTCAGGTGTGACACAGGGAATCCTCGGGATGGCTGGAGATTCCACCCTGTGTGCCAAGACAATTGGAAAATCAAAGAGATGATCCTTCCCAGTGGTCCCCCTTCTTCCGTGGGAGGCCTCAGTGAAACACCTCTGGACCCCATAATAACCTACCCAGTCTGCTCCCTCACCACAGCCTGGACCCGCCCCCCATTTGCACAAGCAATACAACTCAGCCTCCACCACTGACCAGCTTCCTCCCTGCGCGTCAAAGCCTTTCCCGGGAGTCCCACTGTCCCTCACGCCCTCCCTGAAGGGCCCACCTCCTCCAGGGGTCCTCCCCACTCTCCTCAGCCCCGTTCTGAGCCTCAGAGCCCTTGTGGATAGAATCCTCGCTCGGGCCTCCACACCTTATTCTGCATTGCTGTATGACCTCTTGGTGCGTGTTTTAATCCTACCAAATAAATCTGTAGTTTCTTTATGGCCAGGAGCCACGTATTGTCCTTCTTTCTAAGTGATGTCCCACAAATACTAATGGATTACATATGCTTGTTGTCTCACTTCCTGCTGGTCCCACTGTCCTGCTTTGTAAAAGCCGTGGCATCTGTCTTTGCAGAAAACACCGAGGGCTCCGTGTTTCTGCACAGTGGTCTCTTCTAGATTTATTTGTAGACTATTCCTGCGTGCTAATGTGCCCCCAGCAAAGTAACTTCCAGTGTCACAGGGAGGAGTGAGAAATGTGTTCCGGGCAGAGACAGCCCCTCTGTGTGTTTTCCCTAATGTATGGAAGAACGTGGTCGGTGTTAGAGCTCAGGCACCAATTCCCAATGTGAATTTTCTCAGTGGATTTTACTGGGTGAGAAACTGAGAGTGTGTGAGAGGGAGAAAGGGTGTGTGTATGAGACTGTGAATGAGGGAGGAAGAAAGCTGGGAGGCAGAGGAGCCGAAAGAGGAGGGGAAATACTCCCGGCCAATCTGGTGTAAGGGAGGCCTCCATGTCCCCACTTGATGCTCAAGGTACAGAGTTAGTTTATCCGAAGGTGCTGGACCTGCAGTCCAACTGACCAGCACCTATCCCTGCCAGGGACACACCCAGGGGCTGCCCTTCCGGTGACTTTTCCCTGCTCTGAGATCCAGGGCAGGACCTCGGCCATCCGCTTCTTACACTTGATCTAGCTTCGGCACGAAATCCAGCAGCTCTTTCTCTTCGTCTATGTCCCTGGAATCCTGCCTCTCAGCCTTGGAGCCGATGAGTTCTTCTCCTGAAACCACACGGGTTTAAGTGAGTGACAGAACGGACTTCCTCTTCCTTTTTAACCAGTGCTCTGCCCAGTCCTCAGGGCCGAGGAGTGGAGGAAGGCTCAGGTGCTCGAAGGGGCCTGTTCCTCCAGCCCTGGGACCCAGAGCAGCTCCTAGCATCTTAGTCTGTACCAGGCTTTGCAGAAGAGAAAAATAAAAATAAAAACAACCGGAAACAACTTTTTTTTTTTTTTTTTGCTTGGCAAATTCCACTTCCAAAGAGCCCTGGCAGAGTGTGATGAGACCAAAGGGCTGCTTCTGTTCCTTTCCGCTCCACACACCCAGAAGCCCAAGCTACCACCGAACCGCCCCGCCCGTTGGGAAGGGCTGTAACCAGGGCAGGTGGAGCCTCATTGCTTCCTGAGCCCGTCACCACCGGTTCTCACTATGCCTACAGCCCAGACTGCCTCTGTCCCCCCTCTCTTGCTTGCACTGGAGTCGGAGCCCTCGACTCTGTCGTTGGCTGCCCCTTAGCAGTGAGTGTCCTGACTCTGGGATCTGGAGCTGACGGGATGAGATAACAACAACAGCTCATGCAGTTATGGTCACACACACGGCGGCATGGACACAGACACAGAGATGGACAGGCAGGAGCTACCCGCCGGGGCATGGATCTTATGGGTGTACGTCTCCTGTTTTAGTCAAAGCTCCCGGCTCCGGGGTGTCAGCCGCCAGAGGAGGGTGGAAAGCAGGGATGGATTAGTGAGAGCTTGGGTTGCTTGGGGTGAAATGTACTGTGAGGAAGGACCACAGGGAACAGAAAGTATTTCATACCCATTATAGATATATGAGCAGTTCCTGGAAAGCAAAGAAGAGCCAAGTTTAAGAAAGGACAGGATTGCAGTCAGTTCGAGCGAGAGGCATATCACCACAGGGGACACGAGCACAGCTTTTTAATCATCTCGTTGCAAAGTTATTTATTCAAGGGCCAGGGAAATCACCAGTCCAGTCCGAACACGGACAACCTGAGGGTTCCTTCCTAACTTACGTGAGGAGATAGTAAGATGCTACAAGCACCTGGTTCCTAGAAGTTGAAAACGGATATACCCCCAAATTTTCTGACCCCTGATGTGGTCAGAAGAGCAGCGTATTAAACAGATTCGTTCAGATTTTAAAATAAACAGCTTGTTGTTTACTCAAAGCTCAAGGAAAGCACCAAGCAGATTTCTGTGGCAGTTCTTTACAGCTCTGATAACTGATCTGAGGAGAATCATCTCCTGTGCATAATATGTGCAAACACATATCGATGGAACTTCATGGGATTTTGTATTTCAATCTCTGAGACATAGATTTTTTTTTCCTTCTAAAAATTACATTAATGAAGTATTTTTGAGGGCAGAGAACATCTTTGAAAAGCAGTTTCTCTCTGGTTTCAGTGCAGACCGAGGAGCTGTGCTGTGCTACAGGGACACCTGAGGGGGTCAGGAAGCACTCCGGGAGTGCTCAGAGCCTACGTGCCCCCCGACTTTACCCCAACTTACATCAAACCCCAGACTTTACCTTCATCTTCAGAAACATCCAGGATCTCGTCTACCGTCTCAGGGAAACTCATCCGGTGCTTGTCACTGACTAACTAGAAGGAGAAAAAGCAGAGAACTCAACCCAAATAGAACTCTGATCCAGCGGTTACCTGGTGAAGACCCTGGAGGTGGGAAGGAGGAGGGAAAGGAGGTTTGTCCCAAATGAAAAAGAAGCAGAACTAGGAGGCTCCCAGCCTAGAAGCCGATGTCTGAGAGGAATCGCAGGGGCGATAAACACGACACACCCGCTTCCCCTTGCCTAGTCTCTGCCCCCAGCCCAGCGTCCTCCTGCTCCTTTAGGACGGCCCCCAATTCCTCCCACCACTAGGTGGCAGTACAACTCCATCGGATGGAGAAGGCCCTCCCACCTTTAGGCTTGGTTCTTTCTCCCAGAAGAGCCCCAGCTCTGAGAGTAACCCATAGGGGCACCCAGTCACTGGGGTGAGGATGCCAAGAAGCAGACTTACCACGACACTGGTTTCATCCGTGACAACCTTGAGCACGTCTGTGACAGAGATGTAGCCCAAGCGCTTGGCTATTGCCAGAGGCGTGGTTCCATTCTGGGGAAAGCAGCAGAGAGAGGGCGAGATCAGACCGGGAGCGGCGTCCTGGAGAACAAGCTCACATTCTAACTGCTAAGCGGGTTCCGAGCGGGCAGATTGCACCTCGGACCCCTGCACACCTGTGAGCCTAGACATGTGCCAGACGTTAGCAGGTATGTGAGAGAGGCGGGCAGGGATACTTTAAATCTATAGTGATGAGTGTGAGAACCTTGACACACGAGCAGGGGAATCCTGCCAGGATAAGTCAAAAACTTCCACGAGGGAGCCAACTGGGGAGAAATGGAAGGCACCAGGAATATGAGGGCACAGGGCAATGCCGTTCACTGCTCTCAATGCCAGTTCTTTGGGTGTCAATAACTGAGCAATACGATGGTTAAAGTCACCCACATACTTCAGCAAACTCCCTCAGGCCAATCAGAAATCACAAATGACCAGAAATAAGGGAGGGATGTATCTTCTACACGCCTTTTAGGAGAAAGATTGAAGCGAGAGTATACTGATATTGAGGCTTTTTTTTTCTTTTAAGTTCTCTAGTTCCAGGAGGTGCCCAGGACTCCCACAGATTCAGCCCATCCATCCCACAGTTAGGATCTCAGCAACCACATCCAGAATCAAAGTCCACATACTCCCTGAGCTGTAAGCAGCCAGAGAGATGTAAGCAACCCGTGCATTGCCAGGTGAAGAAGGTTGCACTCAACAACGATCATCAATGTGGCTAAGGACCACCTCGAGGCCCTGCCATGCCGCGAGCCACACAAGGCGTTCGGTGTTGTTCACTGTACACGCTGACAGCAGCGTCACATATTTTAGAGAGAGTTTCAACAGCTGCATTTAAGCAAAAGTAAAGGGGTGGGGGGGGAGTGGTAAATGGTGCTTGAAAGGTAACCTCCGTTCACCAGAAAGAGAATCTAATCACAGCTCGCCATGGCCTGGGGGGACCCAGGCAGCTACGATCTATGGTTCAGCAGCCCGTCCAGGCCCCAGACATGCAGAAAGGATAGACGGAGACCCTCTGGTTAAGGCACAGCTCACAGTGCTGCTCCGGGGCGCAGTTTTCCGAAATCAGGAACCAGGTGGCCACTCACCGAGCTGACCTCATTTGGGGAAGCACCATTTTTGAGAAGCAGTGTCACGATGTCTGTGTGTCCCTGTTGGGCCGCCTGGTGCAAGGGGCTGTATCCTAGCTGTACAGAGAGGTAGACATGTTGGCGGGATTAGCTAGCTCTGAGACAAAGACCTGCCCACACACTACAGGGTCTATCCGTCTTCCATGTGCAACACCAACATGCTTTCCCCCCATTTCCTCCTCCAGAGGCTCAGCTCAGAATGGTGGCAGAGCCCCCAGGGAGCCCAGAGTCACTCTGGCTGCACACTAATCTGGCACATAGGAAGGGTCAACATAGGAGGCAGGTCTCAGGCGTCCCTCTACCTTAGTCTTGGCATTCACGTCTGCCTGGTGCTGTAGCAGGAACTTCACCAGCTTGATGTTTCCATAGTGACTGGCCACGTGGAGGGGGGTGTAACCCATCTGAAAAGCAAGAGCGGAGAATGGGTGACCAGCAGGGCTTCTGGGCACACCCCAAAAGCCTCTATAAGCTGTGCGTTAATAAAATCCTTACAACAGAGCTGAGGAAAAGAGAGCGTGGCCCTCGCCTGGCGGCTCTGTGGTTGGAGTGTCATCCCGTACACCAAAATGTTGTGTTCCATCCCTGGCTGGGACGTATATGAGAAGGCAATCAATCATTGTTTCTCAGATGGATGTTTCTCTCTCTCTCTCTCTCTCTCTCTCTCTCTCTCTCTCTCTATCTCTCTCTCTCTCTCCCCTTCTTTCTCCCTCTTTTCTTCTGTCTATTATAAAAGAATCCCACAGTGAAAACATATCTTTGGGTGAGGATGAAGAAAGAGTAAGAGAGAATGTGATGGGGAAACCCTTTGGAACGTTGACAGCTGTGAAGAGGTGTGAGCATACGGCCATGGCCGGTCAGGTATCGTTGGCCTGGGAGGGAACAGAGCTCAGTGTCAGACAGGTGAAGTCTGAGATGCCAGGAGGGAGCTGAGGGGAGACTGGAGCAGGCAGCCGGAGCACGGCTGGGGCCCGGTGTAGAGTTCTAGGTGAAGAGACACCTATGAAGAGTTTAAAGCCTTGGAGATGAGCGAGGTCACCTAGGATACATGCAGAGAGAGAAACAAGGGGAGCCATGTGCTGAGGCAACACAGAGGGAGGTCAGAGGAGAGGACTGGGAGGGACTGCCATGAGGTTGGAGGGAAGCAGAAGACCCGGGTGGTAGAAGCTGAGGGTCTGCTGAGGGGCAACAGCATCAGGCCCTTTGCTGGGAAGGGGGCTCAGGTGAGTCCGGTTGGTAGCGTGGAGATCTGACTTGGACAAGAGCAGGTCCATTCCCACTAGAAAGGTGGGAAATCCCACTGTACATTCCCCCCAAACACTGTCCACGTCATCGAGTTGCAGTGTAATGGATTTTAGAGGAACCGGTCACTGTTCGAAATGAGTGGGCGTTGGGTATTTATTCACTTGTAATTTGGCTCCAAAGGAGCTAATTCTCAAGAACTCTGTTCTGCTGAATATTTTGGTGCTTCCTCCAAAGTCCCACGAGCCAAGGCCCTCTGAGCCCTGTGGTCTAAGTGTCCCTGGAGGGCTGGGGCCAGATTTCAGACCCCATGTCGACACAGACCCTGCGCTGAACACTGAGTAATGATATGGCCTTGGGACCTACCAGGTCCTAACCCATAAGAACAGAGTCTCTCAGGCCAGGGCCCCAAAAGACTAAACTGGGCCCACAAAAGAAGCTTCAGAAATCCAGAACATGCTTGATTTTCAAGCAGATTCCTGTTGAGGCTGCAAACAACTGGGGATAAAATAGAGTTTCTAGATTTTTCTTAGGGAGGACCTCACGTCATGGTGTTGACTGGTGTTCCTGTGGAACTTCGGGGGTGGGATGGGGTTAGAGGGGGGTCACCCTGTCCCTTCTTTGACACAGCTGCCTTGTGGCGAAAAGGAATAGAATGCCGCTTCTTCGTGAAACCTCCTTCTTCTACCAAATGGGAACACTCTCTGCCTTTGTGCTTCGAGGAGCTCTCTGGGGCCTCCCTTACTCAGGAATTCACATTAGGCTGTCCCTTCTTGCCTCGGACAGTCACCCCCACACTAAGCTACAGATTCCCTGCCCGGGCGGTGCAAGGCTATCCTCAGTCGCCTCATGGAGCATCTTGCACACAGTGAGGTCCATGGAAAGCTGAGCTGCATTCGACTGAACGCTGGAATAAAAGGCTGCATTTCCCAGTGAATCCTGGAAAGCCTGGCGTTTTGACACCCGGCTCGTGTACCAGTAAGACGTGTCTTGGAATCACGATTAAACGTTTGTTAGTTTCTCACTATAGAGGCTCACAGGTCTAGCAAACTTCAAAATTCCCAGCTGGAAAGTGTGGCAATGAGGGTTGGGGCCGTCAAACTCCACTGCCACCCCTAGGAAGCAGTAGAGTAGAATGTGTCACTGCATCCTTAGCATTTCAAAGCTCGGAGGAGGAGTCAGTTCTGAAGCGTGATGGAGGCAGGCACTGGGCAGGGCGATGGGCCCACACAGGGAGGGAGGGTGGGGGAGCCTTACCCGGGTGGGGGCGTCCACCGTGACACCGTGTTTGATCAGCACGTCTGCCACTGAAACGTGGCCTTCTTGTGCTACCAGGTGGAGAGGGGTGAGTCCGCTCTGGAAAGAAAAAGAATTGCATCATCTTGTAGCCAGTAAAGTGTTCCAGGCCACAAAGAAAGAGCAGAGGTCTGGAAGCCGAACCTGGCTCTGGGGCCATGAACCAGCAAAGCCCTTCCAACTCCGAGCCTTCATATCCTCCTCTAAAGCATGAGGTTAACGTCAGTCAGAGGTCAGCAACATTTTCTATTAAGGGCCAGATCATCAATATTTTCAGCCTGTATCTCTCTTGCATCTACCCAACTCGGCCAGTTATAGTGAGAGAAAGCAGGGATGGCCGGCACATGAACACATGGGGCATGTGTATTCCAACAAAACTTTATTTGCACAAACAAGTGGTGGGCCGGATGGGGCCAGTAGGTCCCAGTTTGCTGACCTCTGAACCAGAGGAGCTTTATGTACTTTCCAATGGTGACATTCCCTATTCCCAAGATTCAAGATGAGCCTCAGAGCCTTTCGTTTCCTTATCTAGAAAATACGGGTTATCAGCGATCTATTTCAAGAGCAAAGTAAAGATCTCTTGAAAAAGATGAAAACGCACCGAAAAGCACAATGGGCCATCTAATGAGATCACAGCCCGCATCACACTCTAAAAAGGATGAAGGATCTCTTGCTGGGACGAAAAACATCACGTTCTTGGATTTCTCACCAGAGCTTTCTCTGCATCAGAGATCTCGTTTGCTTTGTGCACACTCCCCCCCCCCCCCCCCCCACCGCAAATGGCAGACAATGCATGCTTTTCTGAAGCTGTATTATGTTCATTTATCATCTAAAGAAGTGGCTCTGCATACTGTACGAAAGATCCAGAATAGGCAAGTTCCTAGTGAAAGTGCCAGGGACTAGGGGTTTGGTAGACATGGGAAGTGACAGCTAATGGGTATGAGGTTTCCTTTTGGGGTGATGAAAATGTTCTGAAATTAGATAGTGGTGATAGCTGCCTAATTCTACAAGTATACCAAAACCACTGAATGGTACAGTGCAAACTGGTGGGTTTTACAGTATGTGAATTAGAGTCCAATAAAACTATTTTTAAAAAGAAGTGGCTCTTAGTTTTTCTTGGGTCATGCATCCTGTCGAGGGCGGTCTCGGTTTGACAAAGTCCCGAGAAGGCAAGCGTTCACAAAGTGAGCTGCCTCAGCACCTCGACCCCCCCTAGTTTTACTGGAATTGTTTCTAGCTTTGCTTAAGGTTGCTTGCTTAGTTAGCTAAAGCTTAAGGAACGAGGAGATCATAAATGGAGTTTGCTTAACCACGACATTCCATGAGTAAATGATCCTGAGTGTCTATTCTTGCCTGAGGTTAAGTGATTAACAAACTGATTGTCCTGAAACAAAGAATGGCTAAAGGTCAGATAAGAGAACTGAAACCAAGAGTCTCTGTAATAAAGAAAGTAATGAAAGGCTTGCTAATACACTAGCATAACTAACATGTATAAATAGTCTTAGAAAAATAAACTCGGGACTGCAGTCTTGAACTGTCAGTCCTCCCGATCCCATCTTTGTGTCTGTCTCTTTTCTTTTCTCAATCCTCACCCCCCTTTCAGGTGCTGTTCAACAGTAGTGCCGGCTGGCACCGGCAGCATCCCTTGGAGAGGCCAATGAAAACTATGAAGACTTTATCCAGAAAAATACTCACAGGCCCATCCTCCCAAAATGTGGTGTACAAATTTGAAAAGTTTCAGACTCATATGCCAGTAATCCCTGGATTGCGAATTCCTATTTTAATGTATAGACTGGCATTTTAAAAAATATCCTCCCTACTAAAAATAAATAGTTAGTACCAAATTAGTAAGTATATTCCTGAATGCCATACTGGCCTATGTTTGGGAATGTGTATTGTGCATTTTATTATTGACCTTTCTGCTGATTCTTGAACCCATCTATTAAAAAGGAGCCAGCACAGGCTTTGGCATCAGATAGGCTCGGGGCCATGCAACCTTGGGAATATGCAACCTCTCAGAATCTGTTTTTTCACTTATAAAACTAAGGTAAAAGCTACAAAGGGCTCCTGTAAGGATTGTGCGCGCACGTGCACACACACACACACACACACACACACTCATACATGCATATACACACACACACACCACCCAATTCAGAACCTGGGCACCCAGGGGGTGCCCGATATTCAGACATAATGTCCAGCTAGCTAGCACGAAACCGGGAGGCACCGTGTTTACCTTATTCCCCAGGTTGCCGTTGGCTTGTTTGGAGAGCAGCAGGGCCACCATCTCTGCATGACCCTCCTGGGCGGCCAGGTGAAGGGGTGTCACGCCTTGCACCGACTCTGCATTCGGGGACGCCCCATACTGCAGCAGATTGCGGGCCACCTCCATCTGGTTCTGCTTGGCAGCGATGTGCAAAGGGGTGTAGCCATTCTGAAACAGAAGGACGGTCCCAGGAATGCTGAGCAGAGGACGTGAGCACCTGCCTCACGTTTAATCCTCTGGGGGCAGGGGGATTAGGCCTAGGCCTTGGCTGGCTGGACACCCCCCCACCCCTGAGCAGGGTTGGTGTCACCCAGGAGGGAAACTTCAGGAAACAAACAAACCAAGTCTAAGTGATTTGGTGAAGTCCAGTGCCTTTTCTCACCATCTATTTTCTCTATCGGGCTCTGATAAACTGCTGTGCAGGGAGTGCTCTCACTAACAGATGCTGGGGTGCAAGTACGCTGCCGATAGAACCCCTAGAAAACTAGGTAAGTAAGAAAATACAAGGTTCCCCCTCCCTCCTTCCTGCTTTAAGAACATTTAAGAACAACCCCCCAACATTTCACAAAGGAAAAGCAGCAGAGCCCTTCTTTCCCTGCGCTGGGCCACGTGCTCCCTGGACTTGCCGGCTTCAGGCAGGGGGAGGAAGAGGACATGCACCTGGCAGGGAACTTGGAGACGTGGAGCCGGTTCTGTTCCGCTCTGACTAGCCATGCAATGCCTGCAAGCTCTTCAACATGTCTAGACTTCCGTTTGAATTTTTTAAGCCATGAGACATGGATAATGACATCTACCCTGTCCTCAAAGTTGTTGAATAGATCAAATACACTAATATTTGAAGGCACTTTCCAAAATTAAGATATAAGAGTAATTTCCCAACGGGCATGGCTCAGTGGTTGAGCATCCACTTATGATCCAGGAGGTCACGGTTCGATTCCTGGTTGGGGAACAGGCCTGGGTTGCGGGTTGATTCCCAGTGTGGAGCGTGCAGAAAGCAGCCAGTCAATGCTTCTCCCTCATCATTGATGTTTCTGCTTCTCTCTCCCTCTCCCTTCCACTCTGAAATCAATAAAAAAAATATATATCTGAGACCGGTTTGGCTCAGTGGAAGAGCGTCGGCTTGCGGACTGAAAGGTCCCGGGTTCGATTCTGGTTGGGGGCATGTACCTTGCTTGCAGGCACATCTCCAGTGTGAGGCGTGCAGGAGGCGGCTGATCGATGTCTCTCTCTCATCGATGTTTCTGAATTTCTATCTCTCTCCCTTCCTCTCTGTAAAAAATCAATAAAATATATTTAAATATATATATTTTTAAAGATGTAAGAGTAATAAAGCTTGGTATGGCCCACAAGATGTGTTTAGTTCAGGATGAGATCCAGGATCTGGCCCCAATGTCAGCTTTGTCACCGTGCACTATGTCTTCAGCCGGCCTTTCTTTTTTTCTTTTCTTTTTGGTGGCAGGACTTTCTCAATGAAGGAAGCAGCGCGTAGATTTACGTTCAGGAGTAGGCGCCTTACCCCACTGCGGACAGGTGACCATGACTTTGAGTGTCACCGCCGCCATGTAGGCCTTTGGATTATTCCCCCACTTTGTGGATAAATAAGCCAGATCTCTGGGAGGCCAAGTGCCTTATCCGATGTCACCTAGTAAATGGAACTGCCGCTGGCCCGAGCGTGGCCTTCCGACTGCAGATCCCCGCTTCTTCCCGGGGGAGCTGCGCTTCTAACACTTCCCTGTGGGTCTGAGAGCACTCGGGGGCTTGTTACAATGCAGATCCTGACCCGGAAGCTCTAGGGAGACCCAAGATTCCGCGTTCCTACCCAGCTCCCCAGTGATGCTGATGCTGATGGTCTGAGAGCCACCCTTTGAGGATCATGGTCCTCAAAGCACTCAGGGTCTAGGGAGTGCCAGGCCTGAGGGCCTTGGAGCACGACCATGACTGTGTGAGCACATGTCCACCCAGCCCCAGAGCAGATGGCATAAGGCATATGGGCCCCCACCCTGCCAGCATGCGTTGTGCGGTCCCAGAGAACTGAGTCTCTCCTGCCAGCTACGGTCTTACTGGAGAAACCAACATTTCTGATTCTGCCAGGATCACTGATGAGGAAATAGGAAAAGGCGGGGGGTGAGGGGATGGAGCTGACCAATACAGTTTTATAGCACTGGGGGACAGGGGCAGAGCCATCTGCCAAGTGGGCTTTCATGGAGAAATGAAAAGCTGCAACTTACCCCCAAAATGAAATTGAATTAAAAAAAATCATTCCCTTTAAATAATTATGTAAGGTCATTCATTGGAGTGTTTCTCCTTTTTAATTGGATTATGTTACGAGAAAACATTCAATTCTTCTTTGTAGGTTGTTTTCCCATGACAAAATGGCATTTTGATCTAATAAAGGCGATTAAACGAAATGAGTTTTGTACTATCTCAAAAGAGAGTGAAGAGAAGAGGCGTGGGTCCGTGGGTCGAGCCTGAGATTTGGAGCAATCCCTGAACAGAGATCACGCCCTCTCGGGGAGTGTCGGGGAGCGTCTGCTCAGTACAGCTGGCAGGGCGAGCTGGGAGGAGGCGGCTGAACACCTCCCTGGGTGCCCGGCCAGCAGCAGGCGGTCAGGACCTCTGTTCGCACACAAAGGACAGCAACTGGAGCAAGGTGAAGTGCATTCATGGAAGTATGTGAGGAGTCCCAGTGGTGGACGTCACACTGGCAAGGAGAGAACCCTGTCCTGCCAAAGGGCAAGCGGGCCCTGGAGGTGGCCCTGGCTGCCAGGTGACCGAGGTTAAAGGGGAGACACGACTGCCCGTCTCAAAACAGGGACCGCTCCTCTGAGCGTCCCCGAAACCAGGGCTGAAGGGAATGAATGACCCGTAGGGGCCAAGGACAAGGAGCGAGGAGGCAGGCGAGTCAGGGAGAAGAGGTCAGGGAGGGCGAGGTGCCAGTCCCAGGCTCTGCCTTCCTCAGGAAATGAGCTCATCCGCAGGCCTGCCCACTGGGGAGAGAGAGCTGCCGAAATGTTAGGACAACATTAGCATCAAAATTAGAAAAGGGGAGGGTTTGGTTTGGGTGCAGAGAGATTTGCATGAGAAATTCTACAAAATTGCCAGACAACTTGGTAAACTATTTTTTGCCATGGAAACAAAACCCATCTGCACAGTGTTTATGCTGGGATCAGTCTCTCTTTAAATACCACGAACCTGGCTCCGGTTTCTCTGCTACAAGGAGGGGGTGGGAGGAGGAGGGGAGCCCAGCCTTTTATTTTTAGATGCAGGAGTAAGTCACATCCTAGCAGGGCCGCATGCTCTGTCTACACAGTGACGTGGGCTTTGCTACAACAGCGGCGGGGACGGGAGCCCAAGGAGACGGGGCACCTGGGAGACGCTGCCCGCAGCCAGGGAGGCTGTAAGATGCAGAGGGGCAGCCGTTCTGAGGAGGGAAGACAAATGGAAGGCCCGCGCTGATCTTCCCTGACTGCCCTGCGTCCCCACGGAGTCCTCGGCAGGTGTCAGCTGGACCTGCACACCAACGCACCTGAGAGCTCCCTCCTCAGAGGCAGCCTGCACCCTCCTGCGGCTTGGCTAAGCACTGGGGTGTACTCCCCCAGGAATTATCCTTCCGAGTCTCTGCCGGCCTATCGGCTGGCAGGCGGCAGGCTCCAGGATGCAGGGACTCCCTGTGTCCTTACCCAAGTCCTGCTCCCTCGCCTGGTCCCTCCTCCTAGTGCGGCCACCAGCTCCACAGTGCCTGGTCCCTCCTCCTAGTGCGGCCACCAGCCCCACAGCGACCCTCTCCTCCCAGACAACATTGCATACCCTCTCGTCCCACAGGGGGCAGCCTGTCCCCAAAAATGATCCTCTGTCCAGCTTCCTCCCAACACCCTGGATCACCCCGCCCCCACCCGCCAATCTGGTCTTACATAAGCCAGCCTGTCAGCTCCCTTTCCTCCCTTCCCTTAGGTGGCCACGAGGCTGCTGCCTGAGCTGGCGTTTCAGAGGCTGCCGGAGGCCGGCACACTGGACATGTATGTGTCTATATGTGACATACATGGCAGTGACTCATTTAAAAACACCACGACCTAAAAGTCTGAACTCATAAGAGGAAGAGACTGGGGGTGAGAAGGGAGGGAATGGGGGACTATTCACATTCAAAATAGGTCCCTTTCTTCAAGGTTCCAGCAAGTTCACTCAACGTGGGGTCATTGCGCTGGAGCGAGGCTGGCGGAGACAGGCCTCAGGGGAGGCGCCTGTGCGTGCAGACCTGGGAGGGCCCACGTGCAAAACTCGGGGGACAGGACACTCAGCGCTTCGGGGACACCTTATTGTGTAAAAGGAATCTACCTCTTGGAGGTAGCCTGATGCTAAGCAGTGTTACCCACTTCGCACCCCACTCCTGGTCCCCAAACAGCGGCAAATATTCTGCAGGGGAGAGCTGAGGAAGGGAGGCGAGATTTCTGAGGCAAAAATAAAAGCCAAGCATCAGAGCCCTTGGGCTGCTTCTGGAACAGCCCTCGGGGAGGAAGGCAGGCAGCTGGCCCCGGCTCCGGCTGCGGGGACCGGGAGGCTTACCCAAGCAGGACTGTGCGGGGAGCCGCCCCGCGGGAGCAGCAGCTTGACGATGTCCAGGTGGTTGTGATGGACGGCCACGTGCAGGGGAGTCAGGCCATTCTGCGGGGGGAGGGGGGACAATGAGAGAACAGCCTTCACTCAGTGACTTTCTTCTTAGCGATCCCCGTAGCTATGGCAGCACCAGGCTGGGGTCCACGCCACTTCTTGTATGCACGTAAAACCTGGTTAAAATCACGCCAGTACGCCCTGGCTGGTTTGCTCAGTGGTTAGAGCACCGGCTCATGGACCAAAGGATTGTAGGTTTGATTGTCGGTCAAGGGCACATACCTGGGTCAGGGCACGTGTGGGAGGCAACCAATCAAGGTGTCTCTCTCTTTCTCTTTCCTTCCCTCCCTCCCCTTCCTTCTCTTAAAAAAAAAAAGCAATGGGGAAAATAAAATAGTCCTGTGTGGATTATCAACAACAACAAAAATCATTTCCAGAACCAGTCTTGATCAGAAGTCACCAAGGGCATAAGCAGCCGGCCCCAGGGCCACCTCCTCACTCCTGCTGGGCCCGATGGGGCAGCCCCATTAGCACACAGGCTCCGAGCAGGCCACTGGGTCTTTCTAGAAGGTCAAGGCCTTTGGCAGAAAGACCGGTCTTCCTAAAGGTCATTCTCTCTGGAGAGCTGCCCAGCGAGAAGATGGAGAAGATGGACCACGTAGCGAGTTTACCTTTGCTCTGGCTTCTAGCACGAGAGGGGGAGGCGAGGGCACACTCACCTTCCCGGCGGCATTCGGGTGTGCGTCCCGCTCCAGCAGCACCTCTGCCACCCGAGCCTTCCCGTACTTGGCCGCCACATGGAGAGGGGTAAATCCTTTCTGAGGAGAAACACAGGCTGTCAGAGCCACAGGAGCCACAGCCATGGAGCAAGGGCTGGGGGCAGAGGAGGTGACCCCCTTAACCAGCGTGGAGATGCCCATCAAATAAAGGACCCGGAATTTCTGACCCCTCCGAGAGGCCATGGCCACAGGAATTAGCAGGTTTCTTCCCCCACCCCAGCCCGCCCTTCTCGTAGTGAGCAGAAAACATCGTTTGTTGTGATTTGACCGTCAGCTCCTTGGAGGCAGGGGTTGAGTCTTGCTCCTAATATCCCAGGACCTGCTGGTTTGTCTAGAGCAGGTGCTGAGCCAGTAGCGATTGTGAGATAAATGAATGAAGGCTGAGTGGGTGAATGGGAAATTATAATCCACCACCTTTCTGCGGCAGAGCCATGACATAGCAGGCTCCCAAATGGTGGCCAGTCCTGTGGGTGCTGCCCTCCCTCTATCTCCCCTCCCCCCTGCTTTCAGCACAATTAAGATAACACAGAGGATCTGGAGGGAATGCCCCTCCCTTGCCCCAGGCCCAGCAGTGAGTGGCCTGGGGTAGTCACCGGAGGAGGAGGCTGTACCTTGGTCATGCAGGCCTGCGACGCTTCCTTTTCCAGAAGGGCCAGCGCTGTTTCCACGTGGCCCTCTCGAGCCGCGATGTGCAGGGGGGTGTGCCCGGCAGTGGTGGCCAGGTTAGGGTTGGCACTGTTCTCCAGCAGGAGCTTCACCATGTTTGTATGGCCAATGCGAGCTGCACAGTGAAGTGGGGTCTGGTCATCCTGGAACCCGGAGTGGAAAAGGAGAAGAGGGGATACCAAGGTTAGCTAAACCAACGCTTCATCTTACAACCAAGGGAGGTGATGCCCAGAGAGTTAAGAGATGTTCTCAAGGTCACACAGCTGGTTTCATAGAGAGGTGGCATTCAAATCACATCGCTGAGTTACAGAAACGGATATGCTATCTCTTATTTAATCCTTACCACAACCTCTCAAGTTAGCAGTTATTTCTACCTAGTTGCCCATAGGCTCAGCCTTCCCACCTGTGAAGTGGGGATGATAATATCAACGTCCTAGGACTATGGTTAGGATCAAGCAGCGAGTGTGGATAAGATGTTTCACACAGTGTTGGGGAGGTGATACGCTCTCAACAAGTTGTAGTGGTGATTACCGTGTCCCAAGTCACATCTGAGTGGACACCACACCTCCACCTTTGACACTGCTTTGGGGTTCTCTATGCCAAGGGTCATTAGAATCTAAACTGCTGAAGGGGAAAGATGACTTCTTCACCCCGTCCCAACCCTTGCTGATCATGCCTGATGCTGAAGGGGTTCAGTGGGTGAGGTCTCTGTGTTGTTGGGCCCAGCTAGGGGGGCCTCCCTCACGTGGCCCAACCAGAAACCAGAGTCTTAATGCTAAGCAGAGCTTCTGCCACCTGTGGGGTAGGAAAGTCTGGTCTTGGCCAAAGCCAACCAACTTGCTGCCTCAGCAGCCAGTCTTAGTCTTCACCCACCATCCCCTCAAAATGCCTCTTACAACAAGGGGGAGGCATCTGTTTTTAGATCAAGTCATTCCTGACTCATTTTCACTGGCAACACTTTCTTTAAAAAGTCGCTTCTCTTCTTATACCACGACTATAACCACCCTGAAACCCTTTCAGCCCAATGAGCGCTGCAGGCCAGCCATGCTCCCGGGCTTGCATCATCCTGAAGATGCGTAGCTCTGAGCAAACCCGTCTCTGGCCTCGTCAGAAGCCCTGCCAAGCAGGACTGAGTGTTTGGGGTGATGGCCACGGGAACGTCAAGGAATCATTGTGCCACCAGCTCTGTGGCCAGGCCTCTAATGCGGGTGGGCTTCTCCGCATGGAGCTGGAATTGCTTCCCACCTCCAGGACACACCTTGGCCTTGGCATTGACTTTGGCTTTGTTCTGGAGCAGATATTTGGCGACTTCCGTGTGCCCTGCCCGGGCTGCCATGTGTAGCGGGGTCTCCACTTTCTGTAAAATAACAAAATCATAGACCAGTTAATACGTGCTGCGTTCCCCAAAGGGCACACGCAGGGCTCCAAAGCGTGAGCCTGGAGAAGGCGGGCCGGTTTCCGTCCAAGAGGCGGAGCTGCCCCAGCAAGCAGCTCCTTCAGCCTTCAGCCTGCTGATACCCGGTGTGCGTGTGTGGGCGTGTGCGTGCATGTGTGTGTGTGTGTGTGTGTGTATTCTAAGTATACACACAGGTAAACCCCAGAGCTCAGGAATGTTTAAAAATGCAAATGTATTCCCAGATAACACAGAAGTTCCCACATTGTTGTCCAAAACACCCCCCCCCCCAAAAAAAACAAACTTGCAGAGGTGTGACAAGTTTAATTGGGAGAGTGCCAGTACAGACGGGCGTTCTCCCCAGTCCGAAGCCTCTGCTCTTCTGGGAATTCTCCTCTATCCCCAGAGAGGAGATGGAGGGCCACCGGCTAAGGCGGCCCTCTGAGTGCTCCTGGGGCCAGGGTGCCAGCGGCCCTCTGAGTGCTCCTGGGGCCAGGGTGCCAGCGGGCCTCTGCGCTCTCGGGGTCAGGAAAAGAGGCCTTGCTGTCCCAGGGGCTTACCACATTGGAGACGTTGGGCGAGGCCCCCCGCTGCAGGAGGCTCTTCACGATGGGCAGGTGCCCCATGAAGGAGGCCACGTGGAGCGGGGTCAGGCCAGACTGGAACAGAAGAGAGAGGAGTGAGAAGAGAGAGGGCTCCCCCCTCCTCCAAGGAAGAGACAGCCAGATGCCGCCCAGGCTTTCCTGCCTCCAGCTGCTCTAGACTAGTTTTCCAAGAAAATGGCGTTAAATGGGATGGGTTCGTTTCCAGGAAAATGGCTGGAGGGAAACCATCACACACTATAGCAGTGGTTCTCAACCTGTGGGTCGCGACCCCTTTGGGGGTCGAACGACCCTTTCACAGGGGTCGCCTAAGACTATTGGAAAACACCTATTTCCCATGGTCTTAGGAACCAACACACCGCTCCTCGGTGTAGCAAAATGTAGCCATGTAGTTTACTGTTGTCGTATGAAGACTGTTGCCCATGCTACACCATGATTCAAGACAAAATTTCATTTATTTGTAACTAGAAATAAATATTTCACAATATATAATTACATATTGTTTTTGTGATTAATCACTAAGCTTTAATTATGTTCAATTTGTAACAATGAAAATGCATCCTGCATATCAGATATTTACATTACAGTTCATAACAGTAGCAAAATTACAGTTATGAAGTAGCAATGGAAATAATATTATGGTTGGGGGTCACCACCACATGAGGAGCTGTCTTACAGGGTGGTGGCAGTAGGAAGGTTGAGAACCACTGCACTACAGGATGATTCTGCCCACTTTTCCAAATCAAAGAATTGTATCTAATCTTGGAAAGCTCCCTGAGACTTGACACAGGTCCCCTTGTCTGGGTCACCCCCGGGATGTTCCTTGGAGCCATCTAGACTTGCATGCACACGCACACTCCTGTGGCCACTCCTGGCTACACAGGACAATTCTCCATGAGGCTACGGGAGGAGACCGCGGCGGGGGAGGCCACCCGCTCACCTGCAGAGTTTCTCCTACCTCGGTGACAGCGTCGATGGAGGCTCCTGTCTTCAGTAGCAGCTCCATGACCCGGATATGGTTCTTCTTGCAGGCGATGTGTAAGGGGGTGAAGCCATTCTGCAGCCCCGCACAAAGGGAGACAGACAAGCGGGCGCTTACACACCAGACCGCCTTGCTGAGCGAGAGGCAGCCTCTGCCCCGGCCTGTCAGCAACTTCCCACAGACCAGAGCGTCAACGACTGCAAGTCGCTGCAGAGGCAGGTGGCGCTCACTTTCAGCACCAGGCACGCTCCTGAGCGTGTTGTCTATAAACCTTTTCTGGAAACGCAATCATATTCTTGGATGCACCAAAAGAGCCTGCTGTTTAAAGTTTCCTGAAGGGGAAATTTACACGAAAGAGTGTGTTTGCGAAGCCAACCACGTCCCCTCTTCCCAGAGACGGATGCTCAGGTTTAGTGAAACGGATTTCTGTGCATCAGCTCTGCCCTAGAGTGATATGCTAACGCGTCAACTCCACGTTAAGGGCAGGGATGTTTGCTTGCTTGTTTTTGTCTATTCGCTGGGGTTTTTCGGTGCTTTATCGCCCTGCCCCAGGTTTTCAAAGTGTATGTGTGAGGGTGTCCCCCCACCCACCCTGGGTCATTTAGCAATGTCTGGAGAGAGTTGGATTGTCACCACTGAGGAGAAATGCTCTCAGCACCTAGCAGGTAGAGGCCTGGGATGCTGCTACACCTCCTATAGTGCACAGGGCAGCCCCTCTACCACAAAAAGTATCAGCATTAAAATGTCAGCAGTGCTGAGGCTGAGACACTCCGGCCACCTGGAACAGTGCCCTGCCTGTGGTACGAGCTTGAAGAGTTTTCTGAATAAATGATTGAACCATCCTTGCAATCTCTGGAGGCTACTCTGCCTTCCAAATTCTCTCCCTCTGGAGAGGGATCCTAGGCAGGCTCTGGGCAGAGCTCTGCCCCCCCAAGTCCCTGAACCACCCAGGAGGGGATGAGCTTTAGGCCTGAACTCACCTCTGCACGAGCAGCATGAACACACTGCAGAGGAAGGATGTGTACTTAGCCCAGGCCATTCACTCACCCACAGAGCACATAAGCCAGGCAATCTCTAAGGAATAGCCATCCCTCGGCTCTGGGCCGAACTCAGATGGAGTGGCACCCACAGCCCAGGGGCAAACCCCATGAACTCTACTTCCTGAGTCAGGGCTCCTGGGCCCTGATCTCAGCCTGTTACCAGGGCTGCCGCCAGCAGGGGTCACTGTCCTGCCTGTGCACCGCCATGCCCCGTGAGCATGCACCGACACCTTCCAGGTCAGTGCCCCTCAGCCGAGCAGCTCTGGCCCTGCCTCCCTTAGTCCTTACCCCTCTGCCACCTTCTCCAACAGCCTCCCACTCACCAGGGCTCTGGAGTTTGGTTTGGCCCCTTTATCCAAAAGGACCTTGGCCACTCTGTGATGGCCACAGTGGGCTGCCACGTGGAGAGGGGTCAGGTGATCCAGGGTGATGTCATCTATCTCTGCGTTGTATTGCAATAGAAGTCGAACACAGTCAAGGTGGTCTCCCTGAGCCGCCATGTGAATCGGGGACAAGCCGTTCTGAGTGGAGAGGGAAGAAAACAATCACAAAGGCTTCTGGAGACAAAACACGGCAATTCAGGGCAATGCCTCCAACCTCACTTCCTGCTTCTTCCCTACACGATGCTTCGTGTGGAAATAGGTCATTGTAGATGTAGTTAATTAGGGTGAGGTCATTAGTGCGTGGCCTATTCCAATTTGACTGCTGTCCTTATAAAAAAGAGAAATTTGGCTTGGCTGGTATGTCTCAGTAGTTGAGCATCAACCCATGAACCAGGAGGTCAGGGTTCGATTACCGGTTAGGGCACATATCTGGGCTGTGGGCTTGATCTCCAGTGGAGGGAAGAGGGGCAAGGTGTGCAGGAGGCGGCTGATCAATGACTCTTTCTAATCATTGATGTTTCTCTCTCTGTCTCTCCCTCTCCCTCCCTTCTGAAATCAATAAAAAAAAATTTTTTTAAGGAGAAATTTTACACAGACATACACCCAGGGAGATCACTGTGTAAAGATGAGGAAGCGATCTTGGTGATGCTTCTACAAGCCAGAGACTCCCCGCAAACCATGAGAAAACAGGGGATGGGGCCAGGAGCAGATTCCCCCTCACAGACTCAGAGGAGCCAACCCTGCTGCTGACTCTGACCTCCAGACTGTGAGACAATAACCTTCTGTGGGTAAAGGCCCCCCTCCCAGGGTGTGGCCCTTTGTTATAGCAGCCCTAGCAAACCAACACACTTCATTCCACTTGCTGCATTTTAAACAGGTCATACCATATTTCCCAATTGAAAAGAAGGAAATTCTCAGTAAAGACTTTTCATGACCATCTTTTTTTTTTTTAGTCCCATTTTAATAATCTAGATACTGTAAGAGCATTACTAACTTAGGACATTTAGGAGTTTAAAAACAGGCCCTCTGTGGAAACATGTTGAGAATTTCCTGACCTAGTAAGTGGTAATAGCAATTATACCTTCACTTCTCTGAGGACTTTTGCTTTTACATGTACTTTCAAAGATGTTACTTCATGTAATCATCCCTGTAACCCTGGGAAAGAGCTCTCTAGATGAAGAAATGGAGGCACAGAGGGAGTAAGAGGCATGCTCAAAGGGGCACAGTAGCACAGCAGCCTTGGACGGAGGATTCAATGATGTATAAACTTGTTTAGTAGAGGATACCTTCACCCAACACACACACACACACACACACACACGCCAGCTTGGCGCTGTGAATCATGACCCAAATTACAGAGAGCTCTGTAGAATACGCACATGATCATTTGTTAGGAAGTAAATTGCCTTGCATGGTTAAGAACTATGCTACAACTTTATGACATAGAACTTCTCACAGCAAACCTCCAGAGTGGCCATACTGGGCCTCGTTTCTGCCTCACTATTCTAAACTCACATCCTTTAAATTCACCCCAAAGAACGGGGGCTGGTGGGCAACACCGGGTGGTCTGACAGTGTTAGCCCCAGGAAGACTCAAGACCTGCTATGAGAACTGAAGGAGGGGCCTTGGCCTTGGTCCCTGATGGACACTGAAAACAACTGCTTGGTTTTCTTTTTAATTTACTCCAGCCTGGCCTGGCTCTGAAGTGTCAGCTCCTGTCTTTTCTGGAGCCAGGGTGAAATAGACAAGGGTTGATCTAAGGCTATGGACAATTGCAGTCTGGGGGTCAAATCTGGCCTGTTGGCTGTGTTTGTAAATAAAGTTTTACTGGAACACAGCTGCTAGTTTGCATATTATTATCCATGGTTGCTTTCTTGCTACCATGGTGGAATTGAGTCATTGAGACAGAGACCATGGCCTGCAAAACCTGAAAAGAGTTACTATCTGGCCCTTAGAGGAAATTTTGCTGACCCCGATCAAGGTATTAATTAGGGCTATCCAGAGGGCCTCCTATGCAGCGGGCGTTGGGGCAGTCAGCACTCTGGCTCAGTTAGCAGTAGTAGGATCCCAGGCTGGCCTGGCCTGGAGCCCCACCTAAAAGACACTCCTGGTGGAAAGGAGGCAACGCACCTTGGTTTTGGCTTGGATGGGTGCCCCGTGGTCCAGCAGGATCTCTGAGATTCGCACATGCCCATTCCGAGCTGCACAGTGGAGAGGTGTCAATTCATCCTTTAAAAAACAGAGTCACAGAGAGAACGCCCCAAAGGCACCTATCAGAGGCCGTTGGAGAGAAGGCTGCCCCCCACATCATCCCCACCACAGGGCCACGATGCCTCCTTAAGGACCAGCTTGACTCCATTACTGTCTTGTTATTGTCTCCTGCTGCTCCCCATCTTCCAGGAGGCTGCAGGCCCACCCCCAGCTCATCACCGGGACCCACCACCCTGGGTTAGACTCTGGAAAGCGGAATCCCTCCCCGGGCCTTGCCATGGGGCCCACTGGCACCCACCTTGGTCCTTGTTTCTATCTGGGCCCCGCGGTCCAGCAGGAGCCGCACCATGATCACGTTCCCCCTGCGGGAGGCGATGTGCAGTGGCGTGATGCCGTTCTGGAGGGAGAACAGGACCAGTCAGGGCGTGCATCCTCCTAGGGAAAGCAGCTGCTTCCTACCCTACCCCTCCTACCCCCGGCCCCGCCCCGCAACGGCAGCAGAACTAACAGCCACGTTAAGCCTACGGTGAGGACATTTCTTGCCAAAGAAAGATTCAAAATCTGTATTATTGTTGTTAATCACAGCATGCTGGCCAAGCCCAGGTCTCCCAAGAGTCAGCACCTGGAGAAAGCAAACCAGTCCCACCCTCCAGGGTTTCCCCCTCTAGAAGGGGCACAAGGAGACGGAGAGGCATGTGAGTAGAAACTCCCAACGAGAAGCCACAGCCCCTCCTGCAATTGGGGGAATTCCTGCTGCCATAGGAGAGAGGTGGGAGCATCTAGACTCTAGGTCCCCCGAGCCCTGGCCCGCCAGAGAGCTCACCTGTGGCGTGAAGTTGACACTGGCTCCCCGGTTGAGGAGTAACTGGGCCACGTTGAGGTTCTCATAGTGAGCTGCGATGTGGAGGGGGGTAAATCCTGTCTGGGGCACAACAGAGGGGGGACATCTTGTCACATGCCATGTAGTGTCATTTCTAGCTGAGCATCAGCCCAGGGATTCCGACAATGCTGGCCGGGCCAGAGGACCCCACACATCAAGCAGAGTTAGGCTGATGAGCACATTTGCCAGAGGGGTTGAGAGAGTCTGTGACAGGTTACATTCAAAATCCAGCTGAAAATTATTTGCAAAGCTATGTGCACCCTTATATTCATTGCAGCATTACTCCTGGTGGCCAAGACATGGAAACAACCCCAGTGTCCTTCACAGGTCACTGGATAAAAAAGATGTGCTACATATACACAGTGGAATACTACTCCGCCATAAAAAAAAGATGAGATATTTCCATTGGTGACAACAGGAATGGATCTTGAGAATATCATGCTAAGCAAAAAGGCAGAAAAAGTTAAGACCCATCTGATTTCACTCATATTTGGGCTATGAAACTGTAAGCAACAAGTAAACCAACAAAAAACTCAGAGACATAGACAAGGGTATGGTGGTTACCAGTGGAAAAAGGGGTGAGGGGGTAGTAAAGAGTACAGGGGACCAAATATATGGGGAAGGAAGATGATTTGACTTGGGGTGGTGGGCACACAAAGCAATATACAGATGTCATGTATCAGAGAAATGTACACTTGAGACCTACATAATCTTTTTAACCATGTTACCACAATAAATTAAAAAAAAAATACCATCGTACAAAAACCTAAAATATAAAATGCTAGCCTGCCAGTGTGGCTCAGGGATTGAGTGTTGTTGACTCGTGAACCAGGAGGTCAAGGTTCAATTCCCTGTCAGGGCACATGCCCAGGTTGCAGTAGGAAGTGTAAAGGAGACAGCGGATCAATGATTCTCTGTCATGATCCATGTTTCTATCCCTCTCTCCCTTTCTCTTCATCTCTCTGAAAACAATAAAAACATTAAAAAAAAATAGGTAGTGCCCCTGAGTGACCCACATTCTTTGTCCTGTGGTTCACATGGACAAACCATGGACTAGGATTGCCTCCAACTCTGCAGGCCCTTTCATCTGGGTGCTTACTTATGAAGAAATTTTAATTAATGAGTCAAAAGTGGGATTGGGTCCACGATCTCAGTTCTAGTTTCAGCCCCCTGAAAGGGCACAATGACTCAGCTGGCTAGTCAAACGCAGACATCCGACCCCTTGGTGGGTCTATTGCCATCGTTCTGTTCCACAACCTCAGACCCTACCTACCCAGTCAGCGCTTTTCCAGACCAAACCCATGGACCATGGGGTGAGGGGCCTCTAAGAATAACCCAAATGCAAGTCAATTCCCACAGCCAGAGAAGAAATGAACCACCTAAACTTACAGAGAGCGGGTGAGCAGTGACTCAAAACGTCAGACAGCATGTCCAGATGGCTAGCTGTGCAGGCCCCCGAGATGACCCTCCACGGTCTCCTCTCCACATGTGGGGCCTCTCCCTCCCTCCACCAGGGGCGGGGGGGGCAGCCGGGAAAACAATATTCTAGAACACCACCTGCTGTGATTCCAAAGTCCCACTCTGGCGGAGACCCAGCCTGCCCACCTGGACACTTTCTGGATGGCCGGGAGCAGCAGAAACCTCCCCCGCTCCACACCAAGCCCGTTCTCCTCAGTGTCCACCAGGGGTTTAAAGTGGGGCTCCTAGATGTCCTTATAGGGAGGGACCTGAAGTCACCGTGGGGCTAGCACCACCTCTGTTCTGGGTGAGCTGCCTCTGTAACCCGAAGGTCTCCATGGTCCAGGCTCTAGACTTCTCCTGGTCCTCCGTCGGGCTGCCCTCACCTTGGAAAGCACATCCGGGTTAGGGTCATTCTGCAGAAGCACCGCAGCCGTCCGGGTGTCGTCATTGCGGGCCGCGATGTGCAGGGCGGGCAGGCGCACCTTCCCCTTCGTCCCGTAGTTGATGAGGTGAGCCACCACGTTCTCGTGGCCCTGCTGCAGAGCCACGGCGAGAGGGGTGAAGCCGTCCTGGCCAGAGGGGAGGAGGAAAGGTCGATTTGCTCTGACTGTGGCCGACCGCTGGCTGGCCGCAGGCAGGACCCACATAACCACACACCCCAGGGCTCTTGCTCATAACAGGCCCTTGGCCTCCAGTCCTCTGCTCTTCAATGCCCTCCCACCATCCTCTAAGTCTCACGTCAATACCACCTCCTTCTTGAAGCCTTTCTTAACCCCACTCTCCTCTGCAACCTCACAGAACCTGCAGTCGTTCTTCTGAAGCACTGACTTACTTTGCCTTTATAATTTGTTTCCAGTCAGAGCGCTATGAGAAGCATTTGTTTCTTTCCCTACCTCTTCTCATTGCATGGGGCCAGGACAGTGCCTTAAACATGGTGAATGAGTATTCACTTATTTATTTCACAAAAATTAACGAACACCTACCAAAAGCTAGAAACCATGTCAGGCTTTTGAGAATTTAATTCTCTCTTCATGCGAATTTAACTGTGAGCTACTGTTATTCATTCCTTCAGTTGTATACCGGGACCCCATGAATTGGTGAAGCAGAATGATCACAGAGTCATGTAATCATTGAGTCCTTACAGTGATAAGGCTCAAGAGAAGCCTTAGCTTCAGGTTCAACGTCATTGTTTCATCAATGACAAAATTCAGGACCAGAGTTAATTAAGTTATTGAGGGTGCACCATGGATTCATGGCAAAAGACTTTCTCATTAAGGTCCACAACAGACCTGTCAATCATACCCAGCTGCCCCACCCCCACCCCTGTCCCGCCCTCAGTGTTGGTTATAGTGGAAGTGACATGTTAGACTCTGATGTCACTTCTCTGCTATGTGCCTGGGCATTCCTCAAGACCCATGGCTCTGTCTCTTACTGCAGAGCCAACAGCAGCCAGGAGGAATGCAGGGATCTGAAGGTCAAGAGCACTCAATGACACTACATTGATCAGGACACGGGCTGCACTTCCAGCCATGCCTCAGGAACACATGCCCCGCAACCATGTCCTAACCCTGGAGACTTCCGGCGGTGAGGCCATTTCCCAAGGTACTTACTTCTGTCGCTACATTCTGATTAGCTCCATTCTCCAGTAAGAACTTCACCACTTCCAAGTGATTCTCTTGTGCTGCCATGTACAGGGGTGTGAAGCCTTTCTGTAAACCCAGAGAAAAAGTCACTGTACGTCACCCTCAACAGTGAGAGATGCCAGTGCAAAAACCTCTAACCTGGAGGGCAGCACTCTCCCACCCTGTTTTCACCTGGCCCCCAGGGCAATATCCCCACCCGTATCTCCAGGTCTAAAAACTCATTGCCCTTTCAAACGGCCTATTGGGATGATTACGACAGGCCACAAGGTGGAGGCGACATTCCATAGAAGCCTGTTTCTGCCCCTCGTCCCTGTCAATCAGCCTCTCCCACCGACTTCTCCTCTATTTTCACATGTCCCAGTCCCCATACACAGCTTCTCCCCCCAAATGGGTCACAACTAAAGATACTATTTGGCTGGTTTACTGAACAGGGACCAGGTCCACAATGACCAACCACATCATGCTTAGAATGCGCAGAAGTGTGAAAAAATACTAAAGATGCCTTCTTCGTTGCTTGGAGACACGTCACTAGCACACCTAGACTCAGTTGCCCAGTGTGTACAGCCCAGTAAATAGCCAATGAGCACAGACACGCAGGTGAAGAAGAAAAGGGCGCCCTCTAGCGCAGGGACGGGGAGAGCCACACCTGGGACTGGGCGTTGACATTGGCGCCATAGTTGACGAGCTCCCGGACCACCTCGTCCTGACCAGCGAGGGCGGCGATGTGCAGAGCCGTGTTCCCCTTCTGAAACACACGGGAGGAGAAGAGGGGGTTTCGCACCACGCCTTCGTAAGCGACTGTTAAAGGCACAGGAACCAGGATGCTGTTTGGGGGTGCGCAGGGGCTTTCTTTAAGGTCAAAGGGGGTAGACAACACACCTGACCCACCATCCGTCTCGAGATAGTGCTGAAAGCACAAGAGGGGCATTCTTCCTGTTCTCCGTGAAAAACTAACGTCAAAGAATAAGAAAGCCAGCTGACTTCTCAACACCGATCGATGGGCTACCGGCAGATGCCGCGTCTTGTCACCTGCTAACAGCCAGCCTTCCCAGGACCCACCCTGAAGGTGGGTTCATGGCAAGAGACTTGCTCATTAAGGTGGGTACATGGCAAGAGACTTTCGCATTAAGGTCCAAAGTCTGCAGGGGTAGGACATGGTTGCGGGGCATGGTTCCTGAGGCATGGCTGGGGGTGCAGCCCGCGGCCTTCTCTGGACTTCCCTCGCCTCCTGACCTGCAACTGCAGGACAAGGAGCTCTGCGGAAAAGGAGGCCAGAAGATCCCGCCGACTCCACACCCCGGATGCTGTGACCCACGGAGCAAAAGCTGGGCCAATGTGGACAGAAGGAGTGAGAGAGGAAGAGAGGGAGTCAAGTACCAAACAGTGTAAAAGGGGTGGGCATATCTCAAGGAGTTGGGGGATCATAAAATGAACTATATCGAGGAAAAAGAAGAAAAACATGCAAGTCAACGGGGAAAAAATAAATAGGAAAAAAAAAACCTGACAAAGGAAAAGACAAAAAAAGATTACTTGAAATGTTAATAAGTAAATGTTATGGGCAAGCATTCACCAAATAAGAGAGAAAAGCTGGACAGAATAGACCATAGAAGAAAGTGAGATACACAATGGTTTTCAAGCCAACTTTTTAAAAGGGAAGAACCACCAACGGGGACTAAGAAACCAGTGGGGTTCCGAGGAGGCGAGGGGAACACCCAGGTTTTCTGGTCGGGATTCTTCCAGGTATTTCGCAGGAATTCCTGGACGGCCTTCGGGTCCAGAAGGCTCTGTGGGTTCCAGGATGCCAGCCTCCCTGCCCAGCTCCTTCCTGCCTGGATGTCCTGGGGCTGGAGCGTCAGCGCTTTCTCCAAGGATGACTCACCTACGTGTCCCCACGGGCACCCATGCTCCGCGAGAGGCAGGCAGGACAGGCCCCGCCTGACAACCTCTGTCAAATTGGGCGGGGGGCAGGGGGCGGGGGGACAGGACAACAGCTGAACCCTTCTGTCCCTCCACTGCTTAGAAGCAGAGATCTCAAACGACCTCGTTTTTCCTGGTTAGGTGGTGTCGAGTTTTTAGCTACGCTCGTCTGTCCGTCTCAGGAAACTCATGCCCTACAAGCAGGGACTCCGGACCCCCGCAGGCGCTTTGGCTGCCCGACTCCTGGGAGAGAAGGGTCCTTGTCTAAGTGGAACTGAGCCACAAGGGGCTAAGCTCTGTGGCCACCCAGTCACCGCTGCCCCAAGTGCCCCAGGTGGGTGAGGCGACCTCACTACAGGTGCCCTGGGGCCCAGAGGGGCTCAGATCTTTGCCTCTGGAACGTGGCCTGCACCAGGCAGGAGGATCCTGCTTGGTGCCTCCGGAACTTGCCGTTCTGCTACCTCCTTAAGACTCATTGGACAAACCAGGGCGTTCTTCCTCAGATATCCATCAGAGAGTGAGTGCCAGAAGCGACTGTATAGATGCTAATTAATCATCTTTCAGAGAAGTCCACAGAGCCCACGTTTAGAGGCCTTGGCACTTGGATCCGACTTGCTCACTGTACAAAGTGGGGCAAGACGGTTGGCACCAGAACCTCCTCTAGAAACCGGGAGTCGGAAGCCCAGGCCTCCCCTTTAGAGGAAGGAGGCACACTGTGTGCATCCATCCATTCTTGAGTCACTCGCTGGGCACATGTGTGTCGGGCACTAGGTCAGGCATGGAGGGGCAGAGATGACTGCGTCTCGGGCTCCTTGCCCTCAAGAAGCTGTGTTGGAAGTTTCTTTCATCTGCCCCTTCCCGCCAGAAATCACTCTACCCTCGAACTGCCCGTCTACACCGTGAAGGGGAGCTGGTTAGACGGGGACCCTGGCAGTGGATCTTGGCCCACGTCATCTTTGAGATGTGGGCTGAGGGCAGCACTGGTGACAAATAAAAGCCGAGGGAAGACCCTGGGAAGCAGCCACTCCCCCTGCCTGCCTCCCATCTTAGCACACACAGTAAGGCTCAAGAAGGCCCCCTGGCCGAAACCGGTTTGACTCAGTGGATAGAGCGTCGGCCTAAGGACTGAAAGGTCCCAGGTTCGATTCCGGTCAAGGGCATGTACCTTGGTTGCGGGCACATCCCGAGTAGGGGGCGTGCAGGAGGCAGCTGATCGATGTCTCTCTCTCATCGATGTTTCTAACTCTCTATTCCTCTCCCTTCTACTCTGTAAAAAATAGAAGAAGAAGAAGAAGAAGAAGAAGAAGGAGGAGGAGGAGGAGGAGGAGGAGGAGGAGGAGGAGGAGGAGGAGGAGGAAGAGGAAGAGAAAGAGGAGGAAGAGGAGGAAGAGGAAGAGGAAGAGGAAGAAGAAGGAGGAGGAGGAGGAGGAGGAGGAGGAGGAGGAGGAGAAGGAGGAGGCTGGCTGCGGGCGGTGCTGGGTGCGTGAGTGGAGGAATGTGCACCTCCAGCCTGGATGCCGAGCTCTGGCCTCTGAGCGGGGCAGGTGGCAGGATGGGGGGCTGGAGGGGCGGGGGATGCATTCATTTTGTGCTTTTACAAGTCCTAAGCCTTGTTTAGAAAACTCTATCGGTTCTAGCTTTTTATTCTTTCTAAACCTTTCTCGGCCTTGCGAGGCCCCCGTCACAATCCCCCGATCTGTAGGACCGTGTCAGCCCTCGGTTTCAGTTTCACCTTTCCCCGCTCCCTCTGGATGGCATTCGGAAGCCACGCTGACTTATAACGTTTCTATAAATAACAAAGACATGCCACGGGTTCACTCGCAAAATAACAAATAAAGGGGGGAAATTCGGAAAGAGCAAAAAGTGCTGAAGCGCGGCGTTTGTGCCGCTCCTGGGGGCCTGCCAGGGAAGGCAGGCTGCTCTGGGCCTCGCAGATGGCACGCGGCTTGCAGCCAGGTGAGTGAGAGCGTGGGGAGAGAGCGCCGTTGTGCACCCCCCCACCTACAACCCCCGCCCCGGCCCTGCACACACACCGCAGGAGCAGTGCAGAAGCAGTGGGTGTCGGTCGTGGCCTTAGAGAAAAGTGCCCGCACACATTCAGGAGGAGCAGCTCTGTTTCACCCGTGAGATCTTCTCACCTCCGGGAAATGACATGAAAATTACAGAATTTTATCTCAAGAGATGATTCTACCTTCATAATATTTGGGTAGCTCACTTCATAACCATAAATTATATCTGTTCTCTGCCTCGTGCTCTTCCGGGTCTCTGCCGGAGAGACGGCAACAACACGTTCTCGGCGTGGGACTGAAATTGAGGCCGACGTGAGACGGCATTGAATCAATAGCAGATGGAAGACAAGAGGCTGGAGGGGTAAGCCCAAGAGAAAAACCGCGGGAAACGATGGGAAGGAAGGGAAGGGGAAACAGGACTGGAGTTAGTGAATCAGAGGCAATTTTTTTTTTTTTTGCTTAGTTTTGTGTTTTAATGCTGGCTGCATCCTGCTTCCTGACCAGCTATGATGTATGTAGAGAAGAAATAAAACCGAGTGTGCAACCTGTAGATGCATTCGTCTCATGCCTTTGGTTTCTGGACTGAAGCCACTGGTGTTTATAATCTATGGCTGTGGAGAGGAACAGACGCTGTGAGGGATGTGACTCAGCCCTGCCGGGTGCGTCCTGGTAAGAGAGGAGGCTGTGCAAGGTAATCAGTCAGGAGAGGAGACACAGCCCAGGGCTGACAGACAGACGGAGACTTGCTGAAGGAGGGCAGGCGAGAGGGATCTGGGCTCTTCCGCAGCCCTGAGTGCCAGGCCTTTCGCAGACTACACCCTCTCCTTTCATTCTCTCGCCAATCCTGCCACTGAGCATTCTACTCTCCATTTTACAGAGGAGGAGGCGGAGGCTTTTCACGGGCTAGGTTGCTCAAGGTCACAGAGTAGGTTGCTCAAGGTCACAGAGTAGGAAGTGTCTCATGATGTGGACCCAGGGCACCTGACAGTGGGGCTCACGGTGCTCTCAGTCCCCGTATTCGAGCCAAGGACCCTGAGGAAGCATGAAGCCACCAGAGCCTGGGGTTTGTTTTCAGGTTGACAGTCTCTGATGCGGATGAAGTAAAGGCCTCCTGAATCTTTGCAGAAGCAGAAGCCTGTGACTTCAGGGACTCACAGAACCGGGAAACGACGGGAAAGACAAGAGAACATCAGAAGGATGCAAACATGGGCTCGTGAGGGGCTGTTTTCCATGCCAACGTTTCGGACAACAGCTGAAGGACCCACACGTTTGAATTGTCAATGTAAAGCTTCCTCAGCCCCCCGTGAGACGTACCTTGGTTGTGGTTTCTAGAATGATCTCTTTGTGCAGAAGTTCAACCACCATCTTCACATGGCCTTCTTTCGAGGCCAGGTGCAAGCCGTTCAGCCCATTCTGTGAAGAGCAGAGAGGCAGGGAGGGTGTGGTTAGTGGGACTGTGCCTCCTGCGCGTCCTGCTGTTCCAAGCGGCTGGAACAGGGCCCCTTCCTTGCGAAGGGCGGCAGGGGAGAGCCAGAGGGGCCCTGAGTGGTATCAGCTCAAGAGGGCCGGGCCAGCCTCTGCGAGCAGCTCTTCTGTGAGAGCATCAGGTAACAGGGGAGCGGGGACAGAGGGGATGACAAGACCACCACCCCCTCGATATGTTTTGAGTGTGGGAAGCTCTCACAACGCCAATGGATGACCTTGAAATTCAGACCTTGCCCCGGCTTTAGGCATCCACTTAATCGAAACGGTATAACTTCACCCCCTTGTTCATTCATTTTCATGGCAGCAACCGGGAAAAGGAAAGAGGCAATACCAGTGCACCCCAAACATGAGGAGAGCTAGATGCCCATTTAATAAAATAACACAGTTTGAAAGAAGGTCACATGAAAACTAAATGCCACCAACCACTTACCTCAAAAAAAGAATTAGTATGGAAATCACTTCTTTGCCACCTTGCCATTCAAATGTGACTAAAGCTGGCAGTTACATTGTAGGGAAAAGGAAAAAAAAATTAGAGCAACTGTTTTCCATGCCCCATCACAGGCCACCAGGAGCCCTCCGGAACCAAGGACAGTTTCAGCTCTGCCTGGGGAAGCTACCTCTGCGCTGAGAAAGCAGCCTGGCCCAAGTGCCCCTTCTCCCTCTCCTGTTTCCTGGTCTTCAGAGACATGCCCTCCGATGCTTCCAACCTCTCTGGCAACAGCTGACTTCAGAGAGTGCTACCGAGAGCCACAAATTATTCTGACAACATGACGGAACTAATTTCAGTGAACTAAATTTCATTTCCAACGGATGAGTAGATCTTGGCTCCATGGAGAAAATGGTTTTAGTCACGAAGCAATCTCCATCCTGACATCTGTGTCTTGCTCCTCTCCTGCTCGTTCCCCATCAACAGTTCTCACCTCTTCTCCCATCTCTCCTTCCTTCTCCTGTTTTGGTCAACTATGTTCTAGCATGTTCCTTTCCGGGAGAGGGGAGGTACTTCAGAAGACAGAGCCTGGCCACCATGGTGTAATTTGAGGGGTCCCTTACTCGTCTATCTTCAAATATCTGCACAGCCCCATCATGGGTTCCCGAAACTACTATTCTCCCTTTGTATCAGGGTGTTGTTTCCAGGAGCTTCCTGTTGAAACCAAATATTCTATCTGGGGATGATAGTGCACTGGCCCTTAACAACTTAGTCCCGTTGCTTTGCTAACACCAGCAGAGAAAAGGAATGAGGATTGCTGAAGCAGAGCCCAGGACAGGGGGCCCCTGATGGGAGGATGGAAGGTGTTTACAACTCTCTTTGCCTAAGGTCCTCAGACAGGGTCTCGATAACAGGTGCCCTGGATGCCAGAGAAAAGAGTGGGTTCCGAAGGGAACGTTACCTCCTTCCTATTTAGATCAGACTCCACCCCCCGTGGGCCAAATCTTTTTGCACATCCGCACAGCCAGCCTCACCAAGGTGTGTGGGGGTGAGGGGCAAGAGGTGGGGGTGGGTGACGCGAGGACGCCTTCACCTAACATTTCCCCCTGCCAATATCTGCAAATTGGATTTCCTCCTCGTGTAGATTTCAAACACCATTAAACACAGGGTCCAAAGCAGTGTGCATTATTCACACCTCAGTGAGAATAAGCTTATCAGATGAAGTCTAGGTCAAAGCCAGTTTTGATCATAGAAAGGGAGAAAGTGATTGAAGGCAAGACAGCAATCAGTTAGGACAGGAATCTGGGGGAGGCGGGAGACCGTGGGGCTGAAGGAAACCAGTTCCCCTCAAAGCAATTTGCAAAACACAAATCCACTGAAAAGCAATTTGTCAAGTGACTGTGCTCTGGACATCACTTCTCCCGCTCTGTGTCCTTAACTAGCCTGCCACCACCGCCACCCCCCCCCGGCCCCCCCGCCTGCTACTACCCACCCTCACCCCCCACACACAGGTCTGCACCGGAGTTTCTCCCTTCCCGAGTACTGCCATCTGCAAAGAGCCTTATCTAGACGGTTCTGGCGCTGAGCACGGCATTCGATGATCACGTGGGGATTGGGGTGGCGTTTTTTAGCTGTGGGAGCCTGGGCAGCTGCCGCAGGCGGCTTATCGCAGGGGACTCAGCTGCAGGAGTGTGGCAGGGGGGTGCTGCCAGCGGGGGCGGGCGGGGTGGGGTGGGGCGGGGGACTGCTGGTGCTCACTTGCACAGCACAGTCACTTTCCATGAGCATTCTTGGTCGTGAATGCCTGAAAGGAGGGGGACTGGCAAATCTAGAAGGAAAGCACCTCGGGTTTGCTGCCACTGCTCCGAGAGGCTGGCCCTGGTATCTGGAGCCAGTGTCAGGATCTCCCTCAGAGGGGATTCTAGACAGACTGTCTGTGCAGAGCATGCTCCACAGAAAGGGATAGTAGCGGCCCCGGATGCTGGGAAATCAAGGACCAGAATAGTCAAATGATTAGCTAAGGTCACACAGCCTTTCTAGGGCACAGCCACATACAGAACCAAGCTGGATTTTCCAAGAAAAAAAGAGGGTTGGGGTTTTCCACCCTCACCCCCACCTGCCCCTTAGGAACAGGTATGTTTCTTTTTATCAGATGATGAAAGCATGTTCCTCCCCGCCCCCCGCCTTTTTTTTTTTTATTACCAGGCAGCTGCATCTCTCAGAGTTCCACTCAGCTCCCATCCGGTCCTGGCTCATTGTTCTCTTTCTTCTTGATGGTTCAAAATTTTTCTCACTTTATTTTTCATTTGTTTGTTTTCAACAGAATCGCCCTCGGTTAACTTTCAAGTCTGACTGTGGTGATCTGGACCCAAGGCCCTCAGCAGAGGCACAGAACCAGCCCGCTTTGGCCCAGCTACGACAGGTGTGTGAGGCCCAGGGATTTAATGCAGACGGTCGCACAGGAGCACGGTTATGACAAACATCTGTCTCAGCTACAGTGTAGTCACAGCAGCCGCCTCACGCTGAGCATTTCCTTAGTCTGATTCAGCAAATGTCTCCTGAGAATCTGCTCTGTGCCTGGCACCAGGCTGGAGATGAATAAAAACACAAACGCTTAGCTTTAAAGAACTCACGTTAGTCGAGGAAACAGATGCATTAAACATAAACGCAAAATCATGTGAACATGCCCCAGATGGCACACATAAGCCTAGAAGTCGCTCAGAGGAGAAAGAAGCTGCTCAGGACTCAGGCAGCTCGGGAAAGCTGCGCGGAGGCTGTACAGGCAGCCCCTCCACACAGCCAGGGTTGCAAGTCCATTAACAATGGCAACAGGCGAAGCCGTGCCCGAGTTTAGATTCTGAGCCCGCTGGGTAAAACTTTAGAACCTGTGCTCCCAGCCTCATCAAGTGCCTTCCTCTTTCTGCCAGGAAGCATCTGAGTTCAGGGGATGCCCAGCACCCCAACCTACGGTAGCGAGTTTTCTCCAGCAACTGGCCTCAGCAGGGAGCTGGCTGGCCACCGTCCAATAGCCGATACCACAGAATGCCTGAAAACTAACATACTCCACTTCTACACAGAGGAGCTTGTACAATTATCTTATTAGATGCATCACTGGTCTATACAGGAGACCGCTTACGGTACCAAAGGAGTGTTTTGCTTTATTTTTTAAGCGAATTTTTTATTGCTAAAATAAGAAGGGAACTACGGTACAAGCTCTGTGAGCTATTTGCTCTTAGCTATAACTATAAACAGAAGATGAACTAGAATGTGCCTCCCCTTCAGAGCCAGGATCCATGTGTCTTGTTTTAGTTAAATTATTTGTTAAAAGGCAGGCTGCTGAGTCTTGCTTTGTATCTTTTCATCTACGCTATATGCTAGTAACCTTCACAGCCATTCCTCTTGACACCAAATGGCAGACAGACTGCTGGCAGGAGTTGGGGGGTGGGGGGCATGGAACCACACATATCTTCCCCCAAATAATTGGAGGATAAGCAAGAAGGAGGTGGAGGAATATGAGAGTAAATGCTTCAGCTAAATTGGAAGCAGGGGAGCAAAGTGAAAATTACTTGTGGCCATTTTTTAACCACATGCCTTTCTCAGAAAAACACCAGCTTGTCAGATTTCTCTTCCTAAAGAGGCCTCCTTCTGGGTCTCCAATTACAGATAGTAGACTAGCTGATAGTGTCCCATGGTTCTTGGCTGCTCTGTTCTACTTTTCTGTCCCCACTCTTTTTTATATTTTGTTTCAATTTTGATCATTTATATTGACTTACTTTCAAATTCTTTGATTCTTTTCTCCGCTATGAGCTTTTGAAGAAATTCCTCAGCACCAAGGAAGTGGTTTTATTTTAGTTCTAGCAATTGGTTTGACTCTTTCTTATAGTTTTTAGTTCTCTTCTATTCATGAATGTTGTCCGCTTTCATCTCCTTTAACATATTAATCACAGTTATTTTAAAGTCCATCTCATAGTTCCAATATCTAGATCATCTCTGATCCTGGTTCTATTGATTATTTTGTCTCTTGACAATAATTTTTTCTCTTATGTGTGTGTTGTAATTTTTATTTGCATGCCAGACATTATGTATAGAAAGAGCAAAAGACACTGAAGTAAATAGCATTCACACATAGTAATGGACATGCCTCTTCTTTTGTGAAGTTTTAGTATAGCAGCAGGTGGGATAGGGGTGGGGGAGATGAATCAATCTAATCAAGAGTTGACCTAGGTCTGGGTTTTGCTATTACCTTTAGTATGCCACAGTCTTCCAATTCCTCTAGAGGTAGGCTGCTGTTACCTTGAGCTTAGAGGAGGAGCTAGGGGTCAGGGTTTTCCTGTGTGCTCAGTCTCCCCTCAGCTTCCAGCTATCCCTGCATGCCTGTGCCTCAAAACAGGGTCTTTCTGCATGTTCTCACCCTGCTCTCCGCAGGGGCATCCTCTTCCTTGTTACAAGATGCTGAATGTGTGGGGGAGTACAGAAGTTCCTTTTAGTCCTGGTCCAGCTCCTGTCAGGCAGGCTGTGTGCCTGGAATTTGGATTATTTTTGCTTGTTTGAACATTCCTTCCCCTTATTTTTACACTTGGTCTTGGGTGGAAGTTTATTGCTCTCCCTCCAGCAATAACAGAGGAATAAGGTCTCCTTGTTGGTGTAGGATCCTGGTTCAGGATTATTTCCTGCCTTTGCCCAGGTGTAGAGGCTTTTGCCTCTACCTTTCCCCGGGTGGCCCTGGATCTCTGCCTGTGACCTGGGGCAGGACTGTTTCCTCCCTTCCCTAGGGCAGAGGAGTTTGCTTCTATTCCATCCCATGGAGAATGAATTTTTGCCTGTGGTCTAAAGCGGGGAGGGTGTGCTTTTGCTTCACATGAAGGAAGAGTCTAGAGCAGTGATTCTCAACCTGTGGGTCGCGACCCCTTTGGGGGTCGAACGACCCTTTCACAGGGGTTGCCTAAGACCAGCGGAAAACACCTATTTCCCATGGTCTTAGGAGCCAACAGACCGCTCCTCGGTGTAGCAAAGTGTAGCAATGTAGTTTACTGTTGTCATATGAAGACTGTTGCCCATGCTACACCACGATTCAAGACAAAATTTCATTTATTTGTAATTAGAAATAAATATTTCACAATATATAATATACGTATTATTTTTGTGATTAAGCACTATGCTTTAAATTATGTTCAATTTGTAACAACGAAAATACATCCTGCCTATCAGATATTTACATCACAGTTCATAACAGTAGCAAAATTACAGCTATGAAGTAGCTACGAAAATAATTTTATGGTTGGGGGTCACCACAACATGAGGAGCTGTCTTAAAGGGTCGCGGCATTAGGAAGGTTGAGAACCACTGGTCTAGAGAATTGGGCAAAGCTTTGTCTGTTATTCACACACACACACACACACACACACACACACACACACACACTCGTACACGCCACTGCCTCTCGCCTCCACAGTCAACCAGGGAGGCTCTCTCTGGTATCCTGGCTTATCCCTATATTTCTCATGAGCACCTCATGGAGGCCTGTGGAGAAAATCTTACCACAGACACACTGGACCACACTGGCCTCTAAGAATTCGTTTTGATTTTAGCTTGTAAGGCCACCACCTCTTTCTTCTAGTCTCTGCCAAAGATGAAACTGTGGCCCTCTCCTGGGAGGGCCCTCCTGTCCCTCTTTGGAATCCAGTTAACTTGGAAGCCCTACTGCTGCAGCCCTGTGATAGGATCGGGAACATTATAATTATGTACAACATCCCGCCTTTTCTCCTCCGTAGGGTGGGGGCAATGTTCTCGGAAGCTTTTTACCTCCTACATTCTCCTTGCACGGAGCCTCTGAGGCTCACTAGCCCCACAGGATCCCATTCCACATGGTTCTACTACAGAGGACAATCCTTTAAGGCGCCCCTTTTTTGGCAAAAATATTCATGCCAAGCACACACACCTGGAATGTTTCATTTGCCTTTGCTCTTTTTTCAGGTAAAATGTCAATTTAGAGGATTTGCCTGAGAAGCAATCTGTCTGGTAGGAGTCGGAGCAGATCTCAGTCAGGAGGTGTTTGTTTTAACATTTTTCAAAAGAAGAAAAAAGTCATATTCAGCCTGAATGATTTAATTTGGAGTATTTTCTTGTACCAACTGTGAGAAATTCCATTGGCAAAATACACAATTCCAGACATTTGTTCTCAGCAAATCATTCTTCTGTTTAGCATCTGATTGCCCCAATTACACTAATTGATTTCTAAATGTACAAATACAGTAGACATGTCATAAGAAATTTAACTCGTATCCTGTCCACAGCAGAGGGATGATTTCAAATAGAAAGGATGTGGTACCCTAAGATCCTACATCTCTTTGAAAACTGCAAGAACATTTCAAAAGCTGGTGTTTACATTCTTGGGCAGACAAACAGCCCTTGCACTGAAATTCTCACAGGCATTTATTTTACCTGCAAACACGGCCTCCATGGACTGGCAGCCCAAGCTGGGTCCTGAGGAACCCAAGGCTCACCTGCCCTCTCCCACCCCACACCCCTGACAATCATTATTTCAGTCCACTAGCTGCTTTCTTGAGTTAAGCAGTGCGTTTCCAGAGGGTTAAAGGTAACGTGCTAATAGGATATTAGAAAGTATGACCTTTTTCTTCATAGACTGGTTCAGTTTATCAGATTAGTTGGTTGCTATCTAGCCAGTCTCGGAGGCATGGGGAGCACTGGAAAAGATGTGTCCATGGTGAAGGAAAGGACTAGAGTCCTGGAAAGAATAAGCCAAGAGCAGTGGCAGAGAAAGCCAAGAAGTCTGAGGACCCAAGAGTGAGCAAAGAGAGGTAACTGCCTTCATGCGACACTTCATTTTTACCCATGTGGTCAGTAAAGAACCAATCAGAAGACCGGGGATGTATATGTGGAAATGTGTAGGTTTTTATATTTAATCTCCCACTTTGCTACTCAATCTAGATTCTCTTTTAGTTTGTGATATCTGTTGAGAGAAGGTAAGCAGTATACTCTACGTTACAGACATTTAATTTCCCAAGTAACAACCAGCCTGTACATTTGTGCCCTCTAGCTTTACTCTATTATTCGTTCATATTTGTGAAGCAACACCACTTACATTATATATTTGCAAGTCTACAGCCCTGAAACAGAGTAGCAAATAAGAATTAAGCATAATTTATGAAGAAAAAAAAGAAAGAGTTGAAAGGATTCTGAATCCTTTCAAATCCTGAAATTGATGGACAAGAGAGAAACAATAGGGAAGAAAAAAGGCAAAGACCATGGAAACCAAGGAAGGCAGAGGAGATGATGAAGAAACAAGAGTGATGAGAAAGGAAAGAGGGCGTGACCATCACTATGAGTTGACTAGATGAGGAAATGAATTGAGCAGCTAGCAAAAACACTATTACACCAGTATAAATTTTGATTTCTTTCCCCAACTTACCTGCACTAAATTTTCAGCCAAAACAGAAATGAAATCAAAAGTGAATGAGAGTTTTCCACCTTTTCCTCTCTTCCTTTCCTTCCCTCCCTCCTACTCCCAGCTCAGGGATATATGGGCATCTGAGGAAGCAGGGCTGTGAACCACGGGGTTCCCTGCAGAGGCTGAGGCAGAAGTATGTCTGGTGTGTGAGAAAGAGGAGGGCTATTCTGGTGTGGCTTGAATATTGTAAATAAATACGTACAGGATGATGCAAATTAGTAGGAATCAGGTTTCTCACTGTTCGTAGGGACTCACCAACCTGGAAAGAGGAAAGGCTAGAAAGAAACCTGAGGTGTCAGACTAGAATGCGAAGTCCTGGCATGCTGCCATGGATGTGTAGCATGCGTGTGCCTAGATAGATGAGGAAATGGTTACAAATGTGTATGTACACACAGGCACATGCAGCCACCGGCAGCAATGGGCACAGCAAGTGACCAGATTTTGGTGTCTAAATATCAGTCCCCATTGAAAGGAACTTTGGGAGAATGGCTGACCCAGGGTTGGGGCAGGGAAAGTACAAAACGGCCCTGGGACAACTTGTGCCAAAAAGTAAGAACATGCTCCGAGAATGTTGAAGACACATCAGAGAACAAAGAGGCCAGATGATTGAAAGGGCTCCCACTGGCTTAATTAAGCTTTGAACATCAAAATGAAAAATAGGAGATTACTACCTGTCAAATGAAGTAAAAACCCATGAGTCTGTACAGGTAGAAATAAATAATGGGGGTGGGGGGCACTCACAATGAATCAATGAGGGAGGAGGAAAAGCTTATCCTTTAGTAGAATGCCAGCTAATAAATGTAGAATAAATGACAGAGATGGACAATCACGCACTCTTGGGAATCTCATAGTGGTAGTTAATACAGGTAGAAGACAAATGTGTGCCAAGGCAGGTGGCTGGAAATTTGATGAGGAACAGGGTATTGGCATTACATCAGAATATTCCCCACCCCGACCCACCCAACAAAACACTGATAAACTACAAAGGGGGGGGGGAATCAATAATTGTGCAGTAGAAAAACCTGGTAGACACTAACTTCATTAGGTAATCAAGGTTAATATCAGGAGGGATAGAAGGGGAGCATAATTTCTGGGGTATTCCTACCAGAAATGCACTGCCTTAATTGGGTCATAAGGAAACTTCAGCATACACAGTTGAGGTTCAAATTACAGAATGGAAGGCTGTCATACACATGAGAGACAGGCAAAGACTGGGGAAGTGTTTCATACTGAAGGAAACTAATGAGACATGACAACTGAGTACAGTGTGTTCTAGATAGACGCCTGCAACAGAGAGGCTTGGAGATGGAGATGGAGACGGAGATAGAAAAAGGGATAGTGATTGAGATGGAGAAAATAGAGATAGAAATAGAGATAGAAAGAGAGTTTAAGGGGGAAGAATGAAGGAGAAAGGATGGAGCGAGGGAGAAAGGGAGGCAGGGAGAGGGAGGACAATCTTTCATTGTTGGGACAGTGGCAAATGTTAATGGACTCTTGGATGGTTGTGTTAATCAATGTTGATTTCCTGATCAGAAGGCTAGTTGGATAGTTATGTGGGAAAGCGTCCTTACTTTTGAGTGGTGCACACTGAAATCTTTAGGGTGATGGGGAACTACATCATATATAGTATATAATATAACTAGCTAACTAGCTAGATAGATAGATCACATGCAGTAAAATGATAACAGAATCTGGGTGAAAGAGATGTGGGAGGTCTTTATACTGTTCTTGCAACATTTGTATATGTTTGAAACTGATTAAATTTTTAAAGAAGAAAGTGGAGGTAGGAGAGAGTAATGGTGGAAGAGGCAGAGGCTGGGTGTAACTCTGTGCTCGGGCTAGGGTAGTAGAGGATGGGTGGGGCCATCAGGGTCTGCTTGTCTCAAGACTCAGAGCCAAAGTGAGGAGCTGAGCAGACATGCCTCATGTCCAATGGAGAGGTGCAAGCTTTACCAGAGTTCAGAGGTTATTCCAGGATGAAAACCCTGGAGTGCCACCAAACAATGACAGGAGAGCAGCCTACAGCCCCACGGGGGAACCAGAGGATGGGGAAGCCTCGCTAGGAGAGCAGGTGTCAGGTTCTGCAGGGCTATCCCACCTGCAGCCTCTTTCTCACCCAGATACGGCTGGCTCTTCAGACACTGCTTGGTGGGCTAGGTCTGCTAAACAGATTCTGGGAGCTAAGGGATCAGATGTCAGATGGACTGGAGCAACTGCCATAACCCTGGTGGAAAAGCATAACTTACCTTCTTTGCCAACCTGCCTCTTATCCAGGGATGGGGAAAACAGAATAAGAAAAGAAACAGACGCTGAAACCGGTTTGGCTCAGTGGATAGAGCGTCGGTCTGGTCTGCGGACTGAAAGGTCCCAGGTTCTATTCCGGTCAAGGGCATGTACCTTGGTTGCAGGCATATCCCCAGTAGGGGGTGTGCAAGAGGCAGCTAATCGATGTCTTTCTCTCATCGATGTTTCTAACTCTCTACTCTTTATCCCTCTCCCTTCCTCTCTGTAAAAAATCAATAAAACATATTTAAAAAAAGAAAAAGAAAAAACAGAGGAAAGGATGAACTCGGAAAGAGGTGATGCAGATGGAAAGAAACAAGACTGGATCCAAGCACTTCCCCTCCTTTGTTTTATTGCGATTTAAATTTAGACCCATCAGGTAGAACTTAAGACTCATAGTTTACTAGATATTTTTATGGAAGAGGAAAGACACCTAACCCTTTTTGTTGTCTATTTGTTTAAAAAAAGAAAGGAACCCACGCTATTCCAGAGCTGCGCGAGGAGATGAATCAACCCCGGATCACTTTCTCTCTACTCTCCGTTAAAAACCCCGCACAACCTCCACACTCTGCGAAGTGCCAGGGCTCAGAGCAGATCCGCTGCAGGGCTTGGGGCCCTTGGGGAGCCTGAGGAGGAAGTGTGAGCTCAAGTTAATGAGAGAACGGGACTTTGAAATTCAGCTCAGCAGCTAAGAATATCTCCAATGGACTAGAAACAGTTTCTATGTCCGAGATCTTGGCATTCATTCCTCTAAAAGGAGAAAAGGAGCCAGATCTTCAGAAGCAGGGCAATGGGGTTTGGGGCAAAGTACATGAGATAAGGAATCGAGGCCTTTAAACTGTCCTCGGACCAGTCCTCCTCACTTCATCTCCCCAGGCTTCCATCTTTGTATCTTCGAAGTATTAGAGCTACTCTATCTCCTAGCTTCCTTCTCATTCCACAATTCCAGAATAAAGCAAGGTAACGGCACCCAGGAACCAATTAAGATATGCCTGTGGGGATGCCTAGAAAAATGTCTGACAAGATTCGCACCCCACTGTTCACAGAGATTTGGGGTACAGGGGAAGACTTAAGACTTAGAGAAGACTGTATATTTTGGTATAGTATGAATTTTTAAATAACCACCATTGATTAATTTTTTTGTTAAAAAAATCACAAAACAATTAAGATCAAGGACATGATTGTAAAAAATGACCAAAAAACTTGTATCAAGGAATTCACAATCAAATGCAAATAATTCCAGGCAAACGTACATGCGTGATCCATTCCGATCAGATAGAGTGGGAACTGGATTTAACATTTCCTCTAATAACAAGCGAGGCAAATCTTCCTCCAAGGCCCAGGTCAATTGTCATTTTTCTCTGGCACATTTCCTGTCTCTCTTCAACGCACCATACCCTATTTCCAGCTCCCCAAAAGTGAATTGTTCTCTCAACCAGGTTCCCATGACACTCGACGATAACTCTAGCGAGGTCCCTTATCAAATGGAATTGCATTTACCTGTCCTTGTGTCTGTGTCTTTCAATGGATAGGCTTTTTGAGATTCTATGATCTCATCTTTGTATAGATAGATTGTAGCATGGGGCCTGGCACCCAGTGCAGGGTCCCTAAAGTCTGCGAATTGCATGCACATTCGTACAGCCTGACACACACACAGCACGATCTTCTTTCTTAGTCTCCCAGGAAGGGGCATATCACATCAGGTCTCCATACTGTAAATTGACAGCAATCAAACCATAAAGGGGAGTATGTGCAGGGGGTAGGGGAGGTGCACTTTCCTTGCAATATGTTCCAGATCATTCTTGAGGATGCTCTTCACACTTAGCCTCATCCCTAGGTTCCCAGAGATGTCCCCACTGTCATTACAAATGGACATCTTCGGATAACTGAATCGGTTACTTAACTCTTCCTTCACCATGAAAAAGGGGAAAGGAAACCAATTCAAGGAAAGTGGCTCAGGAAAATAAAAGGCTCTGCTGCAAGTCCCAAGTCCACCTGTAGGGTGCAGTGCAGAGACTCAGCCTGGGAGTTGGGAGACCCAGACTCAGACTCTAGCTCAGGAAAACTCTTCGCCTCTCAGTCTCACTGGCCTCACCTGTCCTGCTTCTGCTCTGTCCACTTCACAGGACAATGTGAGCACTAAAGGTGGTCGTGCCTGGGGAAGGGCTCAGAAAAGCAGAAATACAACTGGAATCTGTGATTATTAAACACCCTGACTCATGACAAGCAATCAACTTAACTTTAAAACTGTAAACTGGCCATTATAACTAGTAAGATGAACATCAGTTTGTTTCTGCTGAAATGCAGAAGTAATTTACCTATTTAAAATAATCCAGGATATGGAGATTTTTGAGTTCCAACTTTTTCACTAATACCTTTTCTGGTAAGAACTTCAGAAGAACCCATGGTACCAGACATGGGTATCTATTTGTTTCTCTTGTTTAACTCCCTACAACGGACCACCACTTTCCCATGGGCTGCAATAATATACTTTTCTTTCTCCTTCATTACTACCCCAGAGCCTCAACAAGGCAGTAAGTGAAGGCTTGGTATTAACATATCATATTAGGAAGGCTTTATGTGTGATTTTGGGGGTACAGGTAAAATCAGGAAACTGTAGTTGAATGCCTTTTCTACCCTTACCAACAGTTCCCAAGAGAAAGAAGATGACAGAAAAGTAACAGGTTCTCTATCTACACTGACCTTGACATAACCTTGGTAGCCTTTCATCCTCACCCTTTTTCATTTCATTTACCCCTACTTTGCTGTCTGTGAACCTCACTGCTCCTGTCTTTGCAATCTATTCCTTCTGCTGCATTTTCCTTTCCCCAATTCTCCACCCAGCAAACTCATGCTCTTCCTTCAAAGCCCTTCTCTGAGATATCAATATTTTAGCCACTAACCTCAGACCAGAAGCAATGGGAGAGCAGGCACTGGGACTCACTCAGCTTTGAGCAACCAGCACATGGCATATTCGAGCAGCTTAATACCTAATTGTTGGCTCAATGGATACATGAATGAAAACATTATCTGTGCTTGTTCTGCATGGCGCTTACAACACTGAGTGTATAACCTTCTATATACAAGCTGGACTTCTTTATCTACCTCTGAGTTCTTTGAGAGCAGGGGATAAATGAATTTAGTCTCTAGCAAGGAGCTTCGGTCCTTATAAGTGCTCCACACATGTTTGTGGAATAAATAAATGAGCAGAGGAAGTTTTAGGTGGTCTTCTCAAGCCCATCTCATCAAACCCAGAGACATAAAGCTCAGATGACACTCAGAAGTAACCTCTAGACCTCAGCTTTCTGAGGTGCACAAGGAGAGAGTTGAATGCCATGACCACTAAGCACTAAGATTCTATAATTTGGAAAGAGAGCAATTATCACAATCACCAGAGACTCAGAAATCCTGATCAAAAGACTTGGCATTTGGTTTCTGTAGAAAAGATTACTCTGCAGCAGAAACTATTGCTATAAGTGCTCCATTCATTAGAAATGCCTAAAACCCTTTACCTTAGAGATAAACACGTCCCCAGGAGGGATGGGTCCATGTGGGAACTTAGGGAACGTCAGTGGAACTAACATGGCTTTGCAGGCTTTCACTGGCTGTGTTTTCGCACTGGAAGTGGTTTATGTTTTTGTGAATATTCAGATGCTCGAGCTTCTGGATACTGCAGTAAATATTGCCACATACTTGATGCGTGGGGCTAGTGCCAGAATCCAAACCACAGAGTCATTATCCTATGAATGGCTATTTCACAACACTCCTAAAAGTGGTAGTGTTTACAGCAATCCTCCATGGGCTATGCGTCAAGTACATAAACTCTAATCATTAGTGGTTATGACAGGCTTAACATCTATGGACTGAACTGATGAGCACCTACTACGTGCCTGAAAAAGAGCACTGAATAAAATAAAGGCCTTTCCCCTTGAGGTGCCTGCATTTTAGTGGACAAAGACGCAGAAAAAAATGGAGAGGAATGCAGATGCATCCTAAGTCAGGTAGCAATAAGGACTACGGAGAGAATAAGACAGGCTATTGGGATGGAGGAGCCTGGGATGCTCCAAAGAGCTCGCCTGATGCCAACACTGCAGACAACAAGGCTTCTCTTTTTGGCATGAACCTTCTCCTGGAGCCTCAAATAATGCTCTTATGAGGAAGGCCAAGTGAGCCTGTGTTTGCTAGCATTATAAGAATAGAACAGAAAACTAAAATAATGAGGTTTTTTTTTGCTCCTGGAGTTACAGCTGGCAGTTCCCAGTGAAGCATCTAATTTGACCCAACATTTCTAGGAGTTCAGGAGAACAGAGGCCCTAAGCATTCTCCTCTTGTTCTCTTTTTATGGGGGGCTAACTGGTAAAAGTATAAAATCAATTAGTTCGCTGCAGAAAAGTATTTTTTTAATTGTGATGGCCTTCAGAAAAGTATTTTGATTTGATTAAGTAATCTAGCAATAATTTTGGAAATGGAACATATGAAGCTGATATGGGAATGTGCATAATTATGAAGTGATTTATTTAAACAAATATTGAGCATGTACTATATGACAGACCCTAATCTGGGTGCCGGGAGGAATAAGCAGCCATGGACTTCACCTTCAGGTGGCTTAGCATCTACTGGGACAGGTAAGATGTGCTTAACATTACCATGCTGCATTGAGCTGCAAGAGAAGTGCTGATCAATTGCAATGGCAGAGATTACTCCAGGCTCTGGGGATCAGAAATGTCCTCCACAATGGGTTTTGAGCTGAGATTTGAATGAATCATTCCATTGTACATGGTTCTTGCAGTGGCAAGAATGACAGTCTCAGGCTGAGTAGAGAGCCCCTGGCCCCTACATAGCCTTGTGCTGTGTGTGCTGAGACCACCGTAGCCAGGGCGACAACCCAGCAAACCCAGGGAGGCAACTCCTCTGGCTTCACCACCTCCAGTGTTCCTACTTCTTCAGAGTCATCACGTGGATCTACTTGGCCCACTGCCTCAGCCTCCTGACCAGTCTCCCCGCTTCTGTCCCCGTGTCCCAAGTCTATTCTCCACACAGCATCTGGGATGATCATTTAAAAACTTACATCAGACTGAACATCTCTTGTATAAAACCTTCCAATGGCTTTCTGTCACCTTACAGTGGAACCCAAGTCTTCACTATGGCCCGTAAGCTCTTCAAGATTTGGCCCTGGAGATTTCTCCCACCTCCGTGCCCACCGCTTTCCCCCTGAATCACTTCACTGCAGCCACACTGTCCTTCTTGCTGTTTCCCACACAAACCAAGCTTACTCCTGCCCCAGAGCCGCTGCATATGCTTTCCCCTCTTCCAGGAATGCTTTTGCCCAGAAACCACTTAGTCTTATTTACTTCTTAGTCTCTCAGAAAACATGCCCTTAGAGAGACCTTCCTTACCATCCTATCTAAAATACTTTTCTCCTCCATGGTACTTCTGATTAGCTGACATACATTGGCTCATTTCCTTGGTTATGTCTGTCTTTTTTTACCAACATATAACTGCCACAAGAGCACAGACTTGGTCTATTTTGTCTGTCTTGCTCAGTGCCTGGAATAGTACCTGGCACAGAGTAGGTGTTTAATAAATACATATGGAATGATACCACAAAGGCACTGGTGGGATTATATTCAGCATGCTCTCTTCCCAGTTTTCATCAGCCAATGCCAGCATTTGATTTCCTCGAATGTTGAATGACTTCCAAATCTCTATCTTTATCTATTCCCGGCTCAAATATCCAATTGCTTACTCTTTACCAGTCTTCAGGTCAATGCCTCAAAGATTCCTTAGGAGGATTTCCACACAACTCTGTCCTTATCCCCTCATCCCATTTCCACACACTGGGTCCCCCTCCCCATCCTCCCCTCCCCCGCCCCGTGTTCCTGGTATCAGTGAATGGTGCTTCCATTTCTGAATAAGCCAGACCTCCACAGTCATCCCTACGGGCTCCTTCACTGCCCTCCCCCTCCAATTCCTCACTGAGACTCTTCACCTTGTTTCATCTCCACACTCACAATCTTATGCAAGCTACCAACACTTCTCTCCCAGGCTAGTGTAAGAGTCTCCTAACTGGCTCCCCCATATCCACCTCTGGGCTCTCCCATATGCCTTCTACACAGTAGCCAGTGTGATCCTTTAAAGCACACCTCCGATTATGTCACTCCTGTGCTCCAGTCTGCGGTTCCCTTCCGTTTGTTCTTAGGATAAAGGTCAGAATTGTGAACATCTGTAAGCAGAGGGGATATTCTACCGGGACACATAGCTGTACAGGTTGTTAAATGCTGAAATGCCTCTGTTCTTCTTGGTCAATAGCCATTGCCTCAAGCTCTTAAAAGTTGCCCTCACTGCTACTGCTCTGTCCCCTTCGGTAGATCTTTCCTCTCAATCAGCAACTATAGGATTAACACAATGCACATAAACAAGCACACACACACTGGGCCCTGGATCACGCTGTCCCAGTTGTAGACTGTTGTGATGAGTGCCCCTGCCTGTATAAGGTCCAGCACAATCCCAACCTCACTCTCCAGCCCAGCTGGTCCTTCTTGCTCTTTGCACTGCAGCCAGTTTGGCCTTCCTGAAACTCTCCGAGTTTTTCCCTGCCTCAGGGACTTTGGGCAGGCTATTCTCTGATTGGAATGTTCTTCTCTTTCTTCACCTCACTCACCCCTACTCATCCCTTAGCTCAACTATCTCTTCCACACAATAGCCTTCTCTGATCTCCAATTCTAGGTCAAGTCTCTCTCATATCTATACTAATAAAAGAGTAATATGCTAATTAGTCCAGGAGACTTTCTGGAGACCTCCTGGACAAAGCCATGGTGGCGGGGATGAGGCAGAAGCAGTTAGGGGAGATTAGGCCGGCAGGGGAGAGCATTTGTGGGAGCAATTGTGGGTGATTAGGCCATCAGGGGAGAGCAGTTGGGGACAATCAGGCTGGCAGGGGAGGGCAATTGGGGGTGATCAGGTCAGCAAAGGAGGGTTGTTGGGGGTGATTAGGCAAGCAGGCAAAGGTAATTAGGGGCGATCAGGCAGGCAGGTGAGCAGTTAGGAGCCTGAGGTCCCAGATTGCAAGAGGGATGTCTGACTACGGGATCAGGCCTGAACTGGCAGTTGGACATCCCCATGGGGTCCCAGATTGGAGAGAGTACAGGCCGGGCTGATAGATCTCCCCCCCACCGTGCACAAATTTCATGCACTGGGCCTCTAGTATTCTTATAAAATCCTATGCCTTTCCTTCATGGTACCTAATAGAGTTTGGTTTGCATATCTATTTATGTGGCTATTTGACTGATAGTTCTCATCACCAATAAACTACAGTTCAGAGAAGATGAACACAGGACTTTTGCACTCCACATCAAGTGGAAATGTACAGGAAGACATTGGCTAAAAGACAATGGGTCTAAAGCGTGAGCAATGCTTGAATAAATGAAAGAATCCAGCATTCATATAAAGATCTTGGTATGTGCATATGCACATGTGTGTCCTGATGTGTGTGAACTTGTTCTTTTTCCTAAGTATAGTAACGATGATGTTCATAAAAATGAGTAGACACAGTCTATGCAATAAGGAAACTGCCCTGAATATTCAGATGTCTCTTATATAAGCCGAGTTCCTCTTTTCACACTACTTAGAGTAATTACTTCCTATTATGGCAAGCAGCATACATTCTTTCCACAAAACATACTATTTGAAAGTGTGTTACTTACATAAGGATCAGCATTCGCCGTATTGCTGCTGCCAGTCCACCAGTTCAAACGATTCAAGCAAAACACATTCTCCAGCCATGACCCCAGGACAAGAGCCTGTTTTTGTCTTCCCAAAACGCGTGGATGTTTTTAAAGAGAAGAAGGAGCCGGAGCCATTAGGAGGCAAGCCCTGTGAACATTACCCAGCAGCAGCATTGTCCCGATGGGTGCACTAATGTGTTTAATGAGGGCGTATGTTCAGCTCCGAGAGTCCTCCCCCCATATCGCCCGTATAATGCCCTGTAAAACCAGAATGAGGCTTGGGCAACGCTGGCAGCCCCGGGGGCAGCCCATCTGCAGCTCCCTGCCCCTGCACAGTCACGCAACGAGACAAAGACCAACAGGGCCAAGACCTGGGGAGCCGGGACTGAGCCAGCAGCCAGGGGCTCTGCACTAGGACGAAACCTTCCTTTTACTCCCTCTGACCTTCACTGCCTTGCTCGCAGTCTTCTGCTCTTTGAGAGAAAGGGCTGGTCTGAGCCAGGACTGCAGTCTCCAGTCTGAGGCCAGAGCCTCCCCTCAGTCTCTTAGCAGGGCCAAGTGTGACCTGTCGCTGGCACCGAGCCGATCGATCGATAGAAAGTGGTGTCAATAAAGTGCAAATAATGCCTGGTTGCCCTAAAGTGCTCTGGAGAGACGGCAGAGGGACAAGCCAGCTGTGCTCAGGGGCCACCCGGGGAAGGCCAATCAGGACATAGCCGTTGCTCGGGTGTCATCAAAATCTTCTAATTTCACACCAAAAATGAGCCCTGGCTCAAGGCTTATGAGCGTCCGGCTGTCCCCATTTCTGCTAAATGGATTCCTTTGAGAGCTGGCATCTTAACCCTTGGAAGGCCTCTGAGGCTCGGAGCTCCCCGGCCGGAAACTGCACTGCAGAGGAGCGTGCACTGGGTTCCTGCAGCTCTAAGCTGAACAGAGGAAGCCTCGGGCCTGGCCTCTGGCACCAGAAATACATCCCGCTGGGGAGACAGACCAATTCCCTCCCCTGCTGGGGGCGGGGAGTGGGGACAACAGGACCTCCAGCTGTTTCTGGGGTACTGTTCACTTTATGGGGGGCTAACTGGTAAATGTGTAAAATCATTTAGTTCACTGCAGAAAGTGTTTTTTAAATTGCTGTGGCCTGCAGAAAAGTATTTAGTAATCTAGCAATAATTCTGGAAATGGAACATATGAAGCTGATATGGGAATGTATGTAATTAGGAAGCGATTTATTCAAACAAACATTGAGCATGTACTATATGACAGATCCTCATCTGAGTGCCTCGAGGAATAAGCAGCCATGGACTTCACCTTCAGGTGGCTTAGCATCTACCAGGACAGGTCAGATGTGCTCAACATTACCATGCTGCATTGGGCTGCAAGAGAGGCGCATGACTTAGTGGCATTGAGCACAGTAAGTAGGGACACTGGAGGTGGTGAAGCCAGAGGGCTTGCCTCCCTGGGTTTGCTGGGTTGTGCCCTGCCTACGGTGGCCTCAGCACACACAGCACAAGGCTATGTAGGGGCCAGGGGCTCTCTACTCAGCCTGAGACCGTGTCATTCTTGCCACTGCAAGAACCATGTACAATGGGATGATTCCTTCAAATCTCAGCTCCAAGTTATGGGGGTACAATTCAGTACCCCTCCCCTCAGTCACTCCAGGACTCTCACTCTGCCCTATACTTGACTCCTACCGCCTCTTCCCACGAAAGAAATGGGTTCAGAGTTTCAGTCTGCTATCCAAAGGCCAACCTTCAGCTCTGCCTGGTTGGGGAGACATGTCCTTCGGTCCATGTTGTATATTTGGACAGGGGGACAAAAGAAGAGGAGGAGGACCTGAGGTGCAGTCCACGTGCTTCACCTCCCCTCTGAAGTTCACTGCCACGGGTGTCTGCCTCCTATCACACACCTACTTCTGTTTCCCATCACATACCACCCGCCCCATCCCCCCTGATCTTTTAGCTGTGAATTTTCTCCACAGGAGACCCACTGAATCCAAATGGGGTCTTGACCCTGGAAGAGAAAACAAGCGATACTTTGCATTTTAAGCAAGAGCGAGGGGAAACAGGCGTATGCCAGTGGAAAAGTGAACGTGCGTGCGTTCTGGGCATTTGCCCTGCTGGCCTGTAGAAATCATCCAGCCCACTGCGACATGGCTGAACCTGGAGGGCATTATGCTACCTGAAATCAGCCAGTCGCACAAAGACATCGGCTGGCAAAAATAAACAATGCCACCCAATCCACAAGCCCATGCCCAACCCTGATCGCGTGCTAGGGGTTTATTTCCTCTCTCTTCCGCCAATTCCTCCATCGTGGTCTGACCCTGCCCTCCAGCCAGTACCGAGGCGTAAACTCCGTTTGCTCAGCACGCCCTCGGGAGAACAAGACTCTGGGTCTTAGCGGCAAAAACCTCCAGAGAAGCTGTTTAAGCCGAGCCAGTCTCGCCTTTGTCTACAGCCTGTGGGCGAGACCGCATCACTACTTCCTTCCCAGCCTGCAGAGAATCCTCAAAGGCCTGCAGCTGACAAAGGAGATGTAAGGTCACCATTGACTCAACATCCTTCAAAGCCCTTCCTCCCGCCCACTTTCAAAGGCCACCTATTGGAAGGCCACAGCAGGGACCGAAGGCAACTTCTAAGGGGAGAGGCTGCGGGCGATGGAGTTCAGGGCCAGCCCACACTGTTTAGGCCTCAGCCCTTCTCGGCGGGGCCCTGCCCTGGGGCAGGGATGTGAGCAGCCAGGCGAGGCCCTTGGGGATTTCTGAGGCCTCAGCAAAAGGTTAACGGAAGCAGAGTACAGCTCTCAGGGGGTGGCATCAGGCCGGAGGACTCTTCAGAGAGCACCGGCCCGGCCTATTCCACTTACCTGGTTACAGGTGTTGATGTCTACCCCATTCTGCAGGTAATCCAAAGCCTTATCCAAGTTCCCTGATCTCGCTGCCCTGAGAAAGCTGGTAGCAGCATCGCCCTGTGAGGAGAGAGAACAGGCTGTGAGTGTGTTCCGAGTGGCAACAACCGCACGATCCCACTCAAGCTCGGGGCCGAGAGAAAGGGCCGAGGTTCCGGTAGCAGGCAGCTGTGCACCCTCCGGTTACGACACTGTGGCGCCCACGATAGTACCCGAGTGTGACACTGGTTCCAGAGCCCCTTGGCCAGGACGCAGGCGGCACTAGCTGTTGAGAGGGGACTCCATTCGAAGCTGAACGCTCGGCACAGCCTGGCATCTTACTGCTCTGATGTCTCCAAGGGCTCTCTGTCCTTACTAAGAAGGCAATCTCACGTCGCCCCTGCCCAGCGAGTCCCAGATGCAGGCCCCCCGGGAACCAAACACGTGCTCTCCGCTGCTATTTGGGGGGTTTGTCTGTTAAGTACACAGCACATAGCACTCACTGTGCACTAAGAACCATTACGATCCCTTTACACGTAATATATATTTACACACACGCGTATACGCACGCATTTAATCCTTATTCAAAACACCCACGGTACGTCCTATTGTGGTCCCCACCTACAGATGAGGGGACCGAGGCACAGAGAGCTGAAATGATGGGTGCAGGTCCCCCAGCAGTCAGAGGCACAGCCAGGGCCCCACAACAGGCAGTCGGGCCCTGAAACCATTGACGCCCCTGCTCAGCCGCCAGCATCCTGTGAGCTCTCATGAGCAGGTGCCGTGCAACCCGAGTGAGCGCCAAGCACGGTGGTTCCATTGCTGTCGCTCAGCCACCGCCCCCAACTGGGAGGATGCTGCTCCCAGGAACATGTTTGTGTTAAGGATGAATGACAGCCAGGGAGAGTGAGCACGGGGGACCCCCAAAGCTGACGAAGGCAGAAGAGTGGGGTGGGGGAGCACAGGACGGGAAGGGGCGAGGTGGCTCAGAGCAGCCACCCTGCCTGTCGCTCGGCCTCTGTTCTCCGGCACCTCCTGTTTCCTCCTTATCTGTAAGCCAGGAGGATAAGGCCTTCCTCAGACCCTGGCTGGGAAACTAACAGGAAGTAATCTGTGTTATAATTATTATGTCAGCGGTTAAGCTAAAAGGACGAATATAGATGATCATAATTACTATGCCAGCACAAGGGTTGAGCACAGTGCTTAGCACATGTGCCTACTCAGGTAGAGTTTGACAGGTAAGATTGCCACAGGACAGGCCACAGGTGTGTGCCTCTCCACCAGACGACCCAGCCGTGCCTCATGGTGCCTTCTCCCTTGGGGGCACTCTGTCTCCTTCTTTCATGCTCCTTCCTTAGCAAGCATGGTCTAATGGGCTCAATGGTGGCCCCCAAAAGATATGTCTGCACCCTCATCCCTGGAACCTGTGAATGTCACTTATTTGGGAAAAGAATTTTTGCAGATGTAATTGAGTTATGTGTCTTGGGATGAAACTGTCCTAGATTACCTAGGTGAGCCCTAAATCCTATGGCAAAAAACAGCAGATTATAGAACACTTGAAACTTGTATCATTTTATTAACCAATGTCAAACCAATAAATTCAGTAAAAATATAATAAAAATTACCAAAAAACACCCACAAAACACACACACACACACACACACACACACACACACACACACACACAGATAGACAACAAAAACAGAAACAGCAGAGGCCTGGTGGTTCTGAGCAGGCCCATATACATTAAAAGGTTGTGGGTTCTACCTCCAGTAGAGTTACGTCCAGGAGGCAACTGATCAATGTTTCTTTCCCACATTGATATTTCTCTCTCTCTCTCTCTCCCTCCCTCCCTCTTTTTCCCTCTCTCCCCCTGTATCCCCCTCTCAAATCAGTAAAAACGTATCTTTGGGTGAGGAGTCAAAACAAACAAACAAACAAACAAACAAACAAACAAACAGCAGAGAAGATACACAGAGGAGAAGGTGATGGAAAGACAGGCAGAGACAGAAGTGATGCAACCATAAGCCAAGGAAGCCAGCAGCCACAGAAGGTGGAAGAGGCAAAGAACAGACTCTTCCTGAAAGCCTCCAGAGGGAGCACGCCCTCCCCTACCTTGATTTCAGACTTGTAGCCACCAAGGCAGTGAGAGAATAAATTTATGTTGTTTTAAGCCACTACATTTGTGGTAATTTCTGACAGCGGCCTCAGGAAACTCATATACATGCTAATGATGATCATCCCGAAACACAGAAGCCTCAGATCTACAGCTAACAATCCCAGGATTCTACATTTAAAAGCCTGGGTTCATGCCTTTGCCAATTATACAGTCACATGGGGCAGAAAAGATTACAGACACCCCCTTCACAGCAAGGGCTGCCCTGCCCTCCTCACCAGCCATCTCAGGCCTACACCCTGCTCTAGAAGATCCGATTTCTTCCTCTGCCTCCCCCATCCGTTCCCAGAAACTCTGCATCTGCCTGTTCACAATATAGGCACACTGGGATCTCACTGCCCTCCCGGTCCCCGCACCCCCTCTTCCTCCGCATCCCCATCTCTCTCTGCCTCCAGGGCTGCACCCTGATTATATTCCCAGGGCCCTGAAGCCCTCTGCCACTCTCATTTGACAATTCCAATCTTTCCCTTCTTTAAGGTGCACACAACTCCTATCTCTTCTGTGATGTTGTTCTTGGATACTCAATATTGACCATCTTGAAATCTAGAAATGGGAGCTTGTTTTTTTATTTTTTTAATGTATTTTAAATATATCTTTCTCAAGTGATTTGACTTTTGCACATCTTGTCTCCCCCACCAAGTGGTTTGCTTCTTGGAGCAGGGACCAAAACTTTCGCCTCTTTTGAATCCTTCAAAACATGAAGTATCTACTAGGCCAAGACCTTCCCTGATCCAAAACACAGGGCACTTAATGTCCCCAGGTTCCTCAGCAAGGTTATCTGTGGTGGAGGAAATACTTCAGAAATAAGGATCAATCTATTGGCTTCCCAGAAAAATCAGACTCAAGGTTTAAGTCTCTCGGAAAAACGTCTGGCAATGCCTGCTGATTCAGAAATTCTGTCAACTAGGATGTATCTGTATGTATCAACTAGTATGTATATCCAACTATTAGGAAAAATACTATATTGTTCCCAAGAATAAAAATGTTAGAGGGACATATCTCCCATCTATCCCACCTATCAAACTATCTTCTGCAGCACAATAATAGGATTTGGGATGAAAACCTGAGAACTGTGGGTAAACATAGATGCAATATCTGTTAATGATATTGCTTGACTGTTCAAAGCCCTGAAGCTAGGAAGTGAAGGAGAATACTGTATTGATAACAGACACACACACAGATAAAGAGAGGATAAGAGAAACCCGATCTACACCAGGCTGAAGGTTAAACAGTTTCCACAGTTTGTATGCTATCATGATGAAATCATAACACTATTACCAGTCTTTGAGCAATGTCTTTCAATCCTCATCACAACTGGTGAGGTAGGTATAATTATTATGCCCATGCTAGAGGTGATGAAACTGAGGAGAGGTTAACAACTTCTATGATGTTCTACAGTTAGTTAACAGTCAGGAAATCGGTCCTGACTAAAGCCTATGCCTTTTTTCCATGCCCTTGACCCTGAGGTGTATTCTCAGCCATTCCAAACCTGAGGGTGTCTACACAACCCTGACAGATGGTAGGGCCCGGGGTGGGCCACATGCCTTTGCCGATCAAACCGTTAAACCCATGGTAGAGAAAGGGTCTGGACAGATCCCAGCTCTGACCCCTGAGCTCTGTGTCAAGGCCAAGACAGGCCTCTACAAAAGAATTATCTTGTCCCAGTCCTTCCTTTCGCTGATGATAAAACTGATGGCAAAAATAACGTGACGGACTAAGGTCACCTAGACAGCAATGAAGTTCCATGGCTAAGACTTCTTCATTTTCTCCTTGGTCTTCTCTAGGCATGGAGCCGTCAGGACACGAGCAGGACCCTCAGGGTACCTCACCCGTAAATTGTGGGTAATGGTGCATCACTCGGTATAAGTCTACAAGATATTTACTGAGGTTCTACTGCCAGTCCAGGATCCTGCTAAGGCAAAGGGAGAGACAATAATCCATCAGAATATCGGTCCCTGCCCTCGTGACTTGAAAAACAAAGTGGCTCAGTTACGTAGAGGTCCCCGGTGCATGCATGTGTCCATTGATTCACTCTACACTCACTCCCTGAGCCCCACCCAGCTGCCAGGGAATATTTATGCTCCGGAGCAAAAGGCCTTCGTTGTAATATGAGAGCCATTCTCACCATCTTGCTCTATGGAGCCCATCCTCCCCATCTAATTCAATTACCTGCAAGTCAATGACCTGTCCCAGGTGCAATCTCCTGGAGACTCCAGGAATGGTCTGTCTGACACAATAGGACAGAAAGCGAGTCAAAAGAATACAGTATGCTCCTTTTAGAATATAGTAAATAGTAACCAGGAAAATACCAACGACAATAATAGTAACAATAATGATAGCACACTAACCAGAGTACCTCTGGGTTGTGATAAGTCGAAATAGTGTCCCTGGCCCTCTCTGATTCCCACTGTCCACGCAAGTCGGCCCACACGTCCAAGGCCTGCACCACCACCGAGGGCCTGTCCCCCTCTCTGGGCACCCCACCAAGGCTGCCCATGTGTGTCTCGCCCCTTCCTCATCTTGAGCTTCATTTTAATCTGGTTTACCTGTGAGAAAATGGCTTGTGCTTGCATTGAGGGGGAGGGGGCGGTAACACATTCTGTTGTGTCCCCAGCCAACAGCTCTGCTGGTTAATCCATGTAATTTCCCTGAAATTCCTTTCATCCCAACACAAGTTTTATAAACCTCTTACTATGTTTTAAGCACCCTACTTAAATTAATTCACTCGGTCTCCCTAATAATCGCAACAGGCAGGTAGTCTTGACTCCTTAGCACAGATGAGGTGAATGAGTCGTCATGAAATTAAGTCGTTTATCCATAAAGTCACAACGAATACATGGCTAGGCCGGCCCCGAAATCTGGGTAGTCTGCTTCCGCGGGGGTTCTTCTCCGAACCCCGGTGCTGCCTGCCTCAGGGGCCAGTCACTTTCTAGTGCCCTCAAGAAGATTCCTCAAGTTCAGCTCTGGCTGGAGGAAGCCCTGTGCCTGTGCTCAGGGGCTGTGCCCGCTTTGGGAGGAAGTAAGTGTCCGCGAAGGGAAGGGAATGGAATTCCTCCCGGGACTCGAGCTGTCCTCGGGGCTGCCCAGGAAAAGGGAGGTGAACCCGTGGTTACCTGAGACACCCAGACTATTATTAAACTTGTACTTCCTGAGTTGGGTGACATCAACATAGCAAAAAGGAAGGCGCCCCCGGGGTTCCAGTGTCCTGGGCGGGGGAGGCCGGAAGCACCCTCTAAATGTCAGCGTGCCTGTAAGACTGGAGGTTTCAGAAACACGGGCCAGGCCAAGTCTAGTCTCAGGCCAAGGAAGAGGACGCAGGCCCCTCATCTTCGCTGGGCGTGACATGGCCCATGTTTCCCCCGACAGCTCAGGACTGACTTGTTCAAGGTCTTCTAGTGCCACATTCTTATCTCAAAAGATAAATGGAAACTGAGCTATTATCAATTTCTGTCAACAGCGACACAGGACACAGTGGTGTCTCTTTCCCCAAGGGTCTTGTTTGGGCGAAATGCAGTTTCTTTAACAAAGTCGTTGTCAGAGTCCGGGTCCAATGGGGACTAGATGTGGCGGGCCCTGCAGCAGATCAGCAGGCAGCATTCCCAACAGCAGGACGTGGGCTGCCTCCACATCCGAGTGCTCCTCCACACTGGTGCCTGGTGTCCCCAGAGCCTAAGGCAGGCCCCCCAGGCAGCGGCTCCAGCCAGCCAGCCAGCCAGCGCCCCTGTGCGGCCCTGCCTGCATCCCACTGACCACAGAGAGGCAAGGGAACGCGGGGCCAGCCTGTGTGTTTTCATGGAGGTGCTTTCCTCCTTTCCCGAAGCTGCGCCACCGTTAAAGTTGACACACGGTCTCCAGGTGCCCCAAGCAAAGATAAAACGAACCCAGTAAAGGTGTCATGGAGGAAACGATGTGCAAGCAGGAGGCCTGCTTCCTCACCCCCCAACACAACCGTGAAGCCCTGGGGGGAAGAAACCCTGTCCATTCCCGGTGCCCCTCCTGCACCGCCTGAGGCAGGGACGTGGGGAGCCAGAGTGGACCCCGCTGTCAGGAAGACCTGGCGTGAACCCCTGCTCTGCCACTTGATGCTCTCTGCCTGGCACAAGTTCCCAACCCTCACGGTCCCGTTTGCTAAGAAATGGGGAAACTACACGGCTTGCTGGGGGTGCTGCGAGGATGACGAGGTCTTGGGCCAGCCCCGGGCTCCTGGGCATCCAGCGGGTCTGCCTTCCTCCCGCCCCCATTCATTGCCTGCGCCCTCCGGGCCTCCTGGCCATCGCGTTGCTAAGATTTTTTGGGGTCAGGAGCGCGGCGAGCGAGCGAGCGAGGCGGTCCCTTCTCTGGCCCAGGCCAAGTCCATGGCATCCCTGCGGTGCCAGCTGGGTCCCCGTGCGGGGGGCAACCGCCGGGAGGCCCCCTGCCCCAGCAGAATCCGCTCGGTGGGACTCCCCTCCAAGCGCAGGGGACGTGGCCGCAGCCACAGCCCCGCGCGCCCCGGGCCCCTCCGGGAACGTGTGCGGAGGCTCCGCGCTCCCGCGTGCGCCGCTGCCACCGGGGCCGCCTCCCGGCCCAGCCCCCCGGCCACGGCAGGCAGGCGGCCTCCGGGCCAGAGGAATTTTCCTCTGGATTCTGCTGGAAGCTTCCGCGGGCCGCCCCGAGCGCGCGTCCCCGCCGCACCCTCCCGAAAGTTGGCGCCGCCGCCGCCGCCGCGCCCGCAGCGAGGGGCCACCGCGGCCCCGCAGCCCACGCGGCGGCCCGCAGCGCGCCGGGCCCCGGGCCGGGCCGCGGGCGGGTCGTCACTCACCGCAGGGTCCGGACGGGACCTGCCCTGTCTCGCTGCCATCGTCCGGCGGCGCCCCGCGCTGCAATCCGAGCCCGGCTCCCTGCTCCCCCGCCCCCGTTATCTGCTCGGCGGCGGCGGCGGCGGCGGCCCGGGGAGCGCCAGCAAGTTACGCGGCATCGGGCTAAAAATACAGGCTCCCCGGCGCGCGGCTCCGGCTCCGGCTCGGGCTCGGGTGCGGACTCCGCGCCCTCCGCCCGCCCTCCAGCCAGCCAGCCAGCCAGCCAGCCACTAATGGGATCTCTTCATTTTCTCTCCATTATTGTGTCAGATGGGAAAGTTAATGGGAAGCGATCTCCGGAGGGAAGGCACCTGCTGCCAAGCCCGGAGGAGGGGGTGCGCGGCGGGCGCGGGTGGGGTGCGGCCCGAGCTGCAGGTGCCGGCCTGCGCGGAGAGCCGGCGGCGGCGGCGCGTCCTGCCGCTGCGGGAGGAGGAAGGCACACACACGCGCGTGTCCAATGGAGGTGAGGCGCTCCCAGCTGCCGGGCGCTCCCGCCCGCCCTGCCCGCGGCCCCAGGCGGCCCCCGGGGAGGGCCCCGGGGCCTGCAAAGACTGCCCGGCGAGCTCAGCACCGTCTGTGTGTGTGTGCGCCCCTTTCACCGATGTGCATGTTTGGGGGTTCTTCCATCTGTTTGCTGAGATCCCAGCTCATCAGCCTCTTCCAGACTCTGCCGGGAGCGGAGACGGGGGAAATGAAGCTGAGAGGCAGGACGCAGATCCGTTCCTCTGTCTCCTCCAGCCCCGGAGTCTGCTGGTGTGAATGAAATGTCACCCAGGGCTGCAGGGAGCGCCCAGTCTCCCGCTCTGAGACCATCCTCACCGTTTCCTGAGGTCATTTCAGGGGCGGATATCAAAAAGGATGTCGAGGTTGGCCAAGTCTTGGGGAGGGGGTGACAGCAGGAGTTGTTCACAGCAGACTCCATCCCGAGTCACGAGACATGGCCAGCCGAAGCAATGCTGGGTGCCTGGGCCTCTGACAATGTGGCTTGTTCAAATCAAAGCTGTTCTGTGTTAGGAGGCTGGTTTCATGTTTTCTTCCATAGCGTCCAAATACTCCTTTTCCACCCCTCCTGCCCTGGCTCAGGCGCAGAGAAGAGCTGTGTGCGGGTGAGGAATTAACACGTTGAGCACCTTAGGTGATGGACATATTGTATTGCCTCATTAGTTCTCAATGAAATACAAATTAAAACCGCAGTGAAATACTGGTATACATCTATTGGAATGTCTAAATTAAGACTGACCATACCAAGTGTTGGCAAGGAAGTGTATCAGCTGGGCAGGAGGGAGGGATTATTAAGGAATAAGAAGAAACTTTTGGAGGTCCATTACCTTGATTGTAGTGTTTTTTTTTTGGGGGGGGAGTAATACATAAAACTAAGAACCATCACAGCCACCCCATAAAGTAGACAATGCTAGGATGGTTGCATGGACAGAGAAACCTAGCCAGAGAGGTTAAGAGTTAGGGCCAAGGTCACTGATAAATACAATGAGTGGCCAGATTATTATGATCTCTGAACGCGTAATAATCTGGCCACTCAGTGTGTGTGTGTGTGTGTGTGTGTGTGTGTGTGTGTGAATTTATATTTATATTTATATTAGAGACCCAGTGCATGAATTTGTGCATGGGTGGGGTCCAGCCAGCCTGGCCAGGGGGAGGGGACATGGGCAGTTGGCCAGCCTACCTGCTGGTTGAACTACTGGTTGAGAGGACAATTTGCATATTAGCCTTTTAATATACAGGATATACACGGAGTGGCCAGATTATTATGCGTTCAGAGATCATCATAATCTGGCCACTCAGTGTAGAGGGTCCAACTGACCCCAAACTGCTCCATGAACAGCACTGCCCAGATAGATACCAAACAACTGTGTGGCCAGGGCCAGGAAGGGATCGTGTGGAAGATGTTCCTAAAGAGTAGGAAAAAACTCTGAGTTTTCCAAAGTCAGGTGTCATTCCACAATTAGGATAACGTCCCAAATCAGTGGGATAAATAAAGATCAAGGGGGAGAGGGCCAAAAAAAGAGTGATCTGAAGTGTACAGGGCAACTAACTCCTCCCCAGGTGGGTAAAAAAAAAACTGGGGTTTGATGACAGCAGCATCGGAATTCTCCAGGCCCAAGACCCTCAATGTCATCAGAGGATGAATTTCATCTGGGGACAGGCAACCGCTGAGAGGTGGCTGGGAAACGCCCACACTGATGTCCCAAAGGGCAGGCTGTTTGGATGCAGCACACATTTTTAAAACACAGGTCATGCTACAGGTCTCTTGTCCTGTGCCTCTCCGATGTGCTCAATCTTCTACATCAAGAGCTTCAATTAATAAATTATGGTTACTGGAACAGCCCTGATCATAGCCCAGTGGAATAGCTCAGGGGATTTCACAGCACTATTCCAACATTAATATTTAGAGAGAGAGAGAAAATGCTCTACTCAAATGGAAGAAGAATAGTATGTACAATACTTTCAAAACACTGATGCAACTGACCCACTAAATGAACTGAAAGACTATTATTTTAACAGCTCTATTGAGGTATAACTGACATAATATAAACCACGTACTTAAAGGTATAATTTGGTAAGTTTTATGTCTATCCCATAAAACTATCACTCCAATCAAGGTGATGGAACTCCAAAAGTTTCCTCTTGTTCCTTAATAACCCCTCCCTCCTTCCCAGTTGATACATTTCCTTGCTTTGGTCAGTCTTAATTTAGGCATTCTAATAGATGTATACCAGTATTTCACTGTGGTTGTAATTTGTATTTCACTAAGAACTAATGATGTTGAACAGAGAAGAAGGGAGCTTACTTACCATCCCTATATATACTTTTGTGTGTGTTTTGTTTTATGATGTCTTGACCATTTTTTAATTGTGTTGTTTGTTTTCCTACCATTGAGTTTTAAGAATACGTTTTTAAAAGATGAGCTATGCTGAGATCTTGCAAGAAACATTCAAAATTAAATAGCAAAAAATTCCCAGTCTAAAATCAGGACCCAGATCTATAATTACTAAACCCGGTGCTCTTTATACCATACAATGCTGTGGTATATACCATCACAAAAACAAAAACAAACAAACAAACAAAAAAAACAGAGGAGAGAGTCACAGTGGGCCAGAAGCAGAATACAATCCATAGTACTATGAGAGCAATAGGAAAGATGCTGAGGTATTATCAGATGGCTTGAATATTCAGGACTGCCAAGAATTCTATTTTTTCCCCTGGTAAAGTCTTTTCAATGGTTTTTAATTTTGCAAACTGTCAATATGACAGTTTTAATTGTGCCTGCTTTATCTTTTTTTAATTTTTCATTTACAGTTGACATCCAATATTATGTTATATTAGTTTCAGGTGTGCAGTGGTTAGACATTTAAATACTTCATGAAGGGATCCCCTGATAAGTCTAGTACCCACTGGCGTCATGCACAGTTATTACAATATTATTGCCTATACTCCCCGTGCTGTACTTTAAGGAATTTTTTTTCCTCAGCCATGACTTCATTAGGGTTAAAGCTTTGCAACTTAGATATGCAAAGAGTCAGGCAAAGCCCAAGAGGAGAGGAAAGAAAACAATTACAGACATTTTGCTCAGTAAGGCCTGAGGTTAAAGGAACTCAGATGACAGACACACATAAAGAAGAGAAGATTGAAGGCTATAGCCCTTAAGAAGGAAATTCCTCAGCCCTGGCCAGTTTGGCTCGATGGATAGAGCATCAGCCTGCAGATTAAAAGGTCCCAGGTTCGATTCCAGCCAAGGGCATGTACCTTGGTTGTGGGCACATCCCCAGTAGGGGGTGTGCAGGAGGCAGCTGATTGATGTTTCTAACTCTATACCCCTCTTTTTCCTTTCTGTAAAAAATCAATAAAAATATATTTTTTAAAACAAATGATGCAAATTCCTCCAACTCTAGAGCCACGGGGCTGACTACATGGTGCCCTTCTTCCCCAGGTGTGGTAGCCTGGTCGCCACGATTCCATTACAGGCTTCTTTCTCACAGGCAGAGGCGGCTTGTTTCAAAGGATCAGCAAGTCCTCTCCTTCCCCTCACCTTCTCACCGGCTCCCTGTGTGATTAGCTGGGCAGTGGTACCAAATAAATGCTTGCTGACTGAAGATGATATACCCACTGTTTCCATTAGCCATAAGGACACTGTAAGTCGTGGGTTAAATTGATGTAGAGAAGATTCAGATTAGACAGAAAGAACTTTGCAGCTGTAAGGGATGGGACTTAAACTCATTATTCCCAAAGGCCTGCATTTTTGCTGGGGATCCTTCAGGGTAGCAGAAAAAGAGAACTCATCATTTGATGTGGTATATAGAAGCAGATAATAAATTAACTTGTTGGGGTCTCTTTGGGTTCTAGGAATTCAGAAAGATAAGCCATTATTTTTCCCTCATTAATTAACTGTCCCTTCTCATCCCTCCATCCCTGCCACACCCTTAGACCAGTGGTCGGCAAACTGCGGCTCACTAGCCACATGCAGCTCCTTGGCCCCTTGAGTGTGGCTCTTCCACAAAATACCACATGCAGGCACGCACGTACAATGTGATTGAAACTTCGTGGCCCCTGCGCAGAAGATGGTTTTCGGCTCTCAAAAGAAATTTCAATCGTTGTACTGTGGATATTTGGCTCTGTTGACTAATGAGTTTGCCGACCACTGCCTTAGACAATAAATAACCATCCTGCCCCTTACCGGTTTCCTACTATTCTTCATCCTTCAAGGCTGGACATCTGCCAGTGAGAGTCACTGAAACTAAGGCAAAGGGACAGACAGGGATTGATGGGCTACAGAAAAACGAGGGGTTCTTAATGAACCACTAGTTCCATCCTACAGGTTCACTTGTTCCATCCTACAGGTTCATGGTGTCCACATTTTTTCCAATCTTGCTAAATATTTTACCGGCTCTCTGCGCAGTTAACAAGCATAATGGAATGCTGGAGGCTTCATTCTTTAGAGTTCTCTGTCCTCCAGGCCACATTGTTACATCAGGAAGGGACAGTGCAGGGAGGAAAGGGCAAGAAATTCAATGTGCAACTCATAAAATCCTTGGATACTGTGGGAGCCTGAGACCCCCTGCTCTGAATTCTCCTGTGAATCTTTAGCTCTCCCAGAAACTTATTTTTTTTGCTCAAAAGCTAAAGCAAAGAATCCCAGTTGGGTGGGATTCCCAGATGACTCTGCCTCCTGGAACGATTTAGGGGAACGGGACCAGGCAGCTTCCGGTGGGGGCCAGCCTGCACACAGCTGTCCTCTCTAAAGAAACATCAGGGCTGAGATTCAGGGCCAACCCGGATTCTAGAGAAGGGCCTCCTGGCCCCTCACACCCTGGGCAGCCACCACTATGCTTCCCTATTGTTCACTGCAGAACAGACGGCCCCTCCCGCTGCCCCTACTTTAACCCTCTTTGTAATCTACTCAGACTTGGAACTGACATAATCACAAGAGCACTATTTGCTTTTCTGGGCAGGCAGCCTTAAATTACTCGAAGTTAATAAGCCCACTGCCGTTGAGTTGCATGACTTATGACAGGGGAAATAACTTTTCATTGATTACCACATCAGTTGAATGAAAATGATTTGGCCCACCTCTCCAGGTATTATGGGAATAATATGAAAACGCCTAGCACCACTTCTGGCACATAGTAGGTACTCAATAAATGATAGCAGACACTCTTTTGTCATCCTTTGCCTCCCTTCTTTCTTTTCAACCAAAGCCTTTGTCAAAGGTAAACACCTCCTCACCCCACCCCCAGATGTACGGGGTGGTACTGATCTTGTTTCAACCCCAGGAAATTAGGGCCTGGTCATGCTTAGCCAAGGTCAAACATCCACCTCTGACAACAGGACCCCCAGAATCCCCAACGTAGCAACTGGACCTCCTAGGTTTGTGACGCACCATTTTCCATTTCCATTCTCACTGCAGTGAGAAAACAATTCTCCACTTGCATATAGAGCTGGAGCCCTCCTCCCCAGGGGGTCTGACAGCCACTCTTGCAGGAGTGCCATGCCGTGGTCTGCTAAGAAGTGCTGCTTGGCTCTCCACCATTCTTCTATCTGTCCCGCCCCTCACCCACAAAGGGAGTGGCCCCAGCTCCTAAAGTCTCTGGGCACAGCCGATAAGGGTGGGTGGGTACCAGGGACTCCACCCTTTACCGAGAAAGGCAGGCTGGGTTATCGCCCCGGGAGCCAGCCCTCCACCACCCAGGCGCTTGTAAACCATCAAGAGCATCGCTGCTGGGGAAATGTTATTCCACTAACAGACACCACAGCCCCCTCCTGCACCAGCCCCCTCCCAAGTTACTTCGGAAGGAACTTTACAGAATATACCCTACAGCTATTACAGTGAGTGGACTAAGCAGTCCAGTCTGTCTCCCTTCAGACCTTGTCATTCCTTTTTAACCTCTGTAGTAGTGCGAGAAGAAAGGGAGAGGGAAACAGAGAGTCCTGGTTGTTTTTCTGTCTAACTTTGTGTGGCGAGCTCCCAGTGGCCAATGAGGGTGCCCCGCCTCATGAGAGCAAGGGATCCCAAGTACTGGTCTATTTAGGGAGGCGATCAGAGTCGGGTGTCAAGTCCCAGGATGCTGGCACTGATCTCTATCATGTTCCTTTTAAGAGGGTTGGCCAGCCCGGAGTCTATTTTTAAGCCCATGAAAAAGGTGTTACATGGATTCCAGAGAGGGCCAACATTAAACCTGAGATCACTGCGGGGGAGGTGGGAGAGAGGGAAGCTAAATCTAGGATTTTCTCATCACATACACACAGGGTTTCCCCTTATTTCTGGGGCCAGCTATTGACTGTCCTTCCAAAAGTATTATGAGAATAATATGAAAATGCCTAGCACCACTTCTGGCACATAGTAGGTACTCAACAAATGAGAGCAGAGACTCTTTTTTTCACCCTTTGCCTCCCTTCTTTCATTTCAACCAAAGCATTTCTCAAAGGTAAACACCTCCCCATCCCCCCACCCCCAACCCCCAGATGTATGGGTGGTACCGATCTTGTTTCAACCCCGGGAAATTAGGGCCTAGTCACATTCAGACCTGTCCTCAGTGGAATTTGCATCCTTGACTTGGAAAAGGGTTTTGTCCCCTGGGTCCAATTTTCAGTATTGAGATTGTGTTTAGTTTTTTATATCCCCACTGCCACTGTGAAAAATCAATGTGCTTTTTAAATATCTCTCTCATTTTCCCCTCTTCTGATTTTCAGATCACATGTTCTGGGTCCATCCCCACCCTCCTTCACACGATGAAGAGCCCATAGCCAAGACTTGGCAAATGGGAGGAGCCAAGCAAGGCCTGCGCTCCCAGTGGTCTCTGTGCCCAGCATCCTGTCCTCGGGCCGGAGAGAAGGGCGGAGAATGGCAAGTCAGCAGGGGACAGGATTATTTTCCCAATAGTGAGAAAACGGTGAGAAGCAAACAGGCATCCAGGCGCCACTGTTTCTGATGAAATAGCCAGATGAAGAGAACAGAATGTTTTATGTACAATAACCAATTTCAGCTTCAGTATCCATTTCTCTCTCTGGATAAGAAATGGAACCAGAATTCCTAGAGAAGTAAATGCTTTGAGAACAAGCCAATGCTTTTTGCTGAGCAGTTCTGGGGCCAATCAGGACTACCTGGGCAGGGAACGGAGTCTGAGGTGAGGTACTTAGTCACTCATCTTGGAATCCCAGGCCCAGCACAAAAGAAGCCCTCACTGCGTGTCTCTTGCGTTGGAGGATAGGATTCTGCGCCCCCCCCCCCAAGTCAACTAAACAGAGCTTCAGCCAGGCTGCATCAAAGCAACACAGGTTGGTGTTCGCCTGATGCTGACCACACGCCAGAGGCTCAATCCGAAGGAATCCAATTCTGATTTTAAAATGAATCACATCAGGGGAGCAGGGGTGGGGGGTAACCATCAGATGTTCGGGGCTGCATGACCAAATTGTTCATTTCCGCATGAGCTGTTATGGCCCCGGGGAAACAGCTCTGGAAGCACTGCCGTCTCCTAGATGGGAAAGTTACAGGCGCTGCCCGTCCCAGAGCCCTGGGCTGTGCTGCAAGGAAAGACCCTGCACCCCAACCCACACCTCCAGCCTCCCCCTCCGCCCCCCTCCCCCAGTCTCCATCAGCATTAAACTGCCAGTCCAGCTCCTGAGGCAATGGAACAGGTAGTTCAACAGTTCGCCTCTCTCTGCCAAGGGTGAGATGGGATGTTGGGATGTCCTGAGATACACGCCTATCATTGTCACAGCATCCCCGGCACCAAGTGTCCTGGCCCACACTGTGTCACCAGGCTTCACTCTCCCCACGGTGGGAGGTGCTGGCTACGTCCAGAAGCGACACGTTAGAACAGATTGCCCGGCAGACAGGGGAGCATGGACGCGGGTGGAGATGACACACATTTTGGGAAACGTGTATGGGAGGCACTGCCAAACTGGTCCCATTTACTACACGGCGTCCACCGCTTGGGAACCTCCCTCCGCAACCTGCTGCCACGGGAGGAAACTGCAGACCCAGACTCACTCCTCCCCGGGTCGTGCTAATACGGAAAGCGTTTTGTGTTTCCAGTTGCCAAGTGGAGCAGTGAGCCCCAGGGTCCCAGAGTTTCTGACAGATGCCCCAGGATCGGTTCAGACAGCCCTGCTTGGCTGACCAGGAGGTCTGCGTAGGCCTCTCCTTTATTTGAAGGGATGGAGCCAAGATGGGTGACCCACCGCCAGCCTGACCTGCCTGAAGGATCCCAGAGGAGCCTGCGCTCCCCCAAAATGTGTCCAGCCTCTAGAGCCAGGCGCTCCCAGCTGAGAAGGGGCAGCCTTGGGACTCCCTTGGGAAGCGGGGCCTGGGAAGATCTGCTATGTGATCCCTCCCATACCCTCTGGCCCATAATACCTCCTAGCAGGGACAAGGAGAGACAAATGAAGAGCAAGAGAGAGGAAAGGACTGGAAAATAACAGCTAAAACTCACAAGCCAGGTACTGTTCTAAACATTTTAAATATCTTAACATATTTAATCTTTACCATCACCCAATAAGGGAACTACTGTAATCATCCCATTTGACAAAAGACAAAGCCAAGACACAGAAATATTAATTACTTTGCCCGAAGTCACCCAAGAGTGCGATGATGCTTTGGGTGTTACTCGAAGCAGGGTGAAGGGAGCTGGATTCTGCTTGATGGCAGAAGTCGAAGGTATTTTTAGGGTTGGTGAGAAAAGTGAAATTCAACATCCTCCAGGAAGAACTGGTCGATGTGGGAAATTTGAGCGCAACGAGGACCTGTTTACTAATCTGGCTGTTTTCTCTTGGCAGGAAAGACTCCGACTACCACCCGAATGAAGCACATTCAGTGCGAAACGTGAGGCCACCGGCTGAACCCAGGCCCTAAAGGGTTTCATGAGAGATGACTGAGCTGAGACTGTCTGTTCCCAGAGGGTTTGGGGGCATGGAGAGTTTTGAAACAGCAGGTTGATTTTAATTCCATCCACTCCAGTTGACTTCTCTAGAACTGTAACTTCAGTAACACCATGTTGTCACCTGGCGAAAGCAGCTCCAGGAAGCAGGTGCTAAGCCTTCCCAGCTGGCCCCGGGTCCTCAACCCCAAGGAGGGGAAATGAGGTCAAATGAGGCCGTGGGGTCCTTGGGCACCCTCTGCTGTGGAACTAGCTTCTTTCCCCTTCCTTTGGGCCCTGGCAGCCAGGGGCAGACCCAGCTGGCCAAATGCTGGCTGAAGAGGTTGCCTCTCTCTTCCCGGAGCCAAAACATTTCAAAGCCTTTAAATCTGTTTACTTTACTACCTGGCCTACCTACCCACTCCTGCACGTTGCCATTCCTCACAACTTGACAGGCTCTTAAGATAGAGCACAGACTGACAGAGAACAGACAGACAGCTGTCAGAGGGAAGGGGGTCAGGGATGGGGTGAAAAGGTGAAGCGATCAAGAAAAACAAACAGCCCAAACCGGTTTGGCTCAGTGTATATAGAGCCTCGGCCTGCGGACTGAAGGGTCCCAGGTTCGATTCCGGTCAAGGGCATGTACATTGGTTGCGGGCACATCCCCAGTGGGGGGCGTGCAAGAGGCGGCTGATCGATGTCTCTTTCTCATTGATGTTTCTAACTCTCTATCCCTCTCTCTTCCTCTTTGTAAAACATCAATAAAATATATTTTAAAAAGAAAAACAAACATAGTAGACACAGACAACAGCACTGTGGTTACCAGAGGGAGCAGGGTGGGGAAAGAGCAGAAGAAGGTAAAGGGAGGCTAAATAGTGACGGGAGAAGACTGGACATGGGGTGGTAAACACACAACACAACAAACAGATGCTGTCTTATAGAACTGTACACTTGAAACCTATGTAATCTTGTTAAACAATATCACTCCAATGAATCCAATCTAAAGAAGACACGATCCCTCTGCCGTTGTGGCTCAGTTGGTTGGAGTGTCATCCATGCGTGAAAGTGTCTCCGATTAGATTCCCAGTCAGAGCACATACAGGAGGCAACGGATCCATTTTTCTCATCTCTGAACCAGAAGTTCACATTTGATTCCAGGTCAGGGCACATGCCCAGGTTGTGGGCTCAATCTCTGGTGTGGGGCGTGCAGGAGGCAGCCAATCAATGATCCTCTTTCATCGTTGATGTTTTTATCTCTCCCTCTCTTTTCCTCTCTGAAATCAGTAAAAATATCTTTTTTTTTTTTTAAAGATCCTCTTAAGCTCCCCTGAAGAACAGGTTGGCATCCTATTTTCTCTTTACTATCAAGGCAGCAAGAGCAGGTGCCACACATAATACCGTATGTCACACAGGGTGATCATATTCTTCATAACTGAATAAAGATCATTATCTTTCTATTTAATCACCTTGTGAATTCTGACTGGATTCTCTTTCAAATATCTTTTCATACAGTATTCATATCACCCCTTTGATAATTATTTAAACAAAAAAAAGGCAAGGAAATAAGCTAGAAATCATCAGTCACCTTTACATTTCTCTTTATGCTGCTCATCTGCAGAAGCTTACCCACCCCTAACACACACACACACACACACACACACACACACTCACACACTCACACACTGGGTGAATCCCAAGGTATGTTACTTGTTTGGACATTTCTAATTTGCACAATGATGGAGCACATCTATATGGTCCCTTTTTCAAGCCCTGGCTTCATATCTTTTAAGTAAATAAAATGTGTGGGATGTCTTGGTCTTCTATCTCTAAAATTTTATGACTGTATAAAGTGAAGACCTTATTTCTACTCTAATATCCACCATGTAGTACACTCCTACAAGTTGCTTTTCAAAATGACCTTTCTCTGCACCCCTGACCTTGAATGGTATGTATTAGAGAATGACTGAGAGAAATGAACAGTAAAGCAAGTATCACATAAAAAAAAAAACCATTATCATTTCCATAATGACTGAGCTGATTCCTAGCCTCCATAGAGAGACATTTCCAGGACTTCTGAAATAAGACACAAAGATGCTAATAAATGTTTCCAAAGGAAAATCATTACCAATATCCATTTCAATCTTTATTCCCTCAAATGACTATAGGGTGAGGGCAACAGAGGTAAGTTATCAATACAACACTTGGTGGTACAAATAGTTCTGCTTCTCCTCATTCATTTATTCTTCCGTTCCAACACGAACTTGTTGAATTGCCATGTGCAATTTGAGAACCCAATGGCAGACATAATATGTATACTCTATGGTTCAACCCTGCTGATGATTGCAAACTAGTCGAGGTGAAGATATAGCTCTATCGAACATAGAAAGCACAATGAACGCATTAAAGACTCTGTGAGAAAATATCTCAAGAGATGCCCATGGCAGAGTCTGATTAAAAGGAGGAACCCAAAGGAGGAGAATGAGATCAGAGGGGGGATTTTTTATGGAGGAGTGAGGATGGAACCAAACCTTCAGGTCTGCCAGTTTTTAGGAATCATGGGGATCAGTGCCAACACCACCACAGCTTGTTTGGGGCCAGCTCTGTTCACATGTTTGGTGATAGAAGATAGTCAAGAGAACACATGCTTCTGACAGAGCGCTGGGTCCAGAAGCAAATGCTTGCAAATTAATTGTGTGTGTGTGTTTGTGTGTGTGTGTGTGTGTGTGTGTGTGTGTGTGTTTATGTATGTATGGTAGGCAACAAAATAAATATGCCTACTCTGTGTGAATGTTATGCAAAAGAATGACTCATTTCTAACAACAGTACAGCTTTTACGTTTTAAATGCCTCCTGTCATGAGACTGAAGGGAGTTTCCAACCTTCACAGAGACTTACACAAAGAGGGAAATGAGATGATGGTTGTTGGATTCATTCATTCATTTAAAAAACGTGTTAGGTGCCAGGCACTACTTAGGATCCAGCACTGGACAGACAGGCAACAGTCCTGCTCTCATGGAGCCTGCATTCTAATGGGAGACAGGGGACAAGGACAGAGGGGCTGTGGAGAGATGGGCAATCAGATATGGGGAGTGCCATAAAGAAAATTCTAATGGGAAGGGGATGGGGAGTGATGCGGGATGCAGTGCTAGATACATGAGACTCCTTTGAGGAGAGGCACTGGCTCAGAGGCCTGGATACAGGCAGGAATGGACCTGGTGAGAGAAAATGCACAGGTTGTGAGAGGTCAGCCCGACACAAGAAGGAACATTCTAGTGCCCTCCTCCATCCCCTTCCGTCACCAAGATATGCCTGGAAGGCCCTCCTCCATACCCACACATTCTATGCATATTTTGATGCCCACAGGGATAAGAAATTAGAGGCTCTGGTAGAGGAACGAAAATAAGAACAAAAGACAATAATAATAGTTAACATTGTGGCGGGTACTTACAATGTGTGAGGCACTGTTGTAAGCATCTTACAAGTATTGACTCACTTAACCCTCACAGCAACATTAGAAGGTAGATGCTCTATTTGTCCTTATTTTATGAGTGCAAAACTGAGGCACAGAGAGGTTAAGAAACTTGCCCAAGGTCCCACAGCATATAAGTGGTAGAGTCAAGATTTGAACTCAGCAATCTGGAGCCAAGCCTGTTCCCTAAGCATTCTGCTCTAGAAGACAACAAGGCGGTAGAAGGACAGAAAACCTGGGAACTCTGAGGAAGTGATAAATAAACGAGACGTCAGGTCTGGCTGGGAAAGAGATGAGAGAAAGTCTGGACAGGTCTCAGTTCTCTAACAGTTGGGTGTGTCCTACAGCAGGGCTTGATCCAGGCCACTTACCCTAATTATTATGTGGCATTTGCTAAGTGCATACCCTGTCCGGAGGCCAAGCAGGGAGGCTGAAATCACAGGCAGCTGAAAGAGAGCTCCAGGGTCACACCCTCCCCGCGCCCCTCCTCCCCCCAGCTCGCCTGAAGGCTTCTGGCCAAGCAGAGCAAACCGGAGGCCCACAGTTAGCTCTCAATTTTGAATCACCAACTTGCAACTCTTTCCTCTTGGGCTCTGATTGAATTTACAAACAGTATGAACATTTTTCAAATGCCTGTAGGAGCTTGTTGAATTAACCCGAGTGACTCATGATTGCAGCATCAGCTCATTCTCCTTTCCTCCTGGTGAGGAGACACCCTCCCACACCCACTCAATGGGGAGGAAGAGAGCAGACTCCTCTCTTTGATTAAATTCTTCCCACCCAGGGCCACAGAGCAATGGATTTCCTGAAGTCCGAGGCCTGGGTGCCTCCAATAGTTGCCCAGGAAACTTTGGGAGATTGTGTATGTATATGTGCGTGCATGTGTGTGCATGCCTGTATGGATGCATGCATATATGTTCATGTGTGCACGCCTGGGTGTGCATGTGGATCACCACTGTAAGGGCAACTTCAGACATTGAGACAAACTGTGGGTCAAGGGTGTTAGGCTCCAGATGCTGAAGATTGCTTTGAGGGCTGCTGGATTCACTCTTTCCTGTAGGTCAATGTATTATAGTTTACCTGACAATGGGAGGGAGGGTTGTGAATGGGGGAGAGAATATAACACACACAAAATCAAAAGTGGCCTGGCATTTAACTTCTTTTTTCTCTCTGTGTATATTTGGATTGATTTCAGAGAGGAAGGGAGAGGAGGAGAGAGAGAGAGAAAAACATCAATGATGAGAGAGTCATTGATTGGCTGCCTCCTGCACACCCCACACTGGGGATCGTGCCCACAACATGAGCATGTGCCCTGACCAGGAATCAAACTGTGACCTCCTGGTTCATGGGTTGACACTCCACCACTGAGCCACACCGGCAGGGCTGGTATTTCTTATAGCATCACACTAAGAAACTAGAAAATCTCTAATGGGAAATGCTAAAGAGAAGCATCTCTGCCCTGTTCTTCTATATTTGTGGGGTGTTTTCCTCTCTGTGGCGGGGGGGGGGGGGGGGAAAGTACCACTTTCTGTTTTAACTGGGGCCTCTGTTCGGAAGGCTGGAGAGAAATGAAAACCAGCCGGAGGTTTTATTGATCACTGTGGCCTTGAACCTCATCCCAAATCTCTTTGGCCACCTCCATGTGCACCTCTGCAGCTTTCCTAGGCAGTCTGTAAGCTTTGGACTGTCCATAAACCCACAGAAAGGACCCCCTGCCTAGTGGTTATTCCCTACCTGAAGGGACAGCATGTTGTGCAATCCAAGAGACACCCATAGGGCGGTGTCACATGAGCACCCCACCGAGGAGATGTGCCACGTGCCTTCTTTGTGGGTACCACACCCTAGTGATCATGGACTGGACCCTCTTTTCCAGGCTCTCTGAGCCTGGGATGCTCAAGTTCTGATCTCACCACATTTCCAACCTCCCTTCCCCCTTTATTTCCACATTGTCTCCTAGCCCCCGAGCCCTCCCCAATCTGGGAAAGTCTACCCTTCCATGGAGCAGCTGATGGGAGAAGAAATATTTCCATAGAGAGCTGTTAAATCAAACATGAAAATCTCAAGGCCAAGACACAGGGCCAAAAAGAAATTGGCATGCTGTAGAGAAGCCCATCTGTGTTGGGTAAGGATATGCCTGGCATTTCCTGGGTGGGTATTTCAAATTGGGAGAGCAAAGCTGCTATCCTTCAGACCCCCCAACGTCACCCCTTCACGTGTCTCATTTATCTGTTTACCACTAACCAGGGAGTGAGAGCAAGCAAGTCACCTAACCATTCCGCTCCTCAGTCTCCCCCTCCACAAAATGAGAGCTTACTTCCCAGCGGGAGCATCATACTGAGTGAGTCAGTTCTGTATCACGTAGGCTTGTCCCTAAATATCTCTCAAGCCATCCTTGCCCCTGGGGCATTTCCAACACCCCTGGGGGAAAGTCGCCTCTTATTGAGAACAATCTCAGATGGTCTTGGATTCTTGGTGAATTAAACATTAAGCATTTTACATGGATCAAGATATAGGTAGTACATTGTATAAATTAATTTTTATTTCAGCTTACACATTTGGAGTAAGGGTCTCCCGAATCACCTACACAAATCTAAGTAAACAAGGTGCACATCTGGATCCCAAATCGGATGAAAGAATTCCATCTTATTCAGATGATAAAATTTCAAGTATTTCATTAACTTGATCATTAGACACTAGCTGATCAGAAAGACCCAAGATTTTTAACTACTGCATATTACATGGTATAGGCACTCCTAAAATATCGGCGACAGGAAAAGCTCTTTTCCTTATCCGAAATCCATTCCCCCTGATTAAATTACTCTCTCATTTCCACAGAGAGCTGTTAAACCAATCATGCACACTATCCAGGCCCCACAGACTCAGGAGGAGAAAGAAAGTAGAAGACATTTAGGTAAGTCAACCCTTAGCACCAAAGTGAATGCAGCCCATGCAGTTTATGCCAACCAAACCCCAGTTCCTCTTTGAGTTATGTATCTTATAATCATGTCATTCAAGGCTGTCATTTCCAAGGTCATTTAAGTCCTACTCCTGGTCCATGCAATTATAACCTTCCTTGTAAATGCTTGACAGGCCTCTGGTCAGGTGCTCTTGTCTTAGGAGAATTCTAATTGTTGGAAAGTTCTTTCTTGTATAAAATTGCAATCTGATTTCACAGGATGTCTGCCTGGCCCTTTACCTGATGCTGACCTTGGAAACCCCATGGGGTGAGTTTCTGCTCTTGCCAGTGGTATCCTGGTGATAATTAGGGACTTTCAGCCTCTTTAGTCTGGCTTCTCTTTCTTGTTCCTTCAAGGTTTCCCCTAGCCACGATTCCAGGCCCTTTTCCTTGGGAGTTTCCTGTCTACCTACAGATGTGCTCCAATTACTAATGTCTCTCCTGAAATGAAATCGGAACACCATCTTCTCAAAGTAGCCTGAGACTTCATTTCCCAAAGTGTGTTCCCAGGAACACCAGCCCTGTGCAATGCCAACCCCAAAGGTTGCACTAGACACATAAATGTGGGAAATACAAGCTTTATCCTTAGAGAGTCTCAAAACAAGAAAGCATGTTAGAGCTCCGAGCAATCGTGCAGAGAACCTGATTAGTGGAGTTTATGCCAATATGCTTCAGCAATATTTGACGTGAAGACTCTATTTCCCCCACATAACACAATTTCAGGAAAGGCTGGTCATTTTCACTCTGACTGACCTCCAGCTAGCTAAGACTCCTAATACTTCATTATATTTCCAACCCTACTCTCTTTTACCTTACCTCCTCCCTCCCACCCCCAGTCTCCTTGATATCCAGGATCTAATAACATTAGAACAAAGAACTCTATTGCACTTGCCAGCTGTAGTTAGTAAATTCCTTCTTAGAGCAAAACATCTTTGAGGGATATAAATAACCAATTCCATAATGTCTCTGTTTTGTACATGTGAACTTTCATTTATTACATTTCATCTCTTCAGCATACCTATAACACAATGAATACAGTGCTACTACCACCTACCACAGGGATTTTTTTTGGGTGACTGATGTTTGTCACTGACAAATATGAAAGACAAGGAGAAAGTTGGAAATACTTTTAGCACATATAGTGTATCTGACTCTGTTCAGTTAAAGTATATATTTTTTGCCTTCCACAGAAGATTTTATGTCTAACAATTTTCCTAGGCACTTGTAAGCTAGCTACTTAAGGAAATCTCCATAGTGAAGCGTTTGCACATTAAGCAAATATCCTGTCATGCATCTGTTGTAGGTTCAGATGCATATATACTAATTGAGGGTGTTCCGCTTTGGGTTTTTAAAGCACAAGGAAGAGCAACCACGCATCGTGTGTCCAATAAAACTTCGTTGAGGGAATGAGCACCGTGGGTGATATGAAGGGCCAAAGGTGGCCTGCCAGGATTGAGACACAGGGCCAAATACTTGCACCCCTAGAGTGGAGCATGTGGGGAGTGGGCTTCCAATAGACTATGTGAAAAGCCACAGTGTGACCTGGAGGAGTGGTGCCAGCCCTTACCAACCCCTGCTTTTCTTCCTGAATCTTCTGTTTTTACCACTTATATAAAGACGGTACTAGGTAAGAAGCTAGACGTTCCAGGCTTTGTATCCCAGATCTACCTCTCACTAGCTATATAGCTTTGCTAAAAAAAAAAAAATCTCTCTGTGCCTTATCTGCATCATGCAATGGCCTCATAGGGCCATTACAGGATTACATGAGTGAGCACCTGTACGGTTGTGAGAACAGGGCCTGAGAAGGCTCAGGAGTGTCGGGGAGGGCTCTCACATCTCCCCTTTCCTTGCGTGATCTCTCACACTCACCGCTTTCCACTTAGTGCTAATACCTTACACTGAACCTTCATTACTTTTCGCCTGGACCCTTCATCATCCACCTCCGAATTGCCACATGCAGGCTCCCTCCCATCCACTTTACACACTGGTGCCTGCCACATTCACAACAGCCTGCTAATACTAACTCAGCCTTTGATACCCAACTTCTTTGGGATTGTTAGTGCCAAGTGCTATTATATTTGCATTTTCCAGATGGAAACACAATGACATTTCAAAACCCCATGGGAAGACAATTCAGAAGGAAACTGAAAATCCCAAACTGCCAATTTGTCAGTTCATCACTCCAAGCTGCAAAGGTTTTTTAACCAAATCTGAGAGACTGCAATTCTAATAGAAGGCAGTTTCTATGAGGGATCTATAAAGAGAAGAAAGAAGGTAGTAATGGAACAAGTTCCACTTAATTGATCACCCATTGCAACAACCTTGACACATTTATATACACACAGACAAACACACACACACACACACACACACACACACACACACACACACACAGATAGTGTTCAATAATCACTTACTTTTTTTTAACTCCACAGTAGTCATTTAGTGCCCCAAAGTAGAGATGGATCAACTACTAGGACCACAGCTTAAGGAAACCAGAGGATGAGGGAAGCTGTGAGCTAAGGAGAATGGTGGGACTTTCTCTGGCCCAAAGGACTGGTAGCATTTGGATTGTCACCCAAGGATGAAGGTGGAGGGAAGGCTCAACCTGGAGGCCAACAGTCATGGTTTGTTTTGATTCTATCAAAAGTTTGAGAAAGTTGAGCTGTAAAGCTCTATTCTAACAGGTGATGCTGAATGGCAATCCACATACACTTGGCAATGAAAAGACCTCTACTGCCATTGCCCACGTCTGAATGTAGACGTGGCCAATTCCCGGCTTTCCGACCCAAATTTAACTCCCCAGAACCTGACAGTGGTAGCTAGGACAGATAAGAAACTTGAAATCTGCGACATAATATTACCTCCTGAGTGGTACCCCACAAAATCAACACATACAGAAGCACTCCCACTACTACACCAACACCCCCTGACTGGCGCCTGGCAGCAGCTGCTGCTTTATTGCATGCTCTTGCCCACAGGCCTAAAAGTGGCTCCAGAATCTTTCTCATCACAGCATCCCAGGCAGCTGTTACCAACCAGACTGACGCTGGCACGGGCAGTGGGATTCATGTTCTATTCCAATGTTGTTTAATCAGCAATTTTTAACAAATGCAATGTTTTTCGGCTATGGGGCATGAATGGTTCATCAGGCCTCACCACTGTCTTGATGACATATTCTTCACGAGTCTCACCCCCTGCTTCTCTGATTGCACGTTTCCCAGAACACTGTTATAAACCAACTTGTCATTTAGATTTTCTTTTGTGAGTGTTTCTTAATCCTCACCCGAGGATATTATTTTTACTACTAGAGGCTGGTGCCCGAATTCATGCACAGGTGGATTCCCTTGGCCTGACCAGTGATCGGGGCAATCGAGGCTATCTCACCCAGTTTTGATCGGGCAACTGAGGATAGGGACTGCAGGGCTGGCCGGCCGTGGGTCCTGTGTTGAGCATCTGCCCCCTGGTGGTCAGTGTGCATCATAGCTACTGGATGGTCATCTGGTCATAATGGTTGCTTAGGCTTTTATATATATATATATATATATTGCTTTTCAGAGAGAGTGGGAGGGAGGGAAGGAGGAGAGGGAAAAAAACATCAATGTGAAAGAGACACATTGATTGGTTGCCTCCTACACACACCCCGACTCAGCCTGGGATCCAGCCTACAACCCAGGTTGCATGCCCTTGACCAGGAATCGACCTTCAGTGCAAGGGCTCATACTCCAACCACTGAGCCAAACGGGCTAGGACTAGATTTTCTTAATAGGACAGAATTCAGTGGCCAGAGAACACAAGTGAACAGGAACACAAAACCCCTGAGAAAACCAGGAAAATACAACTTTTCATCGTGAAGTTGACAGGCTGGTGTCAACACCAGTTTCTGTGAGTGAGATTAGCACTAAGTCCATTCCCAAACCTGCTGTCCTCTGGATTGTGCCTCAAAATCAAGTTATGGGGACTTCAAGCTGGGACCAGATTCCAGGCCATAGGGGTTCCATTATGAACAGTTTGTCAATACCCTCAGACAGCAACCTGATTTCCTCACTCTTCCTGATGGCATCAGACTCCGTTTTCTCACCTGTAACATGGGTGGTTGTCCCCAGATGGCTGCTGTGAGCATTAAAGCAGCTGAGGTGTATGACTCACAAAGCATCATGGCAGGTACACAGTAGCTACTTAGTGACGTTAACCGTCTGCCATTCCCTTTAACTGGGACCTCATCCCTTCTCAGCTGGACAGCCGTCCCATTTTCCTATCCAGTTTTGACTCCCTGCCACTCCAATGAACCCTCTCCCTCAACCCTGACAAAGGGAGCTTCTGATCATTACACTTCTCTACTCAACCCTTGCTGGCTCCCCAACGCCTATAGAATAAAATCCAAAATCCTCGGCTGACATGCAGAATCTTTCACAAGCTATTCCCTGCCTACCTCTTCATCCTCACCTCCCCTGCTGTCCACCACCCACCTGTCCCCAAATGCCTGGATCAGGCACCTTCCCCGGGCACACGAGGCACTTCTACCACTTTGCATCCTTCTGATCATGCGTCCTGTGCAGCCAGCCCCTTCCCAACCTCTGCTTTGAAAAATGTGACTGGTTCTGCAAGGCCCATTCAAAGGTATCTTCCTCTAGGAAGCTCCCCTGATAAGCACCCTTGTTCAACGGACAAGAAGAATTAATATTTCCCCATTCCAGTCTCCCACTCATGTAGCCCTTACCTGAACTGAAGCTATGTTGAAGGTAGAAAGATATATTTTTTTAAATTTCTTAGAATGTTTAAAGTTATTGACCCAGAGAAGAATGTGTGACTTCAAAATATTATCATAACCAATGTTTCCTGATATGCCTCACACATGCCTCACAACAACTCTAGGGCATCCACATTGTTCCCATTTTACAGATGGGGACATGGGAGGATGGGGAGGGTGTAGAGATGGCCCACCAGCACCATCTAGAAAGTGGTAGAGCAGGGATTTAAACCCAAGTGGCCTGGCTGCAGAGCACTGGGGCTGGACCACTGCAGTCAGATGGTTGGTCCTTAGTGCACTGTGCAGTTTGGGTATTGGGGGTACAGACTAGTGGGGAGGAAGGCATGTCAAATCACAATTTCAGTACAACCAGTACATGAGGCAAGGAAGATTCACATTACAAGCATAAAAAAAAATCCCAAGCAATCCAATTTAAAAATTGGCAGACCACCTCAATAAATATTTCTTCAAAGAAGACATACAGATGCCAACAGACATATGAAAAGATGCTCAACATCACTAATCATCAGGAAGTACAAATCAAACCCATAACGAGTTTTCACCCCTTCCCTGTTAGAATGCCTGTTATCAAAAAACTCCAACAATAAATGCTGGCAAGGATGTCGAGAAAAGGGAGCCCTCGTGCACTGCTGGTGGGGTTGCAAATTGGAAAACAGTATGGAGGTACTTCACAATATTAAAAATAGAACTTCCATATGACCCAGCAATTCTACTTCTGGGTACCTATCTGAAGAAAATGAAAACACAAATTCAAAAAAATATATGTACCCCTATGTTCATTGCAGTACTTAAAATAGCCAAGATATGGGTGCAACACGGGTGTCCATCAACAGATGACTGGATAAAGAAGAGGTGCTATATGCATACAGCAAAATGTTACTCAGGCATTAAAAAAATAAATAAAACCTTGCCATGTGAAACAATATGGATGGATCCAGAAAGTATTATGCTCAGTGAAGTAAGTCAGACAGTGAAGAAACATTACCATATGGTCTCACTTACAGGTGGAATCTAAAAAAACAAAACAAAATCGGAACAGACTCATCAATATAGAAAACAAACTGATGGCTGCCAGAGGGAGGCAGATGGGGAAATGGGCAAAAAACATGTAGAGGAATAAGAGGTACAAATTTCCAGTTATAAAATCAATAAGTCCCTGGGATGTTATATACAGCATAAGGAATAGAGCCAAAAATGTGGCAATAACTTTGTACAGTGACAGATGGTTATTAGACTTATTGTGATGATCGCTTTGCTTGGTATGTAAATGTTGAATCACTCTGTTGTATACCTAGAGCTAATATAATATTGTATGTCAACTTTGCTTTAATAGAAAAAAGAATTAGTTCCCTGCATCTGTATTACTCAAGATCCGATGATAAAGGCTTGAATGAATGCATGCAATAGAAGATTTTTTAGAGATCAAAACCCCTTGAAGAGCCTAAGCTAATAATAGCTAATGATGGAAACTCAGGCTTCCCAGAAGACCGGTGGTGGAGGTGGTGGAGGACTAGGGGAGTCTGCCGGTACCTTCCAGACTTAAAAATGATGCCCTTTCCTTGGAGAAAACCCACAGCTCAGGTTTGCACTGTCACCAGAAGCACCTCACCCCACTGGGAGGTGAGGTTGCCAGGGTGGGAAGGGACTGGGGGCCGGAACCAGTTTTTTGAGAAGCTGGAACCTGCTCCATTGTCTGCAGCCATCAGCTGGCTTGATGCACAGCTGGGCCATCGGAGAACCAGCAGGACTGGCCTCGGGCCAGCTCCTTTTCAGCTTTGATAGGCACTCGCTTTGGGAAGAACATTGAAACCAGGTAGGTGTTCTTTTCACAGAAGGACCGAGCAGTATTCTGACCAGTATCACCCCAGGGAGGGTCGGACAGGCTTCCCGCTGCCTTCTCAGTCTCCTGGTGGCACCGGTGCGGGCAGCTTCCTGCGCTCCAGCCCCGGGTGGGAGAGAAGGGCTGGCGCAGGGGAGGTTCGCTTGCTCTGCTTTTTCTAACCTGTCCATAAGCAAACTTTCCCTTGAAGCAATCCGCCCCTTCTCCATTCCCCGACCCTCTCCCCCTCCAGGTGCCTAGATTTCAGGAGTGGCTGGGTCAGGCCCACTGCCCCAGGGTCCCCTCCTCTGCTAACTGGCTTTCCTTCCTTGCAGGGCTGTGATGAGAAAATCAGGAGAAAAAATTAGCCTCAGAAGGCGCTGGTGGTCAAGGGTGAGCGGGAGGCAGGGGAGCAGACAATATCATGTCTCTAATAGGTTGTCGCTGCCTGTCAGAAAATGACAGAACTCCGAGCCTGGCCTGGCGAGTCAGAGACCAGGCTGGGCCAGCTGGGGCACCCGGCTGGGACCCCTGACCTCTGCACAGGGTCTGTTGGAGGTTTATTTTCCAAATAAACAACCCAATCTGTTCCTGACATGCAGGCAACGCTCCAGGTTTGTGCAAGTAAAGGGGAAGCAAGAGCTCAGACTCATCCATTCGCTTGAAATGACTTCATTTAACACAGCTAGTTTTCCAGCCCCTGGTTCAAGACCTTGATGGATGCCGGAGGGGAGCGGGGGATAGGAAAAGTGAGTTTGAAGATGAGTCAGCCGGGGGCTGCCACCCCCAGCTTGCAGGGGATGACGGGTGTAAATAAATGTCAAGGGGTAGAAAATGAGAAGCGCCTTAAGGGATGTTCCAATAAAGTGCCAGGAGAGTTCAGAAGAAGGAGAAAGGATCCTGTGGATTTAAAACAGAATCCAAGAGCAGCGTATCTAAAAAGTCATAATCGTAAACCACCACAGCCTCGATCTTTAATTGCCCATTTGTGACCAAGCTAATGTGCAGTCGTCAGCCGTGAGGTGCTTTGCAAGTAACCTGCTGTTCCTTCGTGACATTTAATGAGCACCTACAATGTGCCAAGCTACCGGCCGAGGACACAAGCGTGAACAAGACCAGCACCAGCACCCAGATGTGGAGCTCACAAATATAAAACTGGAACTGACAGGTTTGCATTGTGCCAGGAGCAATTCTCGAGGGAGCAGGAGGAGAAAGCAGGGCAGGAGTGATGGGCAGGTTGGGGGCAGGAGGGATCACATTACAGTGTCCCAACCCTACCCTAGGAGCAATGTGAGGCTGCTGAAGATTTAAAGCAGGGCTCTGACACGGGGAGATGTGCCTTTCTACAAATCACCTTGGTTGTCCATAAAGAAGGGATCCTAGCCCAGCTGGTGTGGCTCAGTGCTTGAGCATCGACCTATGAACCAGGAGGTCACGGTTCAATTCCCAGTCAAGGCCCATGCCCAGGTGGCGAGCTCGATCCCCAGGAGGGGCGTGCAGGAGGCAGCCGATCCATAATTCTCTCTCATCATTGATGTTTCTATCTATCCCTCTCTCTCTGAAATCAATTAAAAAAAATTTTTTTTTTAAAGAAAGGATCCTAGAAAGCCAGATCATCTATGGGAAGACCATTGCAATCTTTTAAAACTAACAGCAAATTCAAGGTTCCCGTCTGTGGCCACTCTGCCTTGCCATGCTTATACCGGATACGCCTTCTCAATAGCTAGTGTTCCAGAACCACAGCTCCGGAGCTGAGCTGCAGGCCAGGGTCCAAGGAAAACCATGAAGCGTCATCAGCAGCTGTGATTACACACTACCGTACTGCATGCCAACTGTGACTTGTCAGTGGCTGCCACTTGCTTTTTAATTCTACCCATGGTAATTTTTTAAGAGCACCTGTGGCGTTATTAATTTTCTCATTAAATTAGAAAGTGCACGGGAGAAGGGGATTATCGATACCTGGATAGAGCTGTGGAAAGATAGCATGAGTACCTGTGTCAACAGGTATCCCAGAGGAAAGAAGGCTGAGAAGCACGGCACCAGCAGAGTTCCAGGATGACTCCGTTGCCACACGACCGTAGTCATTCTGTTTGGTAGCCGCTGGTGGGGAGTTTGGTTTCCAAGGCATTCGGACCTCACAGATACAGGGAGAAGTCAATGCATACCATCTGTCTAACCTCCAGACCATCTAATGCAGTGGTTCCTAATGCCGCGACCCTTTAAGACAGCTCCTCATGGGGTGGTGACCCCCAACCATAAAATTATTTCCGTTGCTACTTCACAACTGTAATTTTGCTACTGTTATGAACTGTAATGTAAATATCTGATAGGCAGGATGTATTTTCATTGTTACAAACTGAACATAATTAAAGCATAGTGATTAATCACAAAAACAATATGTAATTATATATTGTGAAATATTTATTTCTAATGACAAATAAATGAAATTTTGTCTTGAATCGTGGTGTAGCATGGGCAACAGTCTTCATATGACAGCAGTAAACTACATTGCTACACTTTGCTACACCGAGGAGCGGTCTATTGGTTCCTAAGACCATGGGAAATAGGTGTTTTCTGATGGTCTTAGGCGACCCCTGTGAAAGGGTTGTTTGACCCCCAAAGGGGTCGCGACCCACAGGTTGAGAACCGCTGATCTAATGCTTCTGGCCTTGCTCAGGGTGGACGTGATGTCTTTACAATGCTGTGCCAGGACTTACATGTTCTGCCCCCTGCCCCCTCCCCAGTCTCTCCCTCGGACCTCACCCCCTCCTCCCACGACCTCCTCCTCTCTCTGCTCCAGCCACACGGGCTCCAGGTTCTTCCCTCAGCACCAGGACCTTTGTCTGTGCTATTTCCTCCAGAGCTGTGCATGGCTCTCTCCCTCCCCTCCTCCACGTTTTTGCTCAATGTTTTGTTTTTTTATTTTTAAGGAGCTTTGAAAAGCAATACTCTTTATCTTTAAGAATGCTGCTAACCAGTATCATCATGTTTCGTCAGTACCCATAACGCCATCTCATAAAAGTTTCCTACCAAAACCATAATGGACAAATACATTCATCAGCCGTTTGATGTACGAAATCCTGGCCACCCCAAGGACAGAGGCCTGACTAAGACGCCATCCAGCAGGTTGGGCCAGCCAGAAAGAAAAGCAGCTGCTGACCAAATACCGTAAGCGTCTGACGCGGGCAGCATAGGCGAGCACCAGAGATCCTGTTGGATGTTAAAGGTGATCCATCTCCACAGTGATGACGTCACTGAGAAACCCATAGCTTCTGATAATCAACCAAGATTTAATGTTTATGATTCTTGACATCAGGCTTTCATCCTGAGGAATGGTCGTGCATTTTGGCAACTTAACGGCCAAAGCACCGCGCTGAGGCTTTCCCGGCGAGCCTTCCTTAAACTGCCCAACTCACTCCACCGCTTCTCCCCTGGCCTGCTCCCGCCCACACCCCGTCTCATCGTGAGTCAATGAGCGCTCATGCATTTTGTTCTGAGTCTGTCTCCCGTCCTGCTGGAATTGAGCTCCACAGAGCAGGGACCTGTGTCTTGGTTCACACTGCTCTATTCCAGTGCTCACAACGGGACCCGACATAGCAGGGACGTGGCAAACGTTTGGTAAGTGTTAGCAGACCTGGAGGTCAGGGAGTTTCTGTTACTTCCCCTTTAGAAAGCACTCTGTTATCTTTCTGACTCTCTCTTCCTCTCTCTCTCCCTCTCTCTCTCTCTTCCCCCGCTTTCTTTCTCTCTGTCCCTTTTATAATTTTAGCAACAACAACGAAACCCACCTTTCTAAATAGGTTTCACTTAGATTAAACTCAAAGTAAGTCAGCTGACGTTGCAGCCACTGGCCAAATTACACGGGGGTGAGGGGTGGAACCTGAGTTTAAAAACGAATTACAACTGAGCCCAGAAGTCAACGGTCAACTGAGCTTATATGACCCTGTTTATGAAAACAACCCTGAAGGCTTTCGTCTCCTTTTCTAATGCTTTCAGATTCAGCCTCACAACAGACCCAGTTCTCAGATTTAGGAAACATGGAGACAGTACAAAGCGGCTATTGGGTTGGTGAAAGTAATCATGAGAATTTAAAATATTTTGTTCATAAGCCATTCTTGATTCCTGCAAAACGCTGGGCTTGCATTTAGGTCTGGAGCCAGCCTCTGGGTCCCTGCCCTGCTCGGTCACTCCCCTGCATTCTGAGATCTGTCACCAGCAGCCGCCCCCACCCTGCCCCCCAAGACTGAGCATGCAGCTGGGGCCTGGGGTTGTCCCGTGGAAAGAAAAGATGCAGATGAACGTGACCTGGCTCACACTGCTGAGAACTAAAAGCAGGAGACCCCGTTTCCCCCATAGACCCTCCCCCTTCCTGGGAAAAAAAAAAACCATCAAGAAGACACATTTCAAAGATGCCAAACCACTGAAAATAAACCCCGCTGAATGTTGCATCCTGACACCCCCAAGACTTTCAGACAAGTGGTAGAGTACGTTCTGGCCACTACACCAGGGTCCCTCTGAGCATGCGGCCTGGGGGCCAACTCTGGTCTCTGAACCCCCCACCAAGGCCCTCAGCCTCTCCCTGGCACCGGACACTTTACAAACAGCTCCGCCAGGTGCTGCGAGGCAGCGATACGTGCTATCA
>JAAGEH010000050.1:1703088-1939369 GCA_011751065.1 Lasiurus cinereus
GAGGCAGGGAGAGCGGGGGCTCAGGAGGCCGCAGAGGCAGGGAGAGCAGGGGCTCAGGAGGCCGCAGAGGCAGGGGGAGCAGGGGCTCAGGAGGCCGCAGAGCCAGGTTGCCTGGAGTGGCTGCTGAGGGTCACCAGCCCCCGGGGGAGGGCAGCATTCCTTCCACGGCCTCAGCACTCTCCCGCAGCCAATGGCCTTCTCTACACACCCAGCGCTGGGTCTTCAGGACACGGGGCCTGACCCTCTATCCCTCCACATGCCTGACAGGGGCCTGTGCCTCGGCTGCTGATGGGAGGGAATCTGGGCACCACCCTAAAACACTGGGGCCCAAAATAACAACCTTCCTGGAAACCAGAGGTGAGTCACCCTGAACCGGGCTCCTGGGGGCCAAGGCAGCACCCCACATGGCTGCCAGGCCGTGGGGATTGCCCGGCCAGACCAGCCCCGGCCACCGCCTTCTCCCCACGCCAGGCCCCTCCTGCAGGCCTGGCTCGGGAAGGCTGCTTCTGCAACATCTGGCCATCGCGCAAGGGGCTTCACCCCGTGAGAACACCGTGCCCGGGAGTGGCAGCCGGCGGCTGGTGACGGGCAGGGGTGACCCAGAGGAGCGGACACTGAGCCTGGAGGACGGCAGCAGTGCCCCGCAGTCTCGCCGACAGGGAGGCTGCGCGTGCGTGTGATCCATCCACACTCACAGCTCCTGAGCCGCACGGACGCCTTTGAGATCCATCTGCCTGAGGAAGGCCTCCAGCCCTCCTCCCAGGCCTCTCCGCCCCCTTCGGGGCTGAGGCTGCTCCAGGTCCCCGAGAGGCAGCCACCTGGCTCCGAGCCTCCCCTCTGGGTACAAACCCGCTGGCCCTTCGTGGGCACAGCAGCTGAGACGCCTTAGAGGCCAGGGAGGAGGCGGGGCCATTTCGAGGCGACCAGCACCTGGTGTGGCCTGGAGAAGGCAAAGCACGTTGGAGGCTACATTGTGACTAAAAATAACCCCCCCACCGTCATGAGAGCACACGTCCTTAGCCGATGTCTTTGGAAGCACAGAATGCAAAACGATGGCTTTTTGTGGGGTTTTGGTGGGTGTTGTTTTGAGGCAGCCAGGAAGCTACCGCCTACAAAAGAAGCAAGTCACATGGTGTCCAAGAACTCCACCCCAGGACACATGGTCTCATTTGGCAACAGACTGGGCCAGGCTGGGCCACGCTTGGGTGCAGGCGCGGTTTGGATGGGCGGCAGGTCTGCTGCACGGCGAGTGTCCAGGGAAGTCTCCGGAACAGACCGGTGGACGTCACCAGCAGGGGGATCAGAGCAAGCAGGCATCTCGCCATCCAGAAGACACACGCTAGCTTTCTTCTCAGATCTCCCAAGCTGGGAGGAGAACACGCCAGCAAGTAGTCACGGAGGGCAGCAGTGATTTGGAAAACGCTCTGGGCGTAGAAACTGTCATTTCAAACCTCTGGCCAGGGCAGATGGCCAGGCGGGCTTGACTCTGCAAGGTCCCCGGATGGTGCTTCCGGCGGCAGGATAGTCTCCCTAAGCCCCAAAACCCCAGCAGCTCCGTGTCCCCCGGAGTCAAGGCACCTCAGAATTTAACCCAGAGAGGACCACCTGAGCTTCTGTCTCATGGGTACAGCAAAAGGGAACAAGCCAGACATACAAGGGACAAACCAAGCCACCAGGCTAAAGGGGACTGGGCAGGTCACACAGGCAGCTTGACCTTAAAGACCTGGACTCATGACATGCTTGAGAACACCTCCCCCCGTTAATTCCTGGAACAGTGTTGGCCGTGACGGTCAGGCTAAGGATGGGCACGTTATATGATGGCCACTCCCTTGTCAGCAGACTGCTGCCAAGAGCTTTCACGAGTTCTCTGCCATATAATATCTTCCTTCTTCTTTTTTTAAATCCTCACCTGAGGATATTTTTTCCATTGATTTTTAGGGAGAGTGGAAGGGAGGGAAGGAGAAAGAGAGAGAAGCAGCGATGTGAGAGAGACACAATGATTGGTTGCCTCCCACATGGGCCCCAGTGGACAGGGGCTGGGGAATGAACCTGCAACCCAGGTACATGCCCTTCCCTGGAAATCAAACCCGTAACCCTTCAGTGTGCAGGCTGGCGCTCTACCATGGAGCCATACTGGCCAGGGCTCTTTCTTCTTAAGCTCTGAAAGGAAGCCACAAAACCTGTCCCAACTTGTAAAGTGCAAGGATTGTGAGGATCCCCTAAAAGTCCAGCACTCCCCCCGACCCCTCGCCCAGCCCTTCACACGCCCCTCTCCCCTTGGTTTCGTTCATTTAGGTACAAGCTTACATACTGCGCTTGCTGTGCACCAGGCCCAGTTCTAGGCCTTATAATTATCATCCTTATAATTACTCTGAGGGATTCATTATCATGAGGCTCGGTTTACAGACGAGGAAATGGGAGGCACAGAGAGAGCAAGAAACCTACTCCAGGAGAGGAGGAGCCAGCTTTCAAACCAGGCGGTCTGGATCTAGGGTCTGGAGGCCGGGTCTGCCATTTTGCTTCAGAATTAACACTTTTAGTTCACAGCCAATCCCTTTTCCTTAACAAGCATGGAATTCAACATCTGGCTGTTGAATGTTCCCCGTGTCTTTGTCTCAATGTTCTATTTTTATGAGATGATGAATAAGTAAGTTGATAGAAGAGATTTTAAGATTTTTTTTATTATAAAAGCAATGGAATCCTCATTGACAAAAATGTGGAAATGGAGGGTATTGCATATACTTTCAGTCTCCCTCAGCACCCCCAACATTGTGATGTATTTCTATGCAGCCATTCCTTCCATGCATGTATCTCTTACTTTAAATTTTTTTTTAAATACATTTTTGTTATTGATTTGGGAGAGAGAGGAAGAGAAACAACAATGATGAGAGAGAATCACTGATCAATTGCCTTCTGCCTATCCCCCCTGATAATGGACCCCACATCCCAGGCATGTATTCTGACCAGGAATGGAACCATGACCTCCTGGTTCATAAGTCGATCCTCAACCACTGAGCCATGGTGCCAAGGGCTAACATTTTTATTATGAAATATTTCACACAAAAAGAACATTACAGGAACTATCTGTACAAAGACTCCTGTGTCTACTTCTCGGTTTCATTAAATTTGGCCAGATTTTTAAAAAAAATAAGACATCATATACTGCGGTAGCCCCCATGCAATGCACCTCGATCCCATCCACCTCTGTCCTAGGGGTAATAACTAGTCTGAATTTGGCATTTCTCAGTCCCATGAATTTTCAATACAAAAAATATCTATTAATCAGCCTTTGTTACTTCAGGCTATGGAATCTGGGACATATCACTTACCCTTTCTAAGCCTCATTTCTCCTCGTCTATGAAATGGGTATAAGATACATCTCTGCCTGCCTCACAGGATTGTTATGAGGATCACAATTGCTGGGTCTGAAAGCACTTTATCATCAGCAACGGAAACAATAGTCATGCTTCTAGATGGTGCATGTCAGCAGTGACAAATGGTCTGGCCTATCTATTCCCCTGTTCCCGACAAATCATTCAATGAGCTTTTGTGTGGGGGGTTTTCGGTTTTTCAAAATCCCAGTAGCCTCTGGTACCCATTCATCTCCATGAGCATCATAGATTTCCCTGAGTTGATTTCCACAACCTATCCGTTTGGCGGGAACACCCTTATTTCTTTAACTGCACGGGTAAGGGGATTTATCATAAGACAAACTATGTTTAAAAATCATTGTTTAGAAAAATGATAACAATAACCCACAAATTCACTGTCCCAATATAACCCCTGTTATGACCCGAAGGTTGTGTGGGAACAGGGTCATGAGCCTGGGCTTCCGAGACACACTGATTGGGTTCTGCCCCTTAGGAGCTGACCTGGGACACCTTACCGACTCCTCTCAGTCCCTGAGTTACCGCGCCAGGAGGAGAGTATGAACGCTCACTCCCAGAGGGTGCTGAGAGGACTACATGGTAGCCCAGGTGCCGAGCCCTGCCTCACAGGGAGTGCTCCAGAAATGTTAGGTGGTATTGTTATTCTAGCGACCACTCCTGCAGACTTTTAAGAATGCGCACATAATACGTACTAACATACCTATTCAGTTCCCAAAATGGGATTCATGGTGTTTTCTCACCTGCTTTTGTTAACAGTATCGGGATTTTTTCTTTTTTTTCACCTGAGAAAAATATACATCTGTATCACCTTTAAAGACTGCAGAGTAAGCCATCTAGGGCTGTGGGCTACTTTATTTAATCCATCCCTTCTGCTGAATACTTCGGTTCTTCCCTTTCCTTCTTTTACCAGTTTAAACATGACAGTGAATACCTTGTGTTCTTCTTGAAGGTGATTATTCCCTTAAGATTTTTCCCTTAAGATTTTTCAAGACCGGTTGGTGTTAAAGGTTGTGAACATTTCTGAGACTTCGTTGATTTTTCTCCAGAGAATGTATGTAACTTCCTGCACCCAGACAGCCAGACACACCTGACCACAGCAATGCGGCTCCATCCAGGAACTGCACCTGCCTGGTGACATACTTTCAAGAACTGTCCTTAACTGAGGAGTAGTTTTTTTGCCTTCCCCTCCCTCAAATATGTGTGTGTTTTTTTAATATATTTTGTTGATTTTTTACAGGAAGGAAGGGAGAGGGAGAGAGAGATAGAAACATTGATGAGAGAGAAACATCCATCGCCTGCCTTCTACATACCCCCTTACCGGGGATCAAGCCCATAACCCTGGCATATGTCCTGACCTGGAATCAAACCAGCGAACTCCTGGTGCATGGGTCAATGCTCAACCACTGAGCCACAATGGCTGAGCAACTGGGGAGTGGTGTTAATCCCATTTCGATCCTGTGGCCTGCAGTTCTTCGTACTGACTGCAAGTTAAGGGCATGACCACCTGATTTGGCAGCTACACATGCTGGCTTAGCAGAGATTTATTCATCTAATTACCCCAATCCTGTGAGGACCCATAAAACAAACACTGCATTTACACCAAATCCACACCTCTGTGGGAACCTCCAAGCCAGCGGGAAGCTCTGTCTTATAAAATCGTGGTAATAACGTACATTTGTAGAGCAATTTGCAAACACGTTGACAGACACTACGGTATGTAATACTCAAAGCACTCCTGGAGTTTTTATGATCATTAACGAGTATTAGTATTATTTCTGTTTCACAAAATGAGGGATTGAAACTCAGAAAACTGAGTTGCCTGCGGATCAGTGACTGAGGCCAGAATCAGTTCTGACAAAATCCCAAATTTTCCCAGGCCACACTGCTTCTCCTGCTTTGTGAAAATAAATTAATCGTGTTTGGGGTTAACTTATCACTGGCATTCTCTCACCATCATTTTACAGTGAACCTATGGATTCTAGAGAAAGAGGGGTATGTGTGATAGGGTGAGGCATAGAGAAAGAAACAGAGAGGGAATAGGAGGGAGGAAATAAGGGAAGAAGAGAGAGAGAGAGAGGAGAAAGGAGAGAGAGGATTTATTTTGCTTCAGGTGCCCCCAATTCTAGCTTAACCCCTGAGCTAATGTTAATTACATTTAACGTGTTGAATATTCTGTTCAAGGGTCATTCTCTAACCTGGAGGGCGCTTAGACTCCTCCAATCATCAGCTGTGCTCTCAGATACGGCACAGTGTGTCTGGTTATGTATAGTCTGGCATTTCCTAAAGGGAGGTGGTGATGGGGAGGAAAGTCAGCCATAGTGACAAATCCTGAACGTTCAAAATTCAGCAGAATAATCAGTGAATGCCAAGTTCCATGTGAGGGGGTATAAAGGTGGCCGGTTACCTTTTATTCCTCGCAGAAAGCACATCTCAGGCACTAGCAGCTCAGACTTGTTCCTTCCCCGGCTCGGGCCATGGACCTTTCCTCTCTGGAAAGGAGCTGGGTTTCCATAGGGAGGCTATCTGCGGCTCCTCCATGGAGGCTGCCCTGAAGCCAGATCATGTCTCTTTTCATGGGTTTCACTGTCGACACGCAGGGACCGCAGGTCCATCACATCATACAGGGTCACAGAACTCAACATGGAAATTGCCATGAAAAGTCATCTAGCACCAGAATCCCTCTCCCAACAGGGAGCGGTGCCTCCTCCTCTTGACCTTCCAAAACGATGTGTCCCAGAGGCTCGGAAGGTCCTGGCTCACATACAGAGGCCACCACCCTGCGACTCCCATCTCCCAGTCCCAGTTCCACCTGCCACCACCTTCCTCTCAGCTGCTGCCCCACCTCGAGCAGGCTGCCTCCCCTCCATCCTGGACACAAGCCCAGGGCCTTCACCCAGCCTTGGGTGGCTGGACAGCCTCAGTCTTCAATCCCTGCTCCATCTCAGGTTGCGTGACCTCCCTAAACCTCAACGTGTCCCACTGTCCAGTAGGAATAATGAGAACATCTACCTCACAGGCCTCCATGAAGACTAAATGAGATCATGCTTGCACAGCGCTCACCATGCTGGCTGTGCACAGCCTGAGCTCAGTAAATGTAGCTGTTATGACTACCTTTATTTCCTCCAAACACACCTTTCACTTATCCATGTTTCTCAAAGTCTTTCATCTGGAGATCCTGACGAGAAACACAGGACAGAGCGCAATTATGATGTGCATTTAATGCTCTACCTTCGCAGAGTTCAGTGACTAAGCTGGCTATGTCTGCAGGCAGACTGGAACCTGGAAAGTTCATTGGCACCCGGCTGAGGATGGGGCCCCGGAGCACGTCACCAAAGCCCTCTCTGTGGGCTGGCATTGGTCCCTTCAGTGACCCACTTTGAGTATGGTTGCTCAACTAGTTTCAAGTCACTTAACTACCAGCAACCGAGCCAAATGTCTTCACTTTTCTTCATGGTGTCCATAAAAACATCATAAGAGACTCTGTCAATATAAAGCATGGGCAACATAGATACATTAAAAAATAGAGAGAGGGGTTCTGTTTTCTTTCCTCGCTGAAATGAACGGTCTTACTCTCATCAGGAGTCCCTGTCCTCATGGCAATCTCCTCGTGCTGACTTCTGGACATGTCTGCTTACAATACAACTGCACTGTTTGTACTGTAACCACTCGGCGGCTCTTAAGAAGTTATTTTATTGCATTATAGTTTTCTGTGCACATGTCTGTCTCCCTCATTAAAAGGGAAAGCTCTTTGGGGGCAGATATTACCCTATGTTCCTCATTGCCAGATGCCATCAAAACACAGGGTTTTAAACACAAGAGCTGCTCAGCAATTGCCTGCCAAGTGGACCATGAATGTATGTATGCATGAAAGAATGAACGAACAAGTGGTTTCTGTCAGTAAACTACTGTCGAGTATTACAGGGGAAATGAGGTTAGTTGGGCGTGACTCATTCCTGATGAACCCATGCTAGTTGCCAGAGACCACTATTTTCCCCTCACTGGTCATAAGCCTTCTGTTTAATAATCCATTTTACATCTTTTTTAGGAATTTGGCATTGTGAAATCTGTTTTGTTTCATTTTTTGAAAAGGGAGATAGCTACCTGCCTCCAGTTTTGCTCTCCAATTCTTCAGGATCCACCAACATTCCCAAGAAGGTCTCTGTGACCACATGTCCACCTTTACTCAGCAGCCAGGAAGGACATGCGTCCGGGCTAGAAAACTCGAGTGCATTGAACACTCAAATACTGGCTGACGGGAAGCAAGATAGACCAATTCAGTTGAGTAGATTTTGCAAAATCTCCAAACTTAAAATCACACTCTCCTATTAATAAAAATGTTTTTTTAGCACATGTATTCAATATACAAGCATTTACTTATCTGGAAATCATAAACATGTACAGTGGTACCTCGAGATACGAGTGCCCTAACATACGAGATTTTTGAGATACAAGCCGTCGAGTGAGCAATTTTTGCTTTGAAATACGAGCAACATTTGAGATAGGAGTAATCTCGAGGATCGGCCAGCTGCACACGACCCACCAGTTTACCTCGACTGGAGTGTCTCATAGTTTCCCATGCCTCAAGGTTAAACTCGTATCTCGAGGTACCACTGTACTACTATGCCAAAACATTATGTGCATTATAAAACATACCATAAAACAGAAATTTTAAAAGGATGAAGTATCACCCGGCCAGTGTGAATTGAGCATCAACCTATGAACCAGGAGGTCATGGTTAGATTCCTGGTCAGGGCACAGGCCCAGGCTGCCGGTTCAATCCCTACTAGCAGGGTATGCAGGTATGCAGGTATGCAGGAGGCAGCCAGTCAATGATTCTCTCTCATCATTGTTTCTATGTCTCTCTCCTTCTCCCTTCCTCTCAGAAATCAATAAAAATATATTCAGATATTTAAAAAAAAAAGAAAGGATGAAATATGTTCTTCCTGCATTTTCTTGCACATTGCTGGGGTATATGGACCCCGCTTTGGAGACCACAGGACCACTGCCATTACCATCAGGGTGATGAGCCGAACCCCCTGCAGACCACAGAAGTTCACTGACCTCGGAATCACCCAGTGTGTACCCTTAATCCTCCAAGCAACTCCCAAATGTGTGCCACTGGTCGCAGGGTGGACAATCAAAACACAGCTGGACCTTCGTCCCTTCATTGGAAGCACAGGGTGAGCACATGGGCACCTTATCCTGGACCCGTTTCTGAGCACCACCAAGCCGCCAGCTAACAATAGGAAAGTAACACCTACCCTTCAGGCTGTTGGGAGGATTAAGTGAGGTAACAAGTAAGAGGGGCACAGAAGTTGGTGCCCAACCAACAGCTATCTCTTCTCAGGTGCGAAGCAAGACCGTTTCATGCAGATGGCGGTGCCTATAAGGAATGAAGTCGATCAGCTCTCATCAGGCGCCTCCATGCTGATGCACAAAACTATTTTTCTTCTAGCCGGTAGCTGAAGAGATAATGACTTAGAAATGCTGGAAGGGACAATCTAGGGAGAGAGAAGTGGTTGGTGCAGATAAGAAAGGGAGTGGGAGGTGGTGAGCAACAAGAGAAAAAAGGCGCCCAACTCAGGGGAGAAACAGGCCTATTTACTCAATTTTACCGCCCGCCCCTTTTTCTCCAGCCAAGCAATCTTTATATTAGAGATATTTTTAAATGTAGCTTTATTTATGTTTAAAGTGTATCATGCAATATTTAAAGCATACAATAAAGAGGACAAAGAAAAACACAACACAGAGCTAGGTATCCAACACTCGGCTCAAGAAATAAAACATTGGAAACAGTTAAATCCACCTTCTCCATCACCTCCTTCCTACCTTATATTATGAATCTGGTATCTATCACTCCACACTCTTCTATGTACTTTTATAACACACATCTGTATTCCTAAGCAGGATACAGTATCATTTAAAACATATTTTAAACTTAAAAATATGTTTTATTAATACATTATTAATAACTCATTCGTGCAACAGATGTATAAAGTGCCTACTATGTTCTTGGTGCTATGATTAATTTGTAATAATAATGTAAAAAAAAATCCCTTCACTTCTTAGGCCTGGAAAGATGTCAGCACAAACGACATGAAAAATGATGCCTTTGCAAAAATCATTTTTGGATTTTGCAAATTCTTACTGTTTGCATTTCACTATTTCAACAGAAAACCCACCACTCTGTTACGAGGAGGAGCCGGGATGGATCTTGTGACTCACGAAGTGGGGCACAAGGACAGGTCACGAATGCCTAAATGTGTTCTCCCCAGAGAAAGCAGGCCGAGTGTCTAGGAAAGGTGGCGGCTCACCCCCACAAGTCTGATTTTCTAGACAGCAGAGTTTAGAAAAGAGTGGGATTCTCTTGAACGCCATCCAAGGGAGTTTAGTTACAAAGGCATCTGCGCCCGAGTTTATGCCAAATAGACTCCTAACCCTCCCAGGTCCACCCACACTTAGCCAGTGAGTGCCGGGGGCTGGCTCCAGACGGGTCCACCCAGCTCGAGGGTCTGTCTTCCTTTCAGAGACTCCCGCTGTGTGGGGGCTCCAAGGTGAAGACCTCATAGGCCGCCCTTCTTACCTTCCGCTGGTCCCAAGTGGGTGGCCAGAAAGTGAGACAACTTGCATACATGACATCAGGGTAACTCCATGGGACACTTGAGTCCAATCTAGTTTTCTGTTATACAGGCTCTGGCTAAAATATCATTTTTTTAAATCCTCAGTGTTCCTTGTCCTTTGGATGAAGTAATGAAAAACACGTCTCTGAATGCAAGTGACCAATACTTTATGAAGCTCTGATTGCGATGGTTGAAAAGTTGGGAAACTCCTCCCACCTCTGGAATCAGCCTTTGGGTCCCACTTTGTCACCCTCATGCCAGGAATGCTCACTGTGCTCCTACGCTGTGTGGGGGAACCGCCCTTTAACACCTGCCAGACAGACGTCTCTCTCTTCACAAGGAGCACTGGGCTTTGTTTTTCTTCTGGCTGTGTTCACTTCCATTGTCAACAGGTAGAACGTCGAAACCGATTGGGCTCAGTGGATAGAGCGTCAGCCTGCGGACTGAAGGATACCGGGTTCGATTCCGATCAAGGGCTTGTATCTTGGTTGCGGGCACATCCCCAGTAGGAGCATGCAGGAGGCAGCTGATCGATGTTTCTCTCTCATTGATGTTTCTAACTCTCTATCCCTCTCTCTTCCTCTCTGTAAAAAATCAATAAAATATATATTTTTTAAAAAAGCAGGTAGAAAATAACAAAAAGAGGAAACGAAAAATCATCCTTATTCCCTCCGTCGTGTAATAAACACGACTGGATTTTGATACATTTGCTTATTTATATTCCCTTTGCATATAAATAAGACGCATTTCTTCAAAACTGGATTTATACCAGGTATAATCATTTGTAGGCTGCAGTTCCTTCAAGCCTCCCTCTGACAATAAACACATCACTCTTACTGGCGCCTCTGTATCTCAGCTTCCCCTCCCTTCCCCAATCCACCCACGCCTTCCCCACCTTTAATTCCTCATCCTGAGCAGCCCTGCCTAATAATCCCGATCTGTATTCATTTCATTCCTGTCAATATGTCCAGACTTTGTTTATGCATAATGTAGCGCTTGATCTATTGTCTTGTCTTTTCTAATAACTCTGAGAATTGGTCTATTAATTCCTGGAACGAATAGAAGTCCCTAAAGGTCAGCCACGCCGTCTCAAGACACAGTGGGGAGTCAGTGAAGATTTGCTGATTTGCAAATCGGTTCATATTTTGAGGAATCCATTCTTCCCTCTGACCTTGGTGTTTCTATGAAAAAGTGAACAAAGCTGCCAGACGCAGGGAATAAATAACCAATCTTTACAAAATGCTTTTGCCACGTTTCTCCTAGAAAGAGATGGGGCTCGCACCTTGCATTTTCATAATTCGGCCCTTCCCTTGAAGCTGGTGTGGACACAGCAGAATTCTCTACGAAGCACTGACGGGGGCTAGGAGCATCCTGGAACTTTCTGGGCTAGAGTTATCCAGGGAGGGTCACCCTAGAGCTGGACTAATGAAAACATCCAAGAAATCATGACATGACAACTCTCATACTCTCTTCACAACTGAAAAATAAAAGTAAAAGGTCTTTAAAAGAAAATCCAGGTTAGAGGGGATTGCAAATTAATGGCAGCTATTTTCTGGTATTAAAATAGCACGGTTCTGACCCCATTCTTGCCAAGGAGATTCCTCCCCTCTGCACCAAACACAAATCCACACAGGCGCCCCCTGCTGGAGTGAGCAAGAGTAACCGCCTCACTTTCTGCCACTCCTCCATTATCAACAAGGGACTGAGAACATCCCACTCTAGTTCCGTTCCAGGACCACAGAAACTACACAGGGCACTTTCTCCTTAGCTCGAGAGAGGGATTTTAACTCCACCCCTCAGCATCCACGTGGAGTTATCAATCCTCCCTCACCCATGTTTAATGCTTAATTGCATAGTCAAGGCTGTGTGCCAGAGGAGGAAAGGGGAGGAGGAAGTCTGGGTGCTACTCCCTCTTCCTTCCAGACCCCCCCTCCCCCAGCTCCTCCCGTGCTCCCCAGCCCTGCACTGGCTTGGCTGTATGGTTCAGACAGATCATTTCACCTCTCTGAGCCGTGTGTCTGCGTCTGTGCATGCATCACGGCCTCCTTCCAGCTCACGGTCTAACCTTCTATGAAACAGCCTCCTCCACTTTCACCTTCTCCATATTCCAAACTTTAAAGTGCCCATCTGGCCGAAACCAGTTTGGCTCAGTGGATAGAGCATCGGCCTGGGGATTGAAAGGTCCCAGGTTCCATTCCGGTCAAGGGCATGTACCTGGGTTGCAGGCATATCCCCAGTAGGGGGTGTGCAAGAGGCAGCTGATTGATGTCTCTCTCTCATCCATATTTCTAACTCTCTATCCCTCTCTCTTCCTCTCTGTAAAAAAAAAAAATCAATAAAATATATATAAAAAATAAAGTGCCCATCTGAAGTGTGCTGTGGGGGTGGGGTGGAGGCAGGGGTGAGGGGGCCTGGTGGAGAGTTGGGGCAGAGGAGGCGGGGGTTGCAAGTTCCATCATGACCACCAGCCTCTATTTCCTGCCCAAATCCCCTTCCTTAAACTGCAGCTCAGCATCATCATGGTCATCATGGTCACCACAGATGGGGTGACTCTTCTCCTCTAAGGTCCAAGGGCACCCCGTGTGTGTTCCTCTGTGGTGTGCTTTATACCGCAAGTTCTGACAGCCTTGAACAGTCGCAGGGAGACCCTGGTGCCTCATCACCTGTGTGACCTGGGTGACACCTGCACACAGGACAGCGGCAGGGCTGGAAGGAGCACGTGTGACACAAGTTACACGCATGCTCACAGTCCGTGGCCTCTTCGGTGGGGCAGTTAATGCTCATTCCCCTGACGATGTTCTGCAGAAGGTATGAGAAGACATGGAGGGCAGTCATTGGCAAATAGTGCAGAAGGTGCTGGTGGGCTGTCCCTCCAGAGAACCCTGGAAGCAGCTGGGCTAGGGCCGTTTCCATAGAAACCCTAGGATTTTGCTACCTACAGAGACACAAAGGGCCTCTCTTTCCCTGGTCTGGTAAGTGGGATGAGCCCAGCACCCACCCTGACACCATGGGTCCCCGAGAGAACGCCCCCTGGCGGCCGCTGGACTGTCTTAGTCCCACTGGCCTCAAATGGGGAGCGGACTCAACTGTTTAAAATAAAATCGAATAAATCCTATTCTGACTTTAGGACCAACAGAGAGGGGCTATGGTCCCTGGCTCACTGCACAGCCTGCCACTGTCTCATTGATGTCCCTTCCCCTCCTCCTCTGCCTGGGATGGGGCATCTGAGTGGGTTGTCAGAAGCTTCCTCACAAGGCTACAAGGGAAAGCCTCAGTTGTGGCATTTCCTAGAAGAAAAATATGAAGTTCCATCTTTTGCCTTCACGATCGTGCCGCTGATGATTTTGAGGGGCTATGGGTACATCACTTAGTCCTCATTGCAACCTTGTGCAGTGGGGACGTCACCACCCCCATTTTTCATATGCAGAAACTGAGGCTCAGAGAGGCCACACAAGAAGTGAGTGGAACTGGATCTCACTCCCGAGTCCTAATCCTCACCACTATGACCTAGTCTAACCCACTGTATAAGATCCCTAGAATAAGGACTCTCCCAACGTTCAGATTCTCTTTTTGAGTCTCCAAAAGAAGTGCCTTAAAGGAGCTCATTGTTTAAAAGACTGCCACCCCCCTAACTGGCCTTTTACAAAGAAATCTGACGTGGCACAGTTTTTCATTTCTGCAAGTGAGGTTCCTCTATCTGTGCCTGTATATTCCCCAGACAGAGTAAGTGACAGTAGCTAGCACATTTTGCCTGGCACACAGCGAGTACTAAACATCTCTTTGTGGAATCCCATTTTGTGCCCACATGAATCCAACTGGAAACATCCACTCAGCCATTGCCCGCCTCTTCTCAACATGAGGGACGCGGCAGGTCTCTATGCAGTAGCAAGTGGGTCAAACTGGGACAGCCAATCCATGCCCCTGTGCCAGGCTTCAGGCCCCAACCTCCAAGACCACACAGCAACCGCCCCTCTCCCTTTCTTCAAAACAAATTTCCACAAAAGTACACAGGCTACCAGATAAGCAGGCAGTTCCTTTCTGGGGTCATCTGTTCCTGATGAGGTTTATTAAAGTAGGAAACTATTTTTAAGCTAAATCATCAGTCAAAAGTATTATCCATTCTGGTATGACTGCTTTCCACAGATAATAAAATCCCATCAACTTGCTCCAAAGAAAAAGTGACCTACATAACAATGACAGCATGAATAACAATTAATCCTGCACTGAAACGCTCAAAAGCTGGAATTGCAGGAGAGCCAAGATTCCCAGAGAGTACGGAGCCTGCCGTCTTCATTCTGAACTTGCCGCTGATAAAGGAAGGGCTGTCTGGGACTACAACTTTCAGAGACAGGACTGAAATCCCAAATGACAGATGCCAGGGTGATACAGTCAGAACTGAACAAGACAAAGCAAACAGGACCCAGTGCCCAAGGAAACTCAGAAAATTAGTTCTGTATCGGTTCTGCTTGAGAAGATCTCAGAAGAATAATTACGTAGATGAATCATAGGAGAGTAATTTTGTAGAAAACTCCATTATGTCAAACAACTAGGGCCAGGACTGAAGTCCTCTCAGAACGCTTGAAGAGCAATTCAGCTCATCGAGATGGCCACTTAGGCTTTTTCACCCAGTGGATTAATCCTTTTGGTCACATTGTTTATATATATGTATATATACATATATACATACAGTGGTACCTCGAGATTCGAGTTTAATTCGTTCCGTAACCTTGAGGCGTGGGAAACTATGAGACGTTTTGAGTCACGGTAAACTCGTGGGTCATGTGCAGCTGGCCAATCTGCACGATTACTCGTATCTCAACTGTTGCTCGTATTTCAAAGCAAAAATCACTCGCTTGATGGCTAGTATCTCAAAAATCTCGTATGTTAGGGCACTCGTATCTCGAGGTACCACTGTATACACACACACACACACACACACACACACACACACACACATACACATATATATTAAAGGCCTGTGAACAAATTTGTGATGGTTGGGGTCCCTCGGCCCAGCCAGCTGTCTTGCCCAGGCAGGAGGGGGTGGGGTGGGAGAGAGGACCACAGGGGGTTGGCTGTGGGAACACACTCACCCACCAGGGGGCAGCTCCCATGTTGAGCGTCTGCCCCCTGGTGGTCAGTGCATGTCATAGCTACTGGCCAATCATCCGGGTGTAATGGTCGCTTAGGCTTTTATATATATAGCCTAGAGGCCAGGTGCATGAAAATTCATGCACTGGAGGGGGGCCCTCAGCCTGGCCTGACCCCTCCCCCAGTCCAAGAGCCCTCAGAGGCAGGAGGAAACCCAGCGATCAGAGGAAGGTGACGCCTCATCACACTTCTGCTGCTGCCACTGCCAGCAGCACAAGCCTCTGCCAGCCCTGGTTACCCGAGCCTCAGGTGGCCCTGGGTGGCTGGGCAGCTGCCATCCAAGGCTTTCCTGTGCCTTGGGCCGGCCCTGGGTGGCTGGGGGGGCTGATTGGATGCCACCATCTTGTGGTTGTGGGTGCCATCATCTTTGAGGGCATGGCAGTCAATTAGCATATTCCCTCCTTATTGGCTGTGGGCGCCACCATATTTGCAATGGCATGAGGGTCAGTTACTATATTCCCACTTTATTAGATAGGATTTTTAATGATTTCAGAGAGGAAGGGAAAGATAGAAACATCAGTGATAAGAGAATCATTGATGGGCTGCTTCTGCACGCCCCCTACTGGGAATCAAGCCCAAGATCTGGGAATATGCCCTGACCAGGAATAGAACTGTGACTTCCTGGTCCACAGGTCAATGCTCAACCTCTGAGCCAGGCCAACCGGCTGTGGTCACATTCTTTATTGGTGGATGCAGAAGCTCAGTGCTTGCCCCATGTGTTCCAGAAAGGATCTCCCCTGAGAATGGAGTTGCCATGAAAGATGACGAAGGGAAGATACGGGCAGAAGAGCACTGACCTGGGAGATAGGGGCCAGGTTCTGGCCTGGACCTTGATGCTGACTTTCTCTGAAACCCTGGACTGGTCTTTGGACCTCTCCATCATCTGAAACGTGAGGGATGGCTGTGAGTACCCACAGGTTCCCTAGTAACAATCAGGCTCAGAGAGTTTCTTCTAACATTAAATATACTATACCCAACACACGGCCTGGCAACTCCACTCCTGGGTAGGTATCCAAGATAAATGAAAACCTATGTTCACACAAAAACATGTTACATGTTTTATTTATAGTCGCCCCAATCTGGAAACAACCCAGAAGCCCTTGGTGGGTGAGTGAGCAAACAAGCTGGCACACCCATGCCCGATATTACTCCTCAGGAATGAACCACTGATACTTGTAACAACCTGGACAGATCTCAAATACCGAGCAGAAAGAGCCAGATGCATTTATATGGCTTTCTGGAAAAAGCAAAACTGTAGTAGCAGGAAATTGAGCTGTGGTTGCCAGGGGTGGGGGCGGGGGAGGACAGGACTACAAAGGCAGCACGAGAGGATTTGAGGGGGGAGTGATGGAGCAATGTTCTGAATCTTGATTGTGGTGGTACATGACGGCATTTGTCACAACTCATAAGGGGGAGTACATTTTACTGTAATTGAATTTTTTTTAAATGTTAAAAAAATATTTTAGCTGAGACCGGTTTGGCTCAGTGGATAGAGCGTCGGCTTGTGGACTGAAAGGTCCCGGGTTCGATTCCGGTTGGGGGCATGTACCTTGCTTGCGGACACATCTCCACTGTGGGGCATGCAGGAGGCGGCTGATCAATGTCTCTCTCTCATCGATTTTTCTGACTTTCTATCTCTCTCCCTTCCTCTCTGTAAAAAATCAATAAAACATATTTAAAAAAATATTTTAAATCCTAACCGGTTTGGCTCAGTGGATAGAATGTCAGCCTGCAGTCTGAAGGTCTCAGATTCGATTACGGTCAAGGGCACACACCTGGGTTGCAGGCTCTATCCCCAGTAGGGGGCGTGCAGGAGGCAGATGATCAATGATTCTCTCATCATTGATGTTTCTCTCTCTCCCTCTCCCTTTCTCTGTGAAATCATTAAAAATGTATTTTAAAAAAATAAAAGAAAAAACAAAGAAAAGTAGCTATGTTTTAAAAAATAAAATATTTTAAAACTCAAGCCCAACTCCTTCAAGACTGAAGAGAAAGAATGACTTTCCACTGAGAGGAGAGAGGCAGGAAAGAGAAGGTTCCTCAAAATCAGCTCTGCCCCCCGCCACACCAGGACCCTCTCCCCACTGCCCCATGCACCCACCATGCCATTCTCTCCATGCTCTCAACACCGCAGATGCCAGGCCAGACCGTATCACGGAATATAACCGAAGGTTGGGGCAGCAAGGGGGAATAAGCCCAGAGATGAACACCCAACTCATGGGCTCCCTGCCTAGCTCTCACTCAGCGTCAATGGTCTACCACTGGGCTAGCTGAAGACCTGGAGCCCCAAGAAAGCAAAGCCAAGAGGAGCAATCTGGGTACCAGATGAGGTGCCCAGAATGAAGGCCCACTTCTTTTTTCTTTTCTGTTCTGTTAATCCTCACCCGAGGATATTTTCCCATTGATTTTCAGAGCGTGAGGAAAGGAAGAGAGGCAGAGAGAAACATCTGTGTGAGATAGACACATCAATTGGTTGCCTCCCACACATGCCCCTGACCAGGGCCATGTATTGAGCCTACAACGGAGGTTTGTGCCCTTGACTGGAATCGAACCTGAGACCCTGCAGGCTGACAGCTCTATGGGCTGAACCAAACCGAGAGAGCGAACCCACTTACTTGATTAACACCAGAGAGCCTACCCCCTTCAAGGGAGACTTCTCTTCCAGGGTTACCAGAAAAAACACAGCGTGCCCAATAAATCTGAATTTCGGATAACAATGAGTAACGCTTGGGTATAGTATTTGCACGCATTTTTATTGGCTAAGTCTGACTCCACTATCCTCCACCCATAGCAGCGTGGCCTCGCTCACCACCCATCAGAAGGCAATTTGCTGCACCTCCCTCATCTGTCTTCCCCCTTGGTGCATCCATCCCCTGGAGAGGAGAGAAGTGGGGCTGTTGGCCGAATCTCTCTAGAAACCTGGCCCCAAAGCAGATGGCGGTGCTGGGAAGGGGAGAAGGGACAGGCAAATAGCATACCCTCCCCAACCTCTACTCCCTCCCAGAAGCTGGAATGCAAGGCCAAATGTGGGGGGCAGGTGCGGGGACAGGCAAACCCAGCATGAGGCTCTGTTCATGAGCTGGGGTAAGGGCAGCCCCAAGCCCATACCAGCATGCATCAGACCCTCTGGAAGGGCAGAAGGGGTCACTTGTAGAGACCACTCCTCAGAGGAATGCTGCAGCCTCAGGTGGATTGACCGCACCTCCAAGGTCCTCCCAGCCTCCCTGGGTGACTCAGAGGAGTGTCCACACTTCCCGAGGCCCTGTGACTACAGCAGTTGTGCCACCCACAAGCCCCACAAAGCAGGGAAGGGGGTGGCATTTGTTTTCTGGGGCTTTTTATTTTGCCATTAGCCGAGGGGGAAATCTGCCTGGAATTTATATTAAAAGCTCCGTCAGATGCTAAGCAGCTGCTCCCCATCTGTGAGGTTGCAGGAACAAGGTTGCACTGAAACACCAGGGATTTGGGTGAGATTGGGTGTGGGGAGGGGAGCTGTGACAGAAAACATGGCCAAAGGTGGGAATGGGCCCTGCTGAGGAGAGGGTCCTCGCCTGTCCCTGGTTTCCAAAGCACAGGGTAGCATTTGCCCGATGGGGGGCCAGATGGTGCCTCAGATTCTCACCGCAGCCTCTCGCTCTCCCACTCATACAATGACCAAATATTTACCGAGCGCGTCTGTGTGCAGTGCTGAGCTAGTGCCAGGGCTATGAAGATACCAATAAAACAGTGCTGGCACTCCAGGAGGTCACATTCTGGGACCACCCACACCACAGAGACCATCCCAGGATAACAGATGAGCTGGGACTGACAGGAGCATAGCAGAACTGCAGCCAGCCGTTCAGGCTGGGTTCCCCAGGTCCTGTCTGAGCTGAGTCTTAAAGGAGAAGCAGAGGTTGTCCAGGAGGAGGCCGGGTGGAGCTTGGAGACCGAAAGGGCCAGTGCTCTAGGCACAGGGCCCCCTATGGGCCAAGGTAAGGAGGCAAGAAACAGCTGAGACTGTGCAGGGGACAAGTGTGGCTGCAGCATAAACTGGAGCATGACAGAGACAGGCCAGGAGGGCTGCTGGGCCTGGCATGACAGCTTAGGGGTTTCGCTCTATCCTGAGCAGCATGGAGGTTTCACATATCAGAGTGCCACGTCCAAGAGGCATCTCAGTCACTGCAGTGGAGAGGAGCAGGGCTGGTGAGCAGGAGACAGAGTTGAAGAACACTCAGGTGATACATCAGACCTGGACACAAATCACAACCAAGCCTGCTCTGCACCCTCCAGCCTGGCCCCAACTCCGCCCACCGTTTCAGCCAGAGTTGCATGAGTGCCTCTGGAACCTGGGTCTGCAGAAAGAGGCGATCAGGGTCCGGGGCAGCCTCTTAGTGGGCACCCTGGCGATGTTCCGAAGGCATCAAAGAGGTAACACAAACTATAAGAACATGGCCCCACCTTCGTGGGCGCGATGTGGCAGATGGAGCCTTGGTAAGGGTTCCAGAGCACCTGCCTTCCCCTCTGCAGCTCGGCATCCTTGTCTGTCCAATGAATGGGCTGCAAAGGCTACCGTGCTATTGGGTCCAAGGACCTGCAGAGGGTGAAGACAAGTAAATGCAGCTCAGTGCTGCCGCCTACTGTTCTCCTCCTGACATTGCACACACTGGGCACCAGGGAACGACCCCTGCTCTCCAGCACCTTCCCACACTGACCAGGACGGCCATGAGGGGTTGAGTCATCCCAGGTTAGGGAAGCAGTGGAAGCAGCCACAAGGGGTGCAGCTAGAAGGCAGGAGGTGTCCCTGGGCCATCCTCCGTGAGTCTTTCCACATCACGTCTGAGGAGTTACGGGTGATCGAGCGGCTGTTGGGAGGCCACTCAGGCCAAGGCTGGATCACCACTCTGTCCTGGGGGAGGCGAGGAGGCAGGAGGAGGCACACAGGCTAGTTCAAGGATGGGCGAGCAGCGCCTCCAGGCTACATCCAGCCACTGATGGTTCTGTGCAGCTCAGGAACTCGGAGCGCTTCTCACATGGTGAAATGGTTGGGGAAAAAAATCAATCAAGAATAACGGTTGTGGCAGACAGTGTGGTCTGCAAAATCTAAAATATTTACTGCCTGGCCTTTTACAGGAGTTTGTGGACTCCCGGACTGGAGGGCGGCTGAGGTCACTCCCGCTCTGAGGTGTGGATGGGGGTCAGGGCCGCCCCGGAGAATTGCCAGCAGGAAGTCTGTGGCTCCCCCAGAGCAGACCAAAGCCTCCCAGCCCCACATGGCCCCTTCATCTGGCAAAGCCAGTAACCCACCCCCACCCCACCCCCCGCATGCCTCTGGCCAGTGTCTTCTAAGCCCCCACAGGGAAAGGGGAGCAGACCCACTGTCTCCCGATGTGAGGAGGGCACGAAGGGGCTGGAAGGAGAGCAGCTGGGGTCGAACGCGCTGACCCCCACACTCTCTCTGGGCCTGGGCCCAGCACAGCTGCTCCAGTTGAGGGGACTGATGCTCCCCCTTGGAACTCTGTCAGAACGACGTGGCTCTCTGAGGCTCAGAGAAATTCTTCAGCAGTTCTGCTGGGCCCCTATTTGCCCGAAAGTTCCCCTGTGCCCAGCTCAACTTACAGGCCTTGTCAAAGTGACCTCCTTTCACGCAAATCTCTTCCAAAGAAGGAAAAGCTGCTGACGAGTCAGTTCTTTCGTTAACCAAAAAAAGTACTTTTTTTAAAAAAAAAGAAAACCCTCCGTTCTGGCTCCTTCTGGGAGAGGAAGTCATTGGCAACATGAAGAAATGAAGGCAGGTTTGCACCCTCCAGGGATGTCTTGCTCTGTTTCCTGTCTGCAATGGCAGGTACCATGTGATTAAAGATCAAGAACACAGGCCGCCATGCAGCGAGCACCACCCTCGCCAGACACCATGGCAGGCCCTGTGCTGACACGGTCTCAGCACCGCGGGCTGGGGCCCTGCCTTCCCCAGGACGGTGCTGGTCTTGGGGTGCTAAGCAAGTTCCCTTTCTCAGTGTCCTGGCTTCCAATTGGCAGCCACTCCGCCAGAGTTCAGGGCCGTGAAGGCAGGAGGCGTAGGGGGTGGAGGGGGGCCGTATATGGGCCTGGCCATTGTCTGACTCTACAGTCAGCAGCTATGTGGCCCGTCTCAGAGACTCTCCCTGATTACATGACATTGTACCAACAAAGCGTAAAGGTTTGCTTTCCTTACAGCTCCTTGACCCTGAAAATGGAGAGCGTCTCGCCCAGCCCTTTCTCACAGGGTGGCTTTAAAGCTTGGATGCGATAAAGGATGCAGTCGAGCTGTTTAGCCATAAACCTCTCCAGTCGGGCATCCTTCAGCAAACCGTTCTTAAACAAGGACTAGATGCCCCTTCCCAGACTATGTTCTGGGATGAAGGTGAACAAGGCAGAAAGAGACCTTGGTCAGGTGAGACTGAAGCCTACTTTTCCTAAATAAACAAGATGTGCTTTCTATTTCTCAAGCACGTGACCCCTGTGTTCCCAAGTTGGGGAGCAAAGACACTGACTGTGGCTTCCCATTTTGTTGTTAAGTCTCATAACCTGGGGGTGGTTGGTTGAGCCTTCATTTACCCCCTATAAAATGGGACACTGCTGTCTCTGAAAAGGAAATGAATTAATATGCAGGGAAGCTTTTGGCAGTCTATGGCATAAGATAGATCTTTTAAAATGTTAAGTTTAGCAGGTAACAGACAGAAAAATAATACCAGGAGCATAAACATATTCACCTTAAAGATTGAGGCTGTAGGGACAGCTCGGGCACCCTGAGCCCCAGGGAGTGGGAACTGGACCTCAGATGTCACCTCTCCCACATTTCTACCCTTCCTGCCATTGTGCCCTCTCTCTGAGCCTCCAAACAATGCCTCTCACAAAAACAGTGCCCATGGATATACACTGAGTGACCAGATTACTATGACCACCTGATGTTTGTAAGCAACTTCGCCATACACTGCATCGTATGGGATATGGAAGCCGAAGGCGTGTTCGAACACTTTTGCTGTCTGCAGTTACCAAGATAAAAACATCTCCACTTCACACAGGAACACAAGAATTGGGCAGTCGAGCATTAGAAAAAAGTCATGTGGTCCGATGAATCACGTTTCCAGTTGCATCATGCAGATGGCAAAGTGAGAATTTCATGGAAGCAGCATGAAAGCATGCCCCCCACATGCATGAGTACAACCCTTCAAGCTGGTGGGGACAGTGTTATGGTTTGGGGCATGTTTTCCTGGCATGATTTGGGCCCTTAAATTTGTGTGGAACAACGTCTGAATAGCACAACATATCTAAATATCGTTGCTGATCAAGTTCATCCTATCATGTTGATGGTGTATCCCAATGGAGATGGCTTCTTCCAACAAGACAATGCGCCATGCCACGGTGCTCGTATTGTGCAAGGGTGGTTTCAAGAACGTGAGGGAGACTTTACCTTGCTTAGGTGGCCCCCACAATCACCAGATCTCAATCCAATTGAGCATTTGTGGGACGAAGTTAAAAGAGCCATCAGGCAGCTGTTTTCACAACCATCAAATCTCACAGAACTAGACAGTGCTATTCATCAGGCATGGTGTCAGATCCCTCGAATCATCTTTCAACATCTCATGGAGTCAATGCCAAGAAGAATCACCACAGTATTGAAGGCAAAAGGTGGCCCAACGAAGTACTGATGGGGTGGTCATAATCGGGCCACTCAGTGTCTAGATGAACATTAATCACTACCATTTATTGGGCACTTTTATCTGCCAATACCCATCATCTCACTTAATTCTCACCACAGTTCTGTAAGAGGCATTATTGCTGTTCCCATTTTACAGATGGGGAGAATGAAGCACAGGAAAGGTTGGTAAATTGCCCAAGGTCACATCATGGTAGTTAAAACAATCAGGACTTGATCCCTAGTCCATCTGATGGCACAGCCCACAGGCTATACAATCTGGGTCACCCGGGTGGGTCTGGGTCGGGGGGGTGGTGGTGATGAGCACAGGGTGCTTGTGAAACATACTACCCTAACAATAGCCAATGTTCGTTAAGCACTTACTAAGCGCTGCATACTCCGTACTGTGTTTAAAGAGATCTTCAAATGTATAATAACCGCCACATCACCTGCATCCGCTAGGAATGAGCTACAGAAAGAGGAACTCACCTGCCTTCTCTGGATCAGCAATTTTCAGTTATAATTGGTACCTTTATGTAATAGCCACAGTGCCGACTCTGTGCCAGGCATGCTCCTAGCACTTTGCAAGCGTGGCCTAAGATGGGTGCTTTGATGGAAATAGGAAAGGGAGTCACTTGGCCAGAGTTACCCAGGCAGTAAGTGGGAGAGCTGAATGCACACCCGGGCAGTCTGCACCCAGAGCCACCGTGTGCCACCCAGCTTGCTCCCTCCCTGAGCTGCACAGGGAATCAGGGGACCACAGGGAAGCAGGGCCCCTTCCCCGGAGACAACTGTGCAAGGAACAGTGCTTGGCGGACAGCAGGCTGGGCTTTCCCAGGGCCCTAGAGAGGCCCTTCCATCTCTGGCTCACTCAGATGGTGGGATAAGAGTTCCTTGAAATATTTCCTTGCACTCAATCTCCAGTGGGAAACGGGGGGTGGGGGGTGCCGGAGGGAGCTGATCGATGATTCTCTCCCATCATTGATGTTTCTATCTCTCTCTCCCTCTCCCTTCCTCTCTGAAATCAATTTTAAAGTATTTTTTACATAAAAATAAATGTTGCCCTGCAAAATGGTGTATTTAGCCCCAAATCCTCCCCCACTGTGGAGTTTCCCCAATGTAAGGATTGAGCACCCTTAAAGATTGGGGCCTCATCTTTGTCAATGACTGATAACAACCAAATCACCCACAATTATACCCTAGAAAACTACTGGCTACCAGCACTCCTCAAACAGCCAAGTAGTAAAAAAAAAAAAAAAAGGAAAGTCTGAAACTATCACAACCAAGAAAAACTTGAGGACACATGATGACAGAATATGCCAGAAAGGGAGCCACTTGGCCAGAGTTACCCAGGCAGTAAGTGGGAGAGAAACAGCAAGAGGATATGAGGAAGGACCGAGCAATCTGAATAAAGCACAGACCTTAGTTACAAAACCGGATCAACACTGGGTCATTAATTGTAACAAATGTGCCATGGTAATGGGAGGTATTAATAATGAGGGAAACCAGGTGTGGTGTACAGAGGAACTCTGTTCTGTCTTTGCAACTTTTCTATAAATCTAAAGCTGTTCTAAGAAAGGGTACTATAAAAAAGATGAAAAAGATGTACTCATTAGTGATACCGCCTAATTCTACCGCTGTGCCTACGGTTTCACATTTCCATTTGTCTTAGTCTGCTCAGGCTGCCGTAACAAAATGCCATAGTCATGGGGGTGGGGGGCCTTCGAACATAGACACATTTCAGAGAGCACTTCCAGGGGGACTGGAGCAGCCCACGCTACTGGGCACAGGGCTCGCCCAGCCAGTCCAGCTCTGTCTTACCGGGAGCATTGCTTCGGGACGAAATAACCCGATGTTTCTAGGGCTGAGGTGAGAGGTGGTTTGTTGAAACGCAGGGGCGGCACCGGATGGGATACAGGGGCAGGTCAGCCTGTGCGGCAGGGAGGAAGCCAGGCTGTGAGCCAGGGAGAAACTGCGAGGCTCCGTGCTGACCCCTAGCCAGGCTGCCCTGGAGGCCGGGAGTGACCCTGGGGATGGCGACGGGGGACAGGGACCCAGGGGACCCCAGGGTGGAAAGAGAGGGGTGGGACCGAGTCCCTCCTGCACTGTGGCTTTCAAACAAAGGTCTAGAGTCAGGCCATTTCCCAGTTCACGTGACCCGGGGCAATCCATGTGTCTCCTTTAAGACCCAGTTTCTTCATCTGTGAAATGGAGATCGTAAGAGTACCTACCTCCTGTCATTTCTGTGCAGATCAAATGAGAACATGTATTACTATTCAGACCTTAAGGTAACCACCCAGAGACCTCAACAGAGAAGCCAGGGTGGGTACTGGGCCGGGAGGGGGGAGGTGGGGACTGTGCTGCCATTTAACCCTGTGCACTCATTACTCGGGTAAAATGAGTGACAGCCTGTGTTAGATGAGACAGTGCATGTAAAGCTCCCAGCCCTGTCAGCACACAGAGCAAATGCACGGCACAGGCAGACCATGCGACTGGGAATCCCACTGGGAGTCCCGAGAGCCGTTCTGGAGACCTTCCCTGGGGCTCCCGGGGGCCGAAGGGATGACGACGATGGGAGGAGAGTCCAAGAAATCTCGGTGCGATGGACCGAAGGACACGAACTTGTTTACCAAACCCTAGAACACCAGAGCAAGCAGAGAGATCTCTCTCGAAGCCTGAGGCGGAGGTCTGAGAACTACCTTGCAGCAGCTCACAGATCTGTGGGGCTTGTTGACCCCGGAGAGGAGCAGCAGGCACCAGAGGGACGGTCCGGAAGGGCTTCCGTCAATCTGGTCTCGAAACCACTGAGGGAGCCCCCAGGCGTGTCCCTGGCCTGTGGAAGCTGACGTCTCAGAGGCACCCCAGCCCCGCCTGGGGCATCCACAGGTGGACAGCGGGTGCGGCCAATCTAATACGGACAGCCAGACACCGGGGAACAGGGCGGCTGAGGCTCACAGGCAGGCCCCGGCCAGGAAGGTGGAGGGATGTCCATGGGCCTCTGCACCTACCGTCAGGGTGGCCAGCACAGATGGCAGCCTTCCATCACCACTGTACATCCTGACCGCACCCTGTGCACACAGGCACACCCTCACCACACACACACACACACACACACACACACACACACACACACGCCGCTGCGGAGGGTGAGCACAATTACAGAGTCAGAGGCTCTGGGCTCCAGCCTCACCACCTGATCCTTGACAAAACCTTTCATCTCCCTGAGCTGGGGTTTCCACCACTGGGAGGACAGACCCACCTCCAAAGAGACGGGGCCACGAGCAAGGAGGGACAGAATGCCTGTGAGAGCTGAGTAAACTGCCCATCAGTTTGTGAATGTAAACTGCTGTTATCAAGTGGTCAATTCTGCTTTGGACGATAGAAAATGTAATTTCTCCATCCAAGGAGAGAACACTGAGGGGCGGGGGTAGGCACGGCGTTGGGAGAGGAAAGGTCAGAAGCAAGAGCGGAGAAGCACCCTCTGGGATGAGCCTTCTGGCCCCACCTTCCTGGCCAGCGACTGGGTTGGCACCAGCTTAAGATCGGGAGGGAGGAAAAAGATGTCTTTATGCAGCTAACTGACCAATAATGAGGGTTAGCCCAAAACAAGGGGAGAGGGGTAGCAACTCTTACACATGATAATGTGTATTTTTGGACAAAGGGACTAGCAATTTCTTCATTAGGTGCTTCTCTCCTTTCTTCACAACTCCCCAGCAGGCCTAGGGCTAGGCCGCCTGCCTGCTGGGGAGCTGTGATTCGCAGTAGGGTCTGCTCTCCAGAAAGCTTAAGAGAGGCCCCATGCAAAGGTGTGAGCTTTGGGGAGAGGGCTTTGAGACTACGGAAGTTTTCATGGTGAAACCGTGAATCTCTCCCTTCCTGGTGAGTCACCCCCCTCCTGCTGAGTTCTACTCGCTCTGTGAGTGGCGGGGAGGAGAAATGATTAACTCTAGGAAACCGACTCATATGCATGATCATTTGCATAGAGGCACATAAATTATGCCTTCCTAGGAACTAGCCTGACCATGAGTAAAGGCAAAATGACAAGGCCTTTTTATTTCTCATCCCCAGCTGTTTTTCTTCTTCCTCTCCCCCTACTTGCTTGAACATATCAAAACGACCTTAAGCTTCGCTGGGCAAAAAAGTACATCAGCCCCAACCAGTTTGACTTAGTGGATAGAGTGTCAGCCTGTGGACTGAAGGGTCCCAGGTTCAATTCCAGTCAAGGGCATGTACCTTGGTTGTGGGCACATCCCCAGTAGGGAGTGTGCAGGAGGCAGCTGATTGGTGTTTCTTTCTCATTGATGTTTCTAGCTCTCTATCCCTCTTCTTTCCTCTCTGTAAGAAATTAATGAAATATATATGCATATATATATACAGTATATATATTTTATATATTTTTTAAATAATACTTAAAAAAAAAGTACCTCAGTGCATGTAGTACACATAGACTTGCTTGGTATTTTGGAGTCACAAAAAGTCCTGCTTCCTTCCATCCTTTCCCCCTACCTCATCTCCAAATTCACTCCCACTATCTTCTTTGCAACATGGAATGCCTCAGATGTCTGAGCTCGTGGTCCGGGGAAGCTGCGGACCCTGAGCAGAAGGGCAGGGAGCGGTGAGCCAGGCTGGGAGCTTCATGCGGGCAGGGATGCTGTCTGTCTGTGCTGCACTGGCTCCCAGGGTCTGCGGTTGGACAAACAAGAGGCCTGGAGCATGGCTGTGGCAGGGCCAGATCCGCGCAGCTCGCCGGGGAGACCACCAAAGCCCTAATCGGAGTCCAGCGCTCTCTCCACAGGACCACACTGACCATCCTACCACACCGTGGCAGCTGGGCAGACCCACCTGTGCGCCCTTTCAGCAGTGTTCACCCCCAGGACGGGAGCACCAGGTGAGCTGGGCTGAAGTGAGGACAGGCTGCCGCCCAGGGCTGTGTGAGCTGCGGCACACGCAGGTGCGTCACCTGTCCCATCTGAGCCGGCTCCCCAGGCAGCTGGCCTGGGTCCCGGGAACAGGGGCCAAGGGCAAATCGCTTCTTAATTACTGCTTACTGAGCAAGTTTTTGCTTCGGGCTGGGCAATGGCCAGCTCCCCAAAACACACCGGGTCTCTGATCAGCCTGCAGTGAACTGACCCTTGGAAGTGATCCTTGCCCCACCCGTGGATCTTACTGTCATGGGAGAAGCTGCAGCCACCACCTCCAGCCACTCTATCCCCATCCTGCCCTCCCCTCCCCTTCCCCGCTGCCCTCCCGCCTTTGATGGCCTGAGGCCAGGCCCCCTTATCAGGGCCTGGCCCACTCAGCCTGTCTTCACCACAAGGCCCAGAGGACTCCCAAAGGCAGTTCCTCGGCCTCCACCCGCCTGCCACATCCCTTCTGCAGCCACAGAGAAGTCTCCCCATCGATCTCTCACTGGGTGTTCATATATAACCCTCTGAGGCAGGCAGGAGAGGCCAAAAGGAAAATTTTAAGTGATGTTTTCCCACCTTACAATGAACAAACTGAGACTTAAACAGTAGAACAGACTCACAAATTCAGAGCTGAGAGAGAAGTATAGTAGGGTAATTAATACACCTAGGATTGACAACAAAACAGCCCCATCTCAGTGCTCCACACAAGAGCTTCACTTCCTGCTCATGTCACAGGTTAACATGAGCTGGGTGACTTTTCAAGTGGCTGTCCTCCCGGTGGTCACTGGGGATACAGGCTCCTTCCATCCTGGGACAACCTGTCTCTAACAAATTACCCGGGGAGATACAGTAAATATGAGGAAGATGATGCAGGTAAATTTGTGGTAAGGCCACTTCTGCCCTGGCTGGGTGGCTCAGTTGGTTGGAGTATCGTCCCAAACACCAAAAGGTTGTGGGTTCAATTCCTGGTCAGGGCACATACCCAGGTTGCAGATTCAATCCCCAGTTGGGGCACATTCAGAAGGCAAGCAATCAATGTTTCTCTTTCATATCTCTCTTTCCCTCTCTCTCTCTCTCTCTCTCTCTCTCTCTCTCTCTCTCTCTCTCTCTCTTGCAGGCTCTCTGAAATCAATGAACATATCCTCAGGTGATGATTTTTAAATATGTTTTAATAGAAATGGTCTACAAATCACTTCTGCACATATCTCATTGGCCAGAACTAGTCACCTGATTATTAACTACAAGGAGGCTGGGAAATACAGTCTTCCTGTGGAACAGGAAGAGGAAACGTACAGGTGAGCATCCAGTCACTCTCTGCTACAGAGCGGACAATGACACCGACTTTTATCAATGGGTTCTATGTGCCGAGCCCCTGACAGCTCAATGAAGGTTATTCCATCTTCATTTTACCCATGAGCAGGTTCAGAGAATCCAGCACACAGACCCAAACCCTCTGCTCTGACATATGAATATGTTCTTCTTGGAGAAAACAGAAACATACAAAAGACTATACTCCTTTTTACCATCCTTCCTCCTAGCCCAGATCCCTCCCAAATTCACCTTATTACTAATTTGATGTGTATCCTTCTGGATTTTTTGTTCGTGCATTTATATGCATACTAGAAGCCTGGTACACGAAAATTCGTGCACTGGAGGGGGAGGGTGTCAGCCCTGCCTGCGCCCTCTTGCAGTCCGAGAGCCCTCAGGGGATGTCCAGCTGCTGGTTTAGGCCCGCTCCCTGCAGGATAGCCATTAATCAGACATCCTTAGCGCTGCCGGGAGGCGGGAGAGGCTCCTGCCACCACCACTGTGCTGGCCAGCCATGAGCCCGCTTCTGGCTGAGCAGTGCTCCCCCTGTGGAAGCACACTGACCACCAGGGGGCAGGTCTCGCACTAAGGGTCTTCCCCTTGGTGGTCACTGTATGACCCATAGCTGACTGGTCGTTCCGCCGTTAGGGTCAATTTGCATGTTACCCTTTTATTATATAGGATATGCCTTCACAGTGATTATCCAATTGATTTATTCTGTTCTTTAAAAAATGGAACTATATTATATGCATTATTCTGCCACAAACATCTAACACACACCACACCTCCTTATAAATATCTAATGTTTTCCCACCAGATCACTCAGACTCTACCACAGAGTAATTCCTTTGTAATAGGGGTATAGCTGGAAGGTCTTGGCTAAAATGGAAGCAAGTGTAAGTCATGAGGCATTACCAGTCATTCACACCTTAGTTCAATATCATTGGTCTCTATAGAGCTGGACCAAAGGGGATAAGACACAATGGCCAGCCCTAGCCTGTTGCCTTCCTTGGGACACTCTCATCTATACCCTAAGACTCTGTCCTGTGTGGACAATCTCTCAGCAAACCACTGATATTGGGGGTTGCGGAAATGGATCCCTGAGGATGAAGAAAAAGCTCACCCTTGTCAAAAGTGGGATTAGATGAAACCAACTTGAAAATAGCCCCAGACTAGACAGCTGGATGTACTGTCCCCCAACGTCCTCTCTTATCATCCTCATAACAATTCCTGCTCTGCAGAGAGGTCAGTATGTCCACCCCCATTTTACAACTGAACACCCCAAGTCCAAAGGCAGAGGTCGACTGCCCAAGACTGGCATGCAAAGGATTTCTCTCACCTGTGTGGAGCCTGCCCCCAGGTTAGCATCACTCTGAGGGCAGCCTGCCCTACAGCTCCTAAAACCTGGGCTTTCTTTTCTTAATATATTTTTATTGATTTCAGAGAGGAAAGGAGAGGGAGAGAGCGATAGGAACATCAATGATGAGAGAGAATCATTGATTGGCTGCACACACCACCCTGGGGATCAAGCCCACAACCCAGGCACGTGTCCCAACCAGGTATCAAACTGTGACCTCCTGGTTCATAGGTTGATGCTCAACCCCTGAGCTATGCCAGCTGGGAAAACCTGGGCTTTCTTTATTGGGCTTCTACTCTGCAGTACCAGACTGGGCACCTGGGATTTGAACCAAACCTAAAAAATGATTCCAATATTGCTAAAGTGTGTGAAGCTTGGACCCAACTGTGATGTTACTTCATTGACCTCTGAACCACATCTGGAAGGACGCACTTTCTATTTCCTCCTCCTCCTCCTCAAAGACCTAACAGAAACCAGCCTATCGGTGAGCTTCCCCTGTGTCTTCACCTGAAGCGATCTATTCTCTGAACTCAGGAGCACTTGATGTCTGTATAATTAACGCACCAATTAATCAGCTTCACCTGTGTCAGCGCTTCTCTGGGCTGTTACTTAAATAATTTGTTCTCATAATTTATCGGGAGCTTCTGTTGTATCTCTCTAAACGAGGAATAATCTCCTTCAAGGCGAAGGCAGGCTCCTGACCTTGACCGTGAACCCCGCAGAACTCAGCCTGGTACCTTGCACTGGGAAGGTGTCAACACACACTAGGGGTTTTACATCACTTCAGCATTTTAATATTTTCATATTTAATACTATTTTGACCTAATAGGAGAATTCCTTTTCCAAATGATCTTTTCAATTTCTTTCATAAGCACATGTCAATCACAGTTTTCTCTCTTAAACCCTCTTAACTCTTTTCCACCAAGCATACTGAAATTTGAGAAAACTTATCACCATCATCATCATTACCATCATTATAAATCAAGTGTATGATATTGGTCAGGCACTTGCTATACTAGTAAGCAGCCAGCATCTGAACAATGATACCCATGCTCCCTTATACCATTGTTGCTATGGCACCATCATCACCCCACACCAACAGCTCTCCATTCTCTCACTGAATCCTCCCCACAGCTGTATGACTGCTCACATGTATGGGGGCCACACAATCCTGCAGTCACGGTCCTATCACATTATGAGAAATACATCATTTAATCCTCCTTGCCTCTCTATCAGGTAAGCAAATATTTCCCATTTTACAGATGAAGAAACTAAGGCTAGAAAGGCACAATAACTCACTTAGGGTCTCACAGCCACTTCCTTTAGCTCTCATTGCAGTGCACTAGTTTAGTCAGCCGACTGACAGCTCTGCTCAATGCTTACCAGGTGTACGAGTTAATAATGCGGATTTTTTTTCAATAGATGGAATTACACCTATGTTGACATACATTCGATTTGATATGTATGCTATTTGTTGTGTTGAATTTCATGCCAAAAAAAAAGAGCATTTGCAAGAAGTTTTAATTCATTACTTTATTTTGAAGGAAAAGTTATTATATACTTCAGGAAGCTTATGGTGAACATGTTCCATCTCAAGGTACTTGTAGACACAGGTTTAAATTCTTTAAAAGTGATGATTTCAATGTGAAAGACAAAGAATGTCCAGGTCAACCGAAAAAGTATGAAGACCAACAATTACAAGCATTATTGGATGAAGATGTGTGTCAGACTCAAAAATAACTTGCAGAAAGATTAAACTTTGCTCAGCAAACAATTTCCAATCGTTTACAAGCAATGGGAAAGATTTTAAAGGAAGAAAAATGGTTGCCATATCAACTGAACAAAAGACAAATGGAAAACAAAAAATCATCAGTGAAATATAGCTTCAACAGCACAAAAGACTTTTTTTTTAAATATATTTTATTGATTTTTCACAGAGAGGAAGGGAGAGGGATAGAGAGTTAGAAATATCAATGAGAGAGAGACATCGATCAGCCGCCTCTTGAACGGCCCCTACTGGGGATATGTCCACAACCAAGATACATGCCCTTGACCAGAATCAAACCTGGGACCTTTCAGTCCACAGGCTGATGCTTTATCCACTGAGCCAAACTGGTTTTGGCAAGAAAGTCTTTTTTGTATCAAATTGTTACTGGCAATGAAAAATGGATTTATTTTGAGAATCCCAAATGCACAAAATCATGGGTTGATCCAGGTCAACCATCAACATCAACTGATGTGAGAGAAACCAAGATGGCAGCATAGGTAAACACCTAAATTGCTACCTCACACAACAATTTCAAAACTACAACTAAAAGACAAAACGGGTGTGTGTGGGGGGGAAATGAAAGCGGAATAGACGGACGTGTCCCAAGCCTTGTCCCAGAGCAGACAGAAAGAACAGCTGAGGGTTGCACAGGGAGTGTTTGTTGGCGAGTTAAGGGACAGCGATACTCCAGGAGAAGGTGGGGGACTGCTAGATGGAGCTCTCCTGACTGGGAAGCCCCACTGCTGCTGGGTTTCCTCCCATAGCCACCAGCTCGAACACAAAAACCACTTCATCTTGAAGGGAAAAGTGGATGTTATCAGAAGCCTGAAAATCTACAACTACGGAACCCACTGAACAGCTGCGAACCCCAGAACACCAGTCAACAATTGGCACAAACACTTGGATTCAGAGGAACTCTACACTCCACCACAGAAAGGTCGGATTTCACCTGGGATAAGGTGACGTCTCTGGTCCTGGCAGGACAGAGAAACGCGTGCACTGCAAGAACTGGAGGATCGGGGAAAGTCTGTATCTAGAGAAATCCATGATTGTTGGGGCTGGCGTGATCCATAAATGTGGAAGGGGGTCCTCAGAGCTGCTAAGAGAGGGGATCTCTAAAAAACAACCCATTTTGATCTGATGCAGAAGGACAGCCTGGGAGTTTTAAAAGTGTGCAAGGTGCTTGGACAAGAGGGGGAAAGAGGGACTGTGAAGACTTGCGCGAAGATCCGGAGTGTGCATACATGTACTTTTAACTCTTCAGATCCTTGCTTCTGATTGATAAGCCCAATACAAAGGATCACCCAGGTGGGGGCACCCTAGGAAACTGCGGGGGAAAGTTGTTTTCCTGGAACCTGGGGATCAGAGTGGGGAGTGATCATCGGAGAACCAGTTCTGGGGCAGATTACTACCACAAACCGGTATTGAGTGCCACAGGAAAAGCAGGATCTAAGCACAGGCTAGAGAGGACCTATAGTCTCAGAGGTCAATCCAGAAACACTGCCATCCAGGCTGAATCACAAATTGACTCTTGTGTAATCAAAAATAAAGGAATAAAGAAATTAAGACACACTGCCTGCTTAAAAATCAGGATTGGCTTACAACACTGAGGAGCAGTGGAATGCAGGGAACTGAAATACTGTCCTGACTGGGAAACAGGCATGCCAAATAGAACAAAGAGGAAGTCTGTACATTCTATTTTTTTATTTTTATTTTTTTCATATTTTATTTAAGAAACTAATTTTGTTCTTTTTTCCTCAATTGATTTTACCTTTTTAATTATTACATTTTTATTTTCAATCAGTATTATTACTACTACTATTTTATCTTTTTGAAAAAAAGCATCATTTTATTTTACTTTGAGATTAGTGTTCTACATTCTATTTTCATCTTTCCTTTAGCATCATTTCACTCTATCTCAACTTGACCTTTATGCCATCACTATCTTCCTAACTTTTCCTCATTTGTTGTCTTGCTTCTCTTACCCTTTTCCTACTTAAGATTTCCCCTATTCATTTTTTTAACCTCCTGTTAAAATTTCACCCTACTTATATATCTAATTTCCAATCCCCTGCTCCAAGTCCATACACACCTCTCTCTTCTCTGTCTTCACTATCCAAAAAATTGTTTTTCTCTCTGTCCTTCTGTTGTTGTTTGCTTGAATGTTGATTATATCGATTTTTATGCTTTTTTGTGAGATTGTTTTGCTTATTATTTTTGTTTTGTTATATTTGCATTGTTTATGTTTGTTTGTTGCTTCTGTTTTCCCTCACCTTGCTTGATATTAGTTGTTTGTAGTTTGTATTAATCTCCAGGTACTTGTTTCTGGCATTTGTTGGGATTAGTGGCTGGCCTATTGGAGTCTTCTCCATATATATATAGTTCGTTGCCTTTCTCTTCCTTATTCTCTTTCATTTCTCTCTTATATTTTCCCCCTACTCCCAATTTCATTTTGGCATTCCTTTCTATTCTTTTTTTTCTTCTTTTCTTTCTTCTTCTTTCTCTCCTATCCCCTAAATAACTTGTCTCTGGTGGTCACCTTTATTTTATGGTTATTAATATTGTGAATACATTTCTACTCAGTTCCTTGTATGTTGTACTTGGTTGTGTTGTATTTTGTGCCTTTAAGTCAACACAGGAGAGAGAGAACCACATACCCGGACACCTGGAGAAGAGAGACCATGGGCAAACAAAGAAACAGCCCACATATGAAAGAAAAGCAGGCATCACCAGAAAAGGAAGTAAAGGAAATGGAGACAAGCAACCTGCAGAGAAAGAATTCAGAGAAATGGTCATAAAGTAGCTGAAAAGAATGGAAGACAAATTCAACAATATGAGTAAGAACCAAGAGGAAATGAAGAAGAACCAAGAAGAAATGCAAAATGACATTGCTACTGTAAAGAACTCAATAGAAAGCATCAAAAGTAGACTAGAAGAAGCAGAGAACCACATCAGTGAGCTGGAAGACAAGGTAGGGAAAAAATACCCAAGTGGAACAGCTTCTAGAAAAGAAAATTAAAAAGCAGGAGGAGAGCCTAAGGGAACTTTGGCACAACACAAAACAAAACAACATATGCACAATTGGGGTTCCAGAAGAAGAGAAAACAGCAAGGAATAGAAAACCTGTTTGAAGAAATAATGACAGAAAACTTCCCTGATACAGGGGGGAAAAAACATACAAATCCAAGAAGCTCACAGAGTCCCAAGCAAAATGAACCCCAAAAGACTGACACCAAGGCACATTATAATTAAATTGGCAAACAACAAAGAATCTTAAAGAGAGACAGAAAGTTACCTGCGAAGGAACCCCCATCAGACTAACGACTGATTTCTAAACTCATCAGACCAGAAGGAAATGGAAGGAAATATACAAAGTCATGCAAAGGAAAGGTCTGAATCCAAGAATACTGTACCCAGCAAGGCTATCAATCAAAATTGAAGGTGAAATTGGGAGTTTCCCACACAAAAAGGGACTAAGGGAATTTATTACCACCAGACCAGCAATGCAAGAAATGCTAAAGGGGGAAGAAAAGAAGGGAGGGAGGGAGGGAGGGGAAGTGAAGAAGAAACACAGAGGTAAAGAATAAAAATGGTGACAAATAAGTACCTATCAATAATAACTTTAAATGTAAATGAATTAAATGCCCCATCAAAAGACATAGTGTAACGGATTGGATAAGAAAACAAGACCCAATATCTGCTGTCTACAAGAAACCCACCTCAGAAAATGAGACACACACAGACTGAGAGTGAAGGGATGAAATAAGGTTTTCAGGTGAATGGAAATGAAAAAAAAAAAGCTAGGGTAGCAATACTTATATCTGACAAATTAGATCTCAAAGTGAAAGACATAACAAGAGATAAGGAAGACCACTTCATAATACTAAAGGGAGCAATCAAAAAAGAAGAAATAACTGGTAAACATATACGCACCCAAATACATAAAAAAAAAAAACTCCTGGAGGATATCAAGGGAGAGATTGACAGCAATACATTCATAGTAGGAGATATTAATACCCCACTATCACCAATGGACAACTCCTCTAAACAAAAAATCAGCAAAGAAACATCAATCCTAAATGACTCATTAGACCAGATGGAATTAATTGACATCTTCAGAACATTTCACCCCAAAGCCACAGAATATACATTCTCCTCAAGTGCACGTGTGTCATTTTCAAAGATAGACCATATGTTGGGTCATAGGCAAAGTCTCTTCAAATATCAAGCATCTTCCTAGATCATAGTGGCATAAAACTGGAAATCAACTACAATAAAAATAATCCAAAGAAATCAATCCACATGGAGACTAAACAGCATGCTATTAAACAATGTGTAACCAGAAAGATGAAGGAAGAAATAAAAAACATCATGGCAACAAATGACAATGAAAACAGAACAATCCAAAATCTATGGGACATAGTGAAAGCAGTCTTGGGAGGGAAGTTCATAGCTCTCACCACTCCTGTTCAACAAAGTATTGGAAGTATTAGCCATTGCAATTAGACAAGAGGAAGAAATAAAAGGCATTCAAATTGGAAAAGAAGAAGTAAAACTGCCCTTATTTGCAGATGAAATGATATTGTACATAATTGTGTATGGTGTAAGTTGGTGGTCTAGGTTCATTTTTTTGCATGTATCTGTCCAATTTTCCCAACACCATTTATTAAAGAGACTGTCTTGACTCCCTTGTATGTTCATGCCTCCTTTGTCAAATATTAATTAGACATAGTGGTGTCTCTATTCTATTCCATTGATCTATATGTCTGTTCTTGTGCCAGTACCAGACTGTTTTGGTCTCTGTATCATATTGAGATGTTTAGTGGCTTTGTAATATAGCTTGAAATCTGGCTTTGAGGTCCCGCCTACTTTATTCTTTTTTTCTCAGGATTGCTGCAGCTATTTGGGGTCTTTTTTTATTCCAGATGAATTTTTGGAGAGTTCTTTCTAGGTCTGTAAAATATACCATTGGTATTTTAATGGGTAGTACATTGAATCTATAGATTGCTTTGGACCTTTTAATGATGTTGATTCTCCCAATCCATGAGCATGGTATGTTCTTCCATCTTTTTACAACTTCCTTTATCTCTTTATTTCAGTGTCCTGTAGTTTTCTGCGTATAAGTATTTTACCTCCTTAGTTAAGTTTATTCCTAGGTATCTTAATTTTCTTGAAATGATGGTAAATGGGATTGCTTTTTTAGTCTCTCTTTCTGTAAGTTCACTATTGGTGTATAGAAATACCATAGATTTCTTGGCGTTAATTTTGTATCCTGCTACATTGTCAAATTCATTTATTAAGTCTATTAGTTTTTTGATGGAGTCTTTTTTTTTATGTACAATATCATTTCATCTGCAAATAAGGACAGTTTTCTTCTTTTCCAATTTGAATGCCTTTTATTTCTTCCTCTTGTCTAATTGCAATGGCTAATACTTCCAAAACTTTGTCGAACAGGAGTGGTGAGAGTGGGCAAAAAAATGAACCTAGACCACCAACTTACACCATACACAAAAATAAACTCAAAATGGATACAGGACTTAAAAGTAAGATGGGAAACCATAAAAATACTAGAGGAATCCACAGGCAGCAAAATCACAGACATATGCCAAAGGAACTTCTTCACTGATACTGCTCCAAGGGCAATAGAAACTAAAGAGAAAATAAACAAATGGGACTACATCAAAATAAAAGGCTTTTTCACAGCAAAAGAAACCATCTACAAAACAACAAGAAAGCCCACTGTATGGGAAAACATATTTGCAAATGTTATCACTAATAAAGGTACAATCTCCAACATCTACAGCCAACTTATACAACTTAATAAAAGGAAGATAAATAATCCAATAAAAGAATGGGCAATGGACCTAAATAGAATCTTCTTGAAAGAAGACAGAAGGAAGGCCAAGAGACACATGAAAACATGCTCAAAGTCACTAATTATCTGAGAGATGCAAGAAATTAAAATGACAATGTGATACTATCTCACACCTGTCAGAATGGCAATCATCAACAAATCAACAAATGCCAAGTGTTGGTGAGGATGCGGAAAAAAAGGAACCCTCATGCACTGCCGGTGGGAATGCAGACTGGTGCAGCCACTATGGAGAACAGTATGGAGTTTCCTCAAGAAACTAAAAATGGAACTCCCATTTGACCCAGTGACCCCACTTCTAGGAATATATCCCAAGAAATTAGAAACACCAATCAGAAAGGATATATGCACCCCTATGTTCATAGCAGCACAATTTACAATAGTTAAGATTTGGAAATAGCTTAGGTGCTCATGAGCAAATGACTGGATCAGAAACCTATGGTACATCTACACAATGGAATACTATGTGCCATAAAAAAGAAGGAATTCTTACCATTTGCAGCAACCTAGATGGAACTGGAGAGCATTATGTTAAGTGAAATAAGCCAGTCAATGAGAGAAAAATATTACATGACCTCACTCATTTATAGATAATAAAGAACATTATAAACTGATGAACAAAATGTTACAGAGGCAGTAAAGCATCAAACAGACTGTCAAATTATAAAGGGAAGGTTAGGGAGAGGTAGAGTTGGTAAGAGATCAACCGAAAGACTTGTATGGATGCATATAAGCATAACCAATGGACACAAAACACTGGGGGATCGTGGCATGTATGGGAGAGGGGTGGGGGCGGGCAATGGAAAGATATGTACACATGTAATACATTAATAACAAAAATGGAAAAGAAAAAAAAGACAAAATGGACATCATCTTGAATCACAATAAGGCTGGCTGAGTGGAAATTCTACAACTAGAAGGAAAGAGAAAAGCACACTGAGACTCAGAGGAGCTGTAGGAGGCAGAGGTACTGCGACACACATGTGCAGAAAGGGTGGGCAACTGAGTACGCAGTTGGCTTTCTCAAGCGGGAGGAAGACAAATGTTCCCAACTGCACTGAACTCCAGTTCTGGTGAGACCCTGGGGATCCAGATTCATTCAGGGAGAAACTAGACTGTCTGGCAGCAGGCAGGATTCGAGGGTGGCTTTCTCTCAGAGGTGCTTGCTGCAATTACCATGGGACACTAAGACACAGGGGCCTATTAGGGTATGGCTGACAGAAAACCAATGCTGTCTGCTCCACCCTGATACTCCATCCCATCCAAGCTGAGCACAGAGGCTTTTGCAAGTCTTGTCTCATAAGGGTGTCTCCAGCACAGAAGTTCTCCCAGCATAGACACAGCTGATGCTCACAGTCAATTGGCCTGGAGGTCAATTCCTCCCAATGAGGAACAACAATCAAGGCTTAACAACAACAAGACTGTGTACACAGCCCACAAAAAGGTACACCAAAAGTGTCCATCTCAGGTAACTGGGGAGGCTGAGCCACTGGGCCCTATAGGACACCTAGCACACAAAACCACTCTATCAACTCAGGGAAGCAGCCAAAATGTGGAGACAAAGAAACAGGTCACAAATGAAAGAAATGGAGAAAAACAAATGACTGGATATAGAATTCAAAACCAGAGTTATAAGATTTTTTAAGAATTTTCTAGAAAAGGCTGATAAATTTAGTGAGATACTTGAGGATACGAAAAAGAACCAACTAGAAATTAAACATACACTGACTGAAATAAAAAATATTATACAGAGATCTAATAGCAGACTAGAGGATCGCAAGAATCAAGTCAAAAACTTGAAATACAAAGAAAAAAAAACACTCAACCAGAAAAGAAAAAAGAAAAGAGAATCCAAAAATATGAGGACAGTATAAGAAGAGTTTGGGACAACTTCAAGCGTACCAACATCCAAATTATGGAGGTGCTAGAAGAAGAGAGAGAGCAAAATACTGAAAACCTACTTGAAGAAATAATGACTGAAAACTTCCCACATCTTGTGAAAGAAATAGACTTACAAGTCCAAGAAATGCCCAGAACCCCAAAAAGAATCCAAAGAGGACCACACCAAGACACATCATTATTAAAATTCCAAGAGCAAAAGACAAAGAGAGAATATTAAAAGCAGCAAGAGAAAAACAGTTAGTTACCTACAAGGGTGCACCTATACGACTGTCAGCTGATTTCTCAACAGAAACTATGCAGGGAGTGGCAAGAAATATTCAAGGTGATGAATAGCAAGAACCTACAACTAAGATTACTCTACCCAGCAAAGATATCCTTCAGAATTGAAGGGCAGATAAAGAGCTTCACAGATAAGAAAAAACTAAAGTTCATCACCACCAAACCAGTATTACATGAAATGCTGAAAGGTATTCTTCAAGAGGAAGAAGAAGAAAAAGGTAAAGATAAAAATTATGAACAACAAATACATATCTATCAACAATTGAATCTAAAAATCAAAGGAATAAGAAAATCTGATGAACAGAATAAACTGGTGAATATAATAGAATCACGGGCATAGAGAGTGAACTAACAATTCTTGGAGGTAAGGGGGTGTGGGGGTGTGGGGATGTGGGAAGAGACTGGACAAAAGTCATACATCTAGGGATGAGGACATTGGTGGTGGAGGTGGGCGGGGTTAAGGGCAGAGAGTGGGGTGGGACCCGAGTGGATGGGAGCTATGGGGAAAAATAAAGGAACAATTGTAATAATCTGAACAATAAAGATTTATTAAATTAAAAAAAAAATCAACTGCAAGGCCAAATCACTTCAGAAAGAAGACAACTCTCTGCATTTGGTGGGATCAGTAAGGTGTGATGTATTATGAGCTTCTAACCCAAGTGAAATCATTAATACTAATCGCTACCGACAAATAATCTTTCTTAACCACGCTTTGATTGTGAAATGACCAGAATGTTCCAGAAGATACGGCAAAGTAATTTTGCTTTATGATGACGCACCATCACACACTTCAAAACCAGTTAAAGACATGTTAAAAGATCTTTCCTGGAAAGCAGTAAGCCACCCACTATAGTCACCAGACCTTGCTCCTTCCAATTACCACTTGTTCCGATCGATAACACATGCACTTTCTTTCTTTCTTTTTTTTTAATATATTTTATTGATTTTTTACGGAGAGGAAAGGAGAGGGATAGAGAGTTGGAAACATCAATCAGCTGCCTCCTGCACGCCCCCTACTGGGGATGTGCCTGCAACCAAGGTACATGCCCTTGACCAGAATCGAATCTGGGACCTTTCAGTCTGCAGGCTGATGCTCTATCCACTGAGCCAAACCGGTTTCGGCTGCACACACACTTTCTGAGCAGCACTTCAAAATGTACAAAGAAGTGGAAAATTGGGTCTCTGAATGGTTTGCCTCAAAACAAGAAAAGTTCTATTGGGACAGTACCCACAAATTGCCTGAAAGATGAGGGAAATGTGTAGCTAGTGATGGATATTACTTTGAATAAAGCACTTCTGATGTTTCTCTTGAAATTATCATGTTTTCTTTGATTACAAAATCTGCCATTATTAGCTGGTTCACCTAGAGTGTTGCAACTGGGTGACAGTTAAGTGGAGGGTCAGTGAGAACTTTTCTTCTGTGTATATTTGACATTTTTCATAATAAAAATTTAACCCAAAAAGTTACCTCTCCAAGCAAGAAAAAAGAGAATGTGACTAAAACAGGCATCAGGTCTAACTTACTCACTGGAATATCCCAAGCAGCCAATAAATAGCCAGGATTCAATAAATAATTATCAATGAAAGACAAATGAATGAAAAGGTTCTGCCATAGCCCTGAGGTCCCACAGCTAATAAAATCAGTGGCTGACCCAGAGGCCAAAGACAGCTGTGCTTCACTCCAAAGCCACTGCACATCCCCAGGCCAACCCGCCTTTCTTCTTTTTCAGGCAGGAATAATGAACTGTCACCAATGGGAAGTCCTTTAAAGGAATCCCCACGGTTTCAGGAAAAGAAGTCCTCTCCACAGAAATCCCACCTGTGTCCTCGGACTCAAAATTGACTCCAGCATCTGAGCTGGCACGCACGCCCGAGTTCTGACAGTCAGATGCCTTCCTCCTCGAGTTTAGTGCTGACAGATCAATAGTGGGGCCGCAGGGTTCACAGAAAGAAACCGGTTACATCTTGATCAATATTAACAGCCGGGCATGGCCATCTGCTTACTCAGCTGCTTCTCTCGAATCTGCCTCTCCCTCCCTCTTCCCTTCTCCTTCCCTCTCAGAAGCTTCCCCAGGCCCTGAGAACTATGGGGGACACAGGAGGAATGAGGCCACTGCATGCTGCAGGTCAGCACCAAAGCCAGGGCCCACGCTGCCACAGGGTCCTAAGTAGACCCAGGGGAACAGAAGGCAGAGGAAAAGGTTCCTATGAGGCTAAATGAGCAGGAGAGGCCTAGCACATGCCCGGCACAGAGCAGGCACTCAGTAAGTTTGTTCCCCTCCCTCCTGCCTGCCCGCCACCGCTCTGCCTCTGGAAATAGTTCCTTCGCATATGTGTACTGAAAGCCTCTACTAAATAAAAGCAAATGTGTTAACCAGCTCAGCTCTTGCATCCTTCCATCATTGGCCTCTGGTCCTTAGCTCAAAGGCGCTCTTAATAATAACCCATGGCGTCCTCACTGGTTTGGCTCAGTGGATAGAGCCTCAGCCTGCAGACTCAAGGATCCCAGGTTTGATTCAGGTCAAGGGCGTGTACCTTGGTTGCGGGCATAGGCACAGCAGCAGGCAGCTGATTGATGTTTCTCTCTCAGCGATGTCTCAAACTCTCTCCCTCTCCCTTCCTTTCTGTGAAAAATCAATATATTAAAAATAATAACAATCCATGGCAAGGGCTTTCTGTACATTATCTGTGATCTTGAAGACTTTATCAGTCTGACATCACCATTCCTGTTCTGTAACTAAGAAAACGGAGGCTTTAAGATGAAAAATAGTGTATCCAGATGATACAGCTATAGGGTGGCTGAGACCAAGCCACCTCTGTGGGAGGGAAAATTCAGGCAGAAGGAAGAGGACCAGAGTTAGGGGAGCTGAGACTTGAATGCGGAAGCAGGAGGCACAAGAAGCCCTTGGGAAGGCATCAAGGGTGGAAGTGCCCAGAGAGGTCAAGGCAGGGGCTGTTCTAAGTCACTAGTCCTGAACCGGGTAGTGGGTCAGTAAGAGGGACTGGCCATCCTAAGGTTCTCCCCCTGTCTGCGCGCCCGGGGTTGGGGTAGAGATGGGGGCAGCAGCTTGATATGAAAACTAGATGGCCACAGTGACATTCTGATGTCACCACCTGCCTCTGAGCTATGGGTCCCGGCACTCTCTACACAGACCTGGGAGAGAGAGAACCATTAGTGGACTATAAGAGCAGCACAACGTAGGAACGGGGGTGGAGGTGCAGAGGGAAAGCGGCTGGGAGAACCACCATGTAGTCCTGGGCTCTGTCCCTCACAGAATGTGCCACCATCTATTGAACAGCTGCTCTTTGCCTGGCACACCTTGTTTCATGCCGTAAGCAGCTTCTACGGCAAACAGCCTCAGCGCTATCACAGGGGTGAGGGGCTGCAGGGCTCGGAGGTCCGATGATGTCCCCAGGAGGACATGGCTGGAGTGATGAAGTCAGGAGTCAGCCCAGTCCCTCTGGCCCCAAAGCTGCGATGTGCCCCCTCCTGGCACCCTGGCCACAGCACGTAAGATCGCTTGGCTCCTGAATGTTCTCCAGGAAGAAGGTGGCTCTAGGGCTTCGGGCATCTGGGCCGACGCTGAAATGTCCTCCCAGCACTCAGCTTGCACCCCACAGACTGTGATTGGGACAAACTATCCTGCCTTCTCTTCCCTTCATCTCCAGGGGCAATGCCGGGGGTTGGGGGGGACTGCTTCAAACAAACAAACCATACAAACATCCAGGCTTAGGAAAACTAAACAATTGCAAAACAAGAGAAAAAAGAAAGCATTCCCTTAGCCAAAAGGCTTCTTTGTTTTTATGGGTTTCCCCTGGTAGTGCACTCAAAAATCAGGCACAATTTACAAAATTCATTTGACACTCAACTTTTCAGGAACATGACTACTGTCAATTTATAAGAGAACAAAACAGATCTTCTTCCTGGCTTTCCTCCTGATACTGACATGCCAAAGAAAGTCAGGGTTTGCTGAAAAATGATTTACTCTACAAAAAATGTTTTGGCAACTTTGCTTACAATGTCACTTTAATGCAATGTTCAAATAAACTTCTGGAGTTTCTGCACTGGGAAGGCAAAATAGCAAGGAAAATACAGCAAACAAGATCAATGAAATATGTTTTAGCCTTTTCTTTCTTCTGGGGTCTAATGTTTTTCTCCCTCCATAATTTTTCAACTTGAAATTTTAGTATTGATTTTGCTCTAGGCTCTATCGAAGTGTATTCCTTTTTAACAATCAAATTTATTTTAATTTTTATATCTTAAAGACAGCAAACAGCTGAGACCAGAATAAACTGCTTCTTGTCTTCTCTAAATTCAATCCCCCCAAACCCCCACTTTCACCTTCCCTTGGGTTAGGCTAATGAAGGGCTACTAGTTCAACCTTGGCATAATATACAACATGATCATTTCCCCACAAAAGACAGAAAAGATTTCCTCTTATCAGGCTAACATAGTATTTATGTATTAATTAATCTTAAATTAAATACTTGGCTATTTTTTATGGCTTTCAATCCTTCCAGTTAGTTAGGTGGCAAAACCATATCTCCCTGCAGAGGATCACTGCTCTGGTCAATCTCAGGAGAAAGAGAGTGTCTTTTATAGAAAAACTCACATGGAACAGAGAGGAGGGGAAGAAGAGACCTTAGCTTATGGACTGTGTAATCTAACATCGAGCCTAGGTTGAATTTTGAGTCTTCTGGTAATGATGCAACTCAGCTTGGCCCTCAGTTCCACCAGGAGCCAACCAGGAGGCCAAACAACACTTCCAAAAGGAACCACCCACATTACCTAATGGTCTGGAACCCAGAAAGGATGCATTGCAAGACCAGACATTCTATCTGACAAGTACCTCTGCTTTTCTGAAGTCCCTTTGTGTACATTAACACCCAGGATCCTTACAGTAATGCTGTGAAGACGGGGCCACCTGGAGCCACTTGCTCCTCAAAGTGTGGTGTTTGGGTCAGCAGCGTCAGCACTGCCTGCAAGCATTTTAAAAAATGCAGAACTTGCCAAAACCGGTTTGGCTCAGTGGATAGAGCATTGGCCTGTGGACAGAGGGGTCCTGGGTTTGATTCCGGCCAGGGGCACATGCCTGGGTTTCAGGCTTGATCCCCAGTGGGGGGCGTGCAGGAGGCAGCCACTCAATGGTTCTCTCTCATCATTGATGTTTCTATCTTTCTCTCCTCCTCCCTTCCTCTCTGAAATCAATAAAGAAATATATTTTTTTATATTTTATTGATGTTTTACAGAGAGGAAGGGAGAGAGAGACATCGATCAGCCGCCTCTTGCATGCCCCACACTGGAGATGTGCCCGCAAGCAAGGTATATAACTCCAACCGGAATCGAATCTGGGACCTTTCAGTCCGCAGGCCGACGCTCTATCCACTGAGCCAAACCAGTTTCGGCAAGAAATGTATTTTTTTTAAAAATCAATAAAACATATTTTTTTTTAAATGCAGAACTCTGGGCCTCACCTTAGTTCAGAGTCTGCATCTTAACAAGCAATATTTCTGGGTATCTGTGTGCATGTTAACACTGAGAAGCACAGTGCTAGTACCTAGAGCTCAGAGATTATTTTATTCATCACTGTATTCCCACCTGCAGTGTGGGTTAAGAGCTGATGCTCAAGAAATGCTAGTTGAAGAGGTGAAGATGGTTGATAGGTAGTTAGGTAGGTAAGTAGGTAGGTAGATAACAGAATAAATGAGATGCATTGTTATGGGACATAAAAATGTTAAGTGATAAAAATCACAAAGATGTGGCCCAACTAGAATCCAGGTCAACTCTAGACTCATTCACTTTCCATTTTTTGTTCCAACGTGAAGAAAGTGGGCTGCAAACCTAACCCGAGTCCTCCCGTTTAGAATGCGCTTGAGTGGAGGAAGATGTATAACAAACCACACTACACCGAAGCCATCCATCCTCCTCCGGTCAACACTTCAGCTCACTGGGTCATGTCCAGAGCATTTTTCAGAGTCCAATTCAATTAAAGAAGCCACTTTCTGCATGGGGGCACGGACAGATGCACTGTGATGTGTTTGTTTTCAAGCACGCTGAAAATCAAATCAATCTAAGTAAGAGAAGTCAGGGAAAAGGTCTCTGCCCAGCCAGGATAACCGGCCCTATTTTTATAAAGTGACCACGACAACACTTTGGATTATCTAAATCTGGACATTGCTCTCGGTGCATTCTGCAGCCGGGCACAGCCTCCTCCTCCTTTCCCCTGGCATCAGCAAGAACGCCGAATGCATTAACCCGAGAGGGCAGCACCTCACTCGGGACCTGCCCTTGCCAAGGGAATGATCCCACAGCTCCTGGCTCCCGTACCGTCCACCTTCTGTCACATCCAATTCATCACCTACTGTAGGACGGGCCTGCAGACTGCAATCTCCATGGATTCAGAGCCCTGACATTCTGAATCTAAAGCTTTCGAAATCTTCTGACTCATCCTTCCTGAAGGCCTGTGGAATGCTAATGTCAACAACTCAGGACAAAGTCTCCCCCATCTGAAGTCCATGGGTGAAATTCCCTTTGGGAATCTGTTTTCTGTCCCTCTATGCTGGCAGCCCTTAACCTGTTTCTGAGTCAATGGACACTTCCGAGAGCCGGATGAAAGCGATGGCCCCTTTCCATCTCCCAGGCAAAACACATAAACACACGTCCTGCTTTCAATGTCCAGGGAACTTCATGAGAGCCATCTGTGGAGTCTCTCATGTCTAGATATTTTAGGTTAATAATCCCGCACAGAAATGCAAGCTTGAAGCCTTGACTATACTTCATCTAATGGTCTCACCCACAAGACTCATTTTAAAGCATTTGCCTAAACATGGCTTAGAAATTAGAAGAGGCCTATGCAAAGAGGCAGCTATATGCATTAAGATTACAAAAACCTGGGTTTGAGTCCCCATTCATTTCTGTGTCCTTGACAAGCCACTTAATCTTTCCAAGTCCATTTTCCCATCAGAAATACCACCTCATAGGGCTTTCAGGCAGTGCATGAAAAGAGACTACTATGTATGCTTCGTACTTAATGTACTGCTACGATGTCTTGGTGCTTAATAAATAGTATTTCAGTGTCCCTCCCCTATTTTCCTCTCCCTTAATGAACTGACAAACTCACCAAGCAAGCTCCTTACCTTTACCTGCTCTGAACCCCCTCTTTAACTCATTCCTGTGTTAGGTAAGACACTGATGGACTCTGTTCAAAATCCACTTAGACCAGGGTGGAAACACCCAAATCATCTGTCTGGAAACGTTTATTTAGCATCTGTGTCCACATGTGCACCACTGGACAAGTTCGGTGGGACATTCCTCCAGCTGTTTGGAGTCCCATTGAAGAAATGAGTGTAACCCTACAAAAAAAACAGTAATGACACAGGTTGTGGATACTAAATGCCAGGTCAGCCACTCACATGATGAGTGGAGACAGTAGGGGGCATCTGAGAGCTTGGTGATCAAAAGTCTGGGCTCAGAAGTCAGGCAGATCTGGGTTTGAACTCTGGTCCTTCTATTTATCATCTATGAAACACAGGGTAAGTTCATCTGAGTCTCCTTGTCTGAAAAAACAAACAACAATAAAACCTACTTCACAGGGCTGCTGTGCAGATTAAGTAACACGCCTATGTAAAATATCCCCCATAGGACACGATTTACAGAGTGCCTAGAAAATTAAGGCCGTTCTCATGAACTATTGGGGGGTATGGCTAACAGAGGAGGCTTCCAGAGGAGGGTGCATAACGGGCATCCACACTAATAAAAGAGAAATATGCAAATTAACCATCAGATGAGAATATGCAAATTAGAAGGAGAAAGATGGTGGCTGCCCAGCTGCTCCAGGCATGAAGTGGCGGGGGCGGGGGGGGGGGGGAGGAGCAGGAGGCCTGCTATGGGGAGTGGGGGTGGGCCGGGGAGGGGCAAAGGGATCTACAGGAGCGGTACTCTGGCCACAGCAAAGACAAAGACTGCAGATTCTGGCCTGAGTCTGCAGCAAAGGCGAAGAAGGCAGACTCAGGCCAGAGTGAAGGCCTGGGTCCCAGGTGCCGAAGGAAAACCGGTGCTGGAAGCCAAGGGAAGGAAGGCCTATTGCACCAATCTCTTCATGAAAGGGGCCTCTCATTGAAGAATAAAGAGAATTCAGAACAGGAAGGAAGGTGGAGAGTGAGAACAGACTCAACCTGCCCAAGGTCACCCCAAACACCCCATGTTCAGAGATAATGCTTTAAGGGAGAAGGATACTGAACAGAGACCAACAGAATCAAACCCTAAGGGGTTATCCACCCAAAGAGGGCAGGCTTGGGTGGCCCCACATGGGGGTCTCTGAGGCCCCAGGGTGCACCTAGAATAGAGAGCAGACAGGGGCCACCAGGGGAAAGCAAGCTCCCTCAGGCTGGGAGGTGAAGACAGTGAGCCCAACGGCACCTACAGAAATGTTCCTGGGGCCTGACCCTATGACAAGAGTTCAGTTTTTTAAATTCATACTGCTTTAGTGGCTACTTTTTGGACAGATACAGACTGTGTACTCAATAAATACTTATTGATTGATTGCTTTCTTCCTTGGCTAATGTTTCCAGGAATGAAACTATTTGTGCAGAGTCTCAAGCGCAGGGTTAGGAGCCATCCATCTCCTGACCTCTAAGGGACTAGAGTGTTACAAGTCCCATCGGGGTGCGGGGGTGGCCACAACAATAAAGGGCAGCTTGACAGACAACTCTGGCCCCAATCCCCTAGAAGCATCTATGCGTCCACAGCACAGGTTCTCAAGAAAGGTGCCAATCCTCTAACTGCCCCCTGCCACCAAGAGTTTGATCCCACTCTTAAAGAAGGGGAAATGAGGAGGGGGCCACGGTCAGAGAGAAGGACCTGGGACAAGTCAATCTCGCTCCTGATACCCACCATCAGCAAATAAGCCAAGACCAATACAGACAGAATCTGCTCAAACATTTATGACTTAAAAGAGGGAGGAGACAGCTGGGGGCGGGGGAGGGGGGAGCCTAATTCTAGATGGACACTTTAAAATTCTGCTAAGCCTCCAAGGCCCAGAGGAGCCAGATCATTAAAGTCTCATCTTTGCGGGCCAAGAATAGCTCAAGATTTATGCCTCATGTTGGAGCGCCCTGCTCCGCCTGCGTGCTGCCTCTGAGCCAGAGGTGCAACCTCACCAGGGCTTAGATAAGCTCCATTGCAGGGGTTCACAGGCAAAAGCACCCCAATCTATAAACGAGCCACATCAGCCCTGTCCAAGGAAATGGGGCAGCCAATGGACAGTCCTAGCACCCTTTGTAAAACTGTAGCCAGGATAAAATGATGAACTCCAGATCCGCTCATGAGACACCCAGATGCTAAGGGTTTCACTCAGGACCGTAGGCTGCAGGGGGACACTCTAGCTGTGTGACATGAGCAGGTTACTTAACCTCTCTGAACCTCAGGCTCCTCATCTGCAAACACGGGAGTCATAAAAGTACCTACCTCATATGACTGCTGTGAGGATTAATACAGGAAATGCTCACAGGACAGTGCAGGAACCGAATAGGTATCCAACAGGAATTGTTTTTAAGATAAGCATCTCGCCCAACTATGGGCCAAATAAAGTAAATAAAGGCGTCTGTAAATAAATAAGGGCATTCTCCAGGAGGGTCCTTCTAGGGTTGCCAATGAGAACCTGTAAGGGGCTAAGCAGGCCCTGGAGCATCTCTCCTGACATGCATAGAACAACATCTAAGGTCAAATACACGAAAACTCTGTAAAGCAAGTCAAACAGTCTCAAGCAGTTTGTGGACAGAATAACTGCTGCTTCCAGGAACCCCTCTGCTGTCTTCACAACCTCAGAAATGCTTCATCCTCGAAACTCTGGCACAAGCGGTGAGAATCCCAGCAAGGTCCCCTGAACCATAGTTTGGCAGGAAAATCAATAGGAGGCAAGGCAGAGGAGCAGGGCTGACTGGACAAAAGACTGTTGGAACAGACAGACTGACAGACACCAACCCTCAGTGTGAATTAACTCTCAAGAAGCACAGTCACGTGCACTGGATAAAGCTCTCTTCCAACAAGGTGGCAGCTGATGACCATGTTTGCTAGGATGCAGAGTTTGACCGAGTCTTGCACAATCCTTGAGAATAGCATTTCCCAAAGTGTGTTCTGTGGAAACTAGTACAATGACATGCTCCATTCTTAAAGGGTTCCAGGGTGCCTTGGCCGGTTTGGCTCGATGGATAGAGCATTGGCCTGTGGACTAAAGGGTCCCAGGTTCGATTCCAGCCAAGGGCACATGCCCGGGTTGTTGGCTTGATCCCCAGTGGAGGCCGTGCAGGAGGCAGCAGATCTATGGTTCTCTCTCATCATTGATGTTCCTCTCTCTCTTTCTCTCAATCTCTCTCTCTCTCTTTCTCTTCCTCTTTTAAAAACCAATGAAGAAATATATTTAAATAAGTAAATAAAGGGTTCCATGGTCAAAAGTGTTTGGCAACACAGCAGAACATAACTGCTCTTGTACCTTTGCAATGCACAGAATATAGGCACTGAGGGGCCCTGTAGTAAAGAAATGCCGAACTGGTTGAGGCGTAGAACTGTGTTTGCTTTTGGTGGAACACACTTTGGGAACATCACTTTAGAGCTCAGCTACAGAAGAAAAAGCCTGGTTGGGCATCCCCACTCTGCTGCGAATTCGGCCGTTAGTTCTTACTAGATACCTTGATTTTCCTGTCTCCAGGACTCCATGCTTCTGGTCTACCAGACCTGACTGAGTGCATCAGAGACAGCCAGGCCTACGCCCAAGACTGCGGAGGAAATGAATGCGGGAGCACGCTCCAGTCCTCCAGACAGATGGCCACACAGGGGAGATGCTCAAGAACTGGCATCTGGAAGGACTGGAGGGCAAGGAGTTTCTCAGCCTCCCCCTGGATGACTGTTCTCCTTGCTAAGTCTTAAAGGAGACTCATAGATTACTTTCTTAGCATGCCTTCTTTGAAAAATCATAACCTCACCCGTTAAAGGTAATTCCAAAACTGTGTACAACCTGGTAACTGTCCTGTCAGGCAGTTTTGGGTATGCAAATATTTACTTTCTGACCAAGTTGCATAATATGATCTGTACTGCTTGGTAGTTTGCTTTTTCATTAATGCATACAAACACATATGCATTTTACTATTCATATTAACACAGTGAATATTAACATTGTTTGCTTTTGATAATGTTCACAGAATCTTAGTTTTGGGTAGGTTAGGGACCCAGCTGGCCTAGTTGAAAAATATTCTAAGGAGTAACCTTGTCAGTGAGATTTTGCTAACTCCATTTTGCCAATGAAGCAACTGAGACCCAGAAAAGTGCCATAGGAAATGCCATACAAATTGTAAGACATGAACTGAGGTCCTACTTCCAGAATAAAAAATATTCTTTCTTTCAGGTTGTTCCTATGAGTCCAGGGACTGAAAAAGCGCCAAAGTCAGTTCATATTTGTTCTTATTATGTAACATTAGGTGCCAGGAATGAGTCGGCTTCATGCACCATTTCCTCCAAAAGCCGAATGGAATATTATTTCTCCTATTGGGTTACATGGAGTCCTGGAGACAGAAAAACCAAGGCACCGAGTTTCCTTAAACACCGGGGACACTTATTGGTGGCCATGTGGGCCGTAGACAATCTCTCTTGCAGAGGTGAGCTGCTGGCGACTGTGCATGAGAACACTGGAGGCGTTCAGCTCCAGCGGCTGAAGGAACCGCCTAACCGCCCCTGGCTCTCCACCAATGGCTCCTCCTTGCTTGTGAAATAGCCTCACACCAGAGCCACACGATTTAGTGTCTGGGAACCACGCAGGGGCTGCATTGTACAGCAAACCTCATCCGCTACTGCCACAGTAACTGCATCATAAATAAAATAAATGGGAGAATTTAAGGGAAATTAAGCCCTGAAGAGAGATTAGTACAGAGAGAGTGAACATGATCAGAGGGGGGAAATGATCACTTCAACCACCTCATCAACATAACTACTGCCTGTTGTTGAACCTGGATGGTGGCGTGCACAGGGCCATCCAGGACTGGAGGCTTGATCACCCCTCTCTCTGCTTCTTCTGGGGCCCAGAGCTCCCCTGCTCAAAGCTGAGTGCTCATGAAGCCAAACCCCTGGATTTTTATACTGTTTCTTTCTTTTAATATATATTTTATTGATTTTTTTACAGAGAGGAACGGAAAGGGATAGAGATTTAGAAACATCAGTGAAGAGAAACATCCATCAGCTGCCTCCTGCACGCCCCCTACTGGGGATGTGCCCACAACCAAGCTACATGCCCTTGACCGGAATCCAACCTGGGACCTCTCAGTCCGCAGGCCAACGCTCTATCCACTGAGCAATACTGTTTCTTAATGAACACTATGCAGCCTAGGAAAGCTGTATGTGGCTGGAGTGTGACCAGCCTGGTAACAAGGAGACAAGAAGGTTACACAGCGGTAACTAGCAGCCTCCCTCCATCCGCTTGCCCTTCCAACAAGGCCTTGTGCCCTCAGAGATCCAGCACATCATCCCACTCCTGCCAACCCCATTGAGGCTGGTCCTGGAGCTCTCAGCTGTGAGACTGGCTGCAGACATGATCTGGGCTGAGTTCCTAAGATCCTCTGGCCTCCCAAAGACTCCATGAGCCCGGGATCAATAGGCGCAAAGAGCCTAAAGCATCCAGTTTGGAAACACGAGCCCAGGCGCCTGAGTTGGCCTTAGCTGGGGCAAACCTTCCACTGTAGTCTTGGCCAAGAGACAGACTCACGAGGCAGCCGAACACTGGGCTTGCGAGGGGTTAGCGATTTCACTCCCATGGATTAGAGCATTAAAGAGTTGGCCAAGAGCCCTGGAGGGTTTTGCTCATTTATAGGAACAGCATTGGGTATAAGGAAGGAGCCACTACTTACTTAAATTGCTATAAGCCTCACATGTTCCGGGCTCTGTTAACTCTGCAGGTGCCCCAGGCCTATCTCCTCTGACCGAGCCTGGGGAGGGACTTTCAACAACCATCCCAAGGTGACCGTCTCCTTGAAACAACAGTTTTGCAAGCCTGCACGGCACTGAGCTGGGCCTTCCTCACCTTCATTCCCAGCGCAGTGCTCAGTCCATAGAAGCGACTACTCAACCATTCTCACCTGAGCACATAACAAACTGAGTGTGTGCACCTGCTCTGCCTGGCAGTGTTTAACTCAGAGTGGGAGCTCAGCGAATACTTGCGAAATGAATACATGAATCACTTCCTCACTTACGGCTCGGGCTGTTATCTGTGCTTCGATGCCTCCGAAATCTGTACCTCTGGCCCGGCTCTCCCTCTCCGGTGCCAAATCCACACACCCCACTGGCAGCCAGAGCAGGTGACCCAGGGACACCTCAGGCCGGACACATCCAAAACGAACTCATTAACTTTTTCACTGCCGCCTACACTCTTCGCCTCCTCCCCATGTAGGGCCTTGGAAATATTTCTCCAATCAATTCCCTCTCTTATCCATCCACCTCCGCAACTCCCCTCAGGCATTCATCACTTCCCAGCTGAATCATTTAATCACCTCCTAATTGCCTCCAGGATCCTCCTCACCACTCTCTCCCTCCTACCCCTGCACCAGCCTCCAAAACCACTGCCCACAGTGACCCCAGAAAATCTTTCCAAAATGCAAGTGTGGAGGGGCCACTGCACGGGTCTCCAGCGTCTCTGGCTGAGAGCTGCCTCGTGCCCCACACCTACCAGCTACCGGGCTCTCTGCATCAGCTCTCACCTCTCCTCATCGCCGCAGCCGCCTCATTGGAACCTGCAGGAACTCTGCTTACACCCCTTCGGTGGAAGGGTCTGGAGCCTGCCCTCTCTTCTCCTACATTACAAATCCACAATGCAGATACACAGGGCCACCCAGCAACAACCTGAATTCTCTTTGGTTTTAAGACACCACGCCTTCCTCACCTTTTCCCACATGTATTTCTTTCTTTTTTTTTTTTAATATATTTTATTGATTTTTTTTTTTTTTACAGAGAGGAAGATAGAGGGATAGAGAGTTAGAAACATCAATCAGCTGCCTCTTGCACTCCCCCTACTGGGGATATGCCCGCAACCAAGATACATGCCCTTGACCGGATTCGAACCGGGGACCTTTCAGTCTGCAGACCGACGCTCTATTCACTGAGCCAAACCGGTTTTGGCTCCCACAAGTATTTCTTATCCTTTTTTCCTATTGTTGGTAAGGCACACATAATGTAAACTTTACCTTCTGAACCATTTCTGAGTGTACACTTCAGTGCATTAAGCACAACCACGCCATTGTGCAGCCATCACCACCCTCCTCTGCAGAATTCCTTTCATCTTGAAAAATGAAAACTCAGCATCCATTCAACAACTCCCCCTCCCTCCCACTCCAGCCCTTGACAACTACCATTCTACTTTCTCTCTCCAGGAACTGAATGACTCTAGATAGACCTCATATAAGCGGAATCATACAATACTTGTCCCTTTGTGGCTGGCTTGTTTCCCTTAGCATAGTGTGCTCGAGGCTCATCCATAGAGCTTATGTCAGAATACCCTTCCTTCTGAAGGCTGAGTCATATTCCATGGTACAGATAGACCACGTTTTGTGTATCCGTGCATCTGCCCATGGGCTGCTTCCGTGTTTTGGCTGCTGTGAATAATGCTGCTGTTCCTGCGTTCAATTCTTTCATATACCCAGAAATGGAATTGTTGGATCATTTGCTAATTCTGTTTAATTTTGTTTAAGGAACCTCCATACTCTTTTCTATCCAAATACCATTTTTATATCCATCTTACATCCATGGGGGACAACAGACCCCAACACCCTGAGAAGCAGCTAAGGCGCACGTTGCTACAAGCTCATGAAGAGGCCTTGGAGGAGACGTCTCAGGACAAGAGTCTCCAAGGGAAAGGTCAGTGCCAGGCTAGCCCCCACACCGTGAGGATGCTCCTCTTTCCACCTTTCTTAGGATGGGCTTGCTCCAGGGTTGAAGGGAGTGGAAACTGGGAGGAGCTGGGAAATTGTGCAGCCGGAGAAGAGCCTTTCTCATCAATAAGCCACCGACAGCTCATTGGATGCCGCCCATCCCTGTTTCCCATGGTGTCTAGCTGATACGGTGACACCCACAGAACTTTCTTTAAATGCCGTCAGCCAGGCCTAGGGAACAAAGCTTGTCAAAGGGGCATTCTGGCCCTGGCAGTTCCCTCTATCCCGCCCCCCTCCTCCTGGTACTCTCCGGTGCAGCCAGAGTGAAAGGCTCACAGCTCCTCAGCATGCCCTGTCCACCCTCCAGCCTTTGCATGTGCTGTTCCCACACCTGGAGCACCTGCGCCCAGGCTGTCCTCCACCCCCCACCACCCCCCCCCTGCAGCCACCATCAGCCTCTGACTATGCTCGAGGATTCCACTCAAGCCCGGCTTCTCCAGGAAACTTGTGCTGCTAGAAGCATGGCACCTCTCCAACCGTTAGGCTACTTGGTTTTCTTTCCCATTATCCCCCCCAAAAAACTGTGTTCCTTTGTGGAAATGACAGCATTTCTCATCTCTGTATCCCCAATACCTAGCCCAAGTCCAGGCACACACTTGAATCTCTGAAAATATTTATGGACGGTGCGTGATCTTTCTAAAGCAAGTTTTGGTGACAGTAGTTGGATCGTGCGCTAACTCTGTGTAATTTGGGGAGGGCGGGGTAACAGTATTGAGACAGGGCTCTTTCCCTTGGCACCAGTGACATTTGGGCCTGGATAAAACTTTGTTGGGCGGGCTGAGCTGTAGGATGTTTAAGCGGCATCTCTGGCCTCCACCACTGGATGCCAGTAGCACCCTTCCTCCCACTTAAACGTTTCTAGACTTTTCCAATTGTCCCCTGGCAGGTGGGGCCAAAATCAGTCCCAGTTCAGAGCCACTGCACCAAGATGACGTGCAATTCTTCAGGCAGAGTGCGTCCTCTCGGGGACCTTCTGAAAGTGCAAGGCCTGGATGCAGGTTCCGGACCGTGGACGGCATCTCATCAGTCACATTCATTATCATCTCGTGAATGCTTTATAACTTGATATATCTTGTGAATAATTGAGAAGTGTACCTGCGAACCTCTTCCAACAGATCATCTGGTAGGAACCTTAAATCATCTGCCATCAGGTATTGACCCCGGTCTGATCCATTATTTACAAACCTCGCCGAAGACCGGGCTGAGGAAACGCTGTGTCAAAAGTGCTCTGTTCCAAATCTTTCCTGAAGAGCTTAGCAAAGTCCCTGGAACAAGTTTATCCTGGCCAGTCAGACTTCCGGAGCGAAGAAAGGCCTGATTCGCGAGAGGGAAAGACATGAAAATGGTGAGGCTCGGGGAGGGGAGAAGGGAGTGCAATGGCCAGGATTCCAGCGCCCCGGAAAGCACATCCTAATCAGAAAGGGGCAGGGGGAGTACTCGCCTGAAAACACTTCCACTCCTTTGGAGAGATTAAATGAGAAGAGAGGCGCTTAGCACGGGAGCGACAGACACATGGGAGAAGCTTGATAGGTAAGGGCTTCCCTTGCAAATCCCCTATGCTGAGAAGGAAGAGGAGAGAAAAAATCACACATCCAGAGTGGAGAGATAGCGGAGAGTGAGTTCTCTCTAATCTCTAAAACTGTGTGGTTGGACGAGATTACTCCCCCAGTCCCTCCTGTCTCTCCAGACCAGCAGGAGCCCCCAGAGCCCCAGGCCACCTTAAGGTCCCAGGTGGTGACGACTGTGGTTCTTAGGACTTTACTGAGCAGAAGAATCATTAGGGATCGTGCTTAAAATGCAGATAGCGGGACCCCCTCGTCAGATCTTCATTCAGTCGTTCTGCAGCAGGACCAGATGCTGCGTTTTACGACAGACCCTGCACACGGACAGGGGTGAGTGAAGGACCGTGATGCGAAATGCTCCCCCAAGTAGGAGGGCAGCCCGAGAACTTGCAGAGGCCATACCCTTGGAGGCCTGGGGGTAGGTGCACTCTAACACCTGGATGCTCTACAGGCTACGGGCAGCTCACATTTGAACTGGTGACACTGGACTCAAAAAAGCTGATATTCATCCAAATGGCAGGAGTTACCTGTATTTTCTGTATTGCTACTAGTCCAAACATCCAATAACTCAGCAATCCTGTTGGTCTTTTGGTGCAGTAGCTCTCAAACTTGAGTGTCCAGAAGACTTACTTAAGAAGAAGGGATAAAAAGAATGAGTTTCTGGAGGCCCACTCCTAGGGAATCCAGTTCTGTAGGTTGAGGAGGGCAGCACTGGGTGATCAGAACCCATGCCAGATAGCTGGGGTTCAGGTGGTCCAGAAACCACCCTGCAAGAAACACACACACAGCCCCCCGAGAGGGTCATCTCTTTGTGCCCCATGGAAGGTAATCTAAGAAAGAAGAAGATTCACCAGACCCTGAGATCATGAGCATGAACCAGATAATAAGAGCAAAGGCTACACTAAATTTGCTGCAAAAAAAAAAAAAAAAAGTAGAGATTTTGATGGGCACTTTTTAAAAATATATTTTATTGGTTGTTTTTTTTTACAAGGAGGAAGAGAGAGGGAGAGAGAGCTAGAAACATCAATGAGAAACATCAATCAGCTGCCTCCTGCACACCCCCAACGGGGGACGTGCCAGCAACCACAGTACATGCCCTTGACTGGAATCAAACCTGAGACCCTTGAGTCCGCAGGCCGACCGACACTATCCACTGAGCCAAACTGGTTAGGGCTGATGGGCACTTTTTAATGAAATATGGCCCCAGTCACTTCTGAAAACAATGCAGAGTCACCTTTTCCATCATTCACTCGCCTTTACTCATTCAAACCACATACACTGAGCTCCAGTCATGATTCATGCTCTGTGCTGGGCACCAGGGACATGAGTGTCATTCCATCCTAAAGAATTTCCTATACCTTCACCATTGTTACTTGGGGATTCTTGACCCCACAATAGCAAGGGGCCTCTTGCTAACCCTAGCTCCATGGATCATGGAAGGAGCTGCACACAACAATCTAGGAACTCGTCAAGGCTGCCAGAGACCTGAGAAACATGTGGCCATCATGTGTCTTGGGGAAGATGAACAGTCACAAGTTCTAAATGAAGTCAATGAAATACATTCTGACCCTACCCAGGGTTGAGCTGAAAGAGGCTGGGGCTAGGAGTGGGCCTGGCATGCCCACAGCCAAATCCCTGAGGCTTCAGAAGCAGCAACCCAAGCTTATAGCCACAGAGTCTTGGTCCAGTCAGTGTCTCTCTGATGGGGGCACCTAGGTTCTGCATCCCCGAAGTACATATGGTAATATTCCTTCCAGAATCGAAGACAAGCTCCTTCCCTGCCGTCCTGGCTCCCACATGATCATGTGACCTGTCTGTCCCTTCTCATCCTTTTCTCCTATTGTCCTCCAAACTCATGCCCAACATAGTCACTGTCCTCAGGAAGTGGCTCTCCCTGCAGCTACCATGGCCAATGGAGCAAGTCCATTGACCACCCCCCTCCTAGACTGCATACCCATCCAGGCCAGCCCTTCCCATCAGGTTGGGTCCTGATCTAAGAGGCCCTCGGCTAACATTACCCACTCCAAGGAACATCACTCAAGACCACCACTTGTCCACTCAGACCAATGTGGACCTTACTACAACTCTATTGTTCTCTGATTCATCTATGGGTCTGAATCTTCGCTTCCCTCAGTGGATTGGAAACCATTGAAGGACATCCCCTCCTGACATCTCCATCGAATCTAGGCAGGGGCTGGATCCACACTAGGTGCTTCAACAAATCCTATTGGTTTGACTTGTTCCCCTTACCCTCTTTCCAGGAAATCATTAGTGACAAGCAACCTCTTCGAAGGCAGCACACAGTGGAAAGTGAAAAGGGAAGGAACTTTCCTGTGGGCCAGCTGCTGTCCTAATTCCAGCTCTTCCATTGCCTGTGCAGTGCACTCTTTGGCCAGTTACCTAACTGTTGAGAGCCTTTCTTTGTTCATCCTTAAAATGGGGATGTATTGAATCTCAACCAAAAAAAAAACAAACAAACAATGAACCCTATTCAAAAATGGGCAAAGGACTTGAATAGACATTTCTCAAAAAAAGATATACAAATATGGCCAATATGCATATGAAAAGATGCTCAACATCACTAATCATTAGGGAAATGCAATCAAAATTACAATGACATACCTCACACCCATCAGGATGGCTACTATCAAGAAAACAAGCGTTAGTGAGGACATGAAAAAAGTGGAACCCTTGTGCACTGCCGGGGAGAATGTACAATAGCACAAACACCGTAGAAAACAGTATGGCAATTTCTCAGAAAATTAAACATATAATTACCATATAATTCAGTAATTCTTTTTTAAAAATATTTTTTATTGGTTTCAGAAGGAAGGGAGAGATAGAAACATCAACGATGAAAGAGAATCACCAATTGGCTGCCTCCTGCACACCCCACACTGGGGACTGAGCCTGCATCCTAGGCATATGCTCAGACTGGAACCAAACCATGACCTCCTGGCTCAAGGGTCAATGCTCACTGAGCCACACTAGCTGGGTTGATACAGTAATTCTACACTTGTGTATGTAAAAAAATTGAAAGCAGAAACTTGAACAGATAGCTGTACACAATGCTCACAGAAGCATTATTTACATTTGCTAAAATGTGGAAGTAACTCCAGTATCCCTGGATAGATGAATGGATAAGCAAGATGGTGCATGTTCATACAATGGAACAGCACTCAGTCTTGAAAAGAAATGAAATTGTGACACAAGTCACTACATGGATTAAGTCAGAGGACGTTGTGCTATGTGAACTAAACCAATCACTGTATGATTCCATTTATAAGATGCACCTCAAGTAGTCAATAGAGACAGAAAGTAGGATGGTGTTGCCAGGGGCTGGGGGGAGAGCAGAATGGGGAGTGATTGCTTACTAGGATAGAGTTTCAGTTTCGCAAGATGAAAAGAGCTCTGGGGATGAAGGGTGGTGATGGTTGCACAATGTTATAAAAGCACTTATGCCACTGACCTGTGTACTTAAACATGGTTCAGACGGTACATTTCATATTACGTGTGTTTTACCACAATAAAAAGAAAGAAAAATGAAGATGGTCCTATCCAGCATAGACGTTCTCATAGAAATTAAATGAGATGTGAGTTTCCGGCACACGTATGTTTCCTTCCCTTCCTTTGACCATAAAAGTATATGCATTCACGCCTAACAGTTCCAGCAGGGGAGGCACAGAGTGTGGAGGCAAGTCTTCCGGCCTGGGATTCGGGCCGCTGGCACAGGCCGCCTTTTAGAGCTCCCCTGTCCTGAGAGGGGGTGGCCTACCAGCTCTGAGAGTCAGGGGTTCAGAGCCCAGAGAGGCCCTCTCCAAGGACAGTCACAGGCTCCAGGAGGACACTATTCACCGCTTGTGACTTCTGGGCTGACTTGTGTTTCCCCCCAAAACAGATACATTGACGCCCTAACCCCCAGGACCTGGATGTGACCTTATCTGGAAATAGGGTCTTCACAGAGGTAATTGAGTTAACATGAGGTCATGCAGGGGGGGCTCCACCCCAGTAGGACGGGTGTCCTTTCCACAGCGCAGATATGTGGACACCGCACAGACATGCACATGAGGGGGTGCTTCTACAAGCCGGGGGATGCCTGAGACTCCCAGCCAATCCAGAAGCCAGGGGAGAGGGCTGGCGCAGCGTCCCCCTCACATCCTCAGAAGGCACCAGCCCGCCCGCCCAGGCCTTGATCCTGGGCTTCTAGCCTCCAGAGCTGCGAGACAGTGCACTGCTGTTGTACTCGGTAACAGTAGCCCAGCAAGCTAGCACACCCTGCGTGTGGAGCCCCGGCAGAAACGTGTGTTTGGAATCTGTGAGTTTCCACGAAACTGCAGGAGCTGCCAGGGGGCAGGGCCAGGGGCAGGGGCTGTGCTGGCTGTGGGCCCATAGCTCTTGGAAAGCCCAGCACAAGCAGCACCGAAGCCCTCCCCTGGCTGGGGAGGAGAGCCCCCCGGTGAGGGAGGGGAGAGTCACCCCCACCCCAGGGGACAGGGCCTCAGCAGCCCCGGCCTGGTTTATTATTTATAAGCCGCTGTCATCACTTTGCTCAGTCTAACTCACTTCAGAGTGTTTTTAATATTTCAGAAACAGACGAGCCTAGCGTTGCCCAGCTATGCGTCATCTTAGTCATCCCAAACACTTCCTCCGAGAGGATGCTGCAAGATGACTCCGACCGAACGTCTCACCGGGCGGCAGGGGAAGGAGCCGCCCCCCAGCCTGCTTGGCACGCACCCCAGGCGCCCTGATCACTCATCCACGGCTAGATGTGCCCCCCACGGCTGTCGGGTCTGTGGCTCTGGACCTTTGCTCTCCCTGTCACCTTCACCTGGAATGACCTTCCAGAAATAGGGCTCAGTTCCTCGGGAAAGCTGGGGCTCTGGCATTGGATTAGAATCCTAGCTGCAGATTACCTCCTGTGTGGCTTCTGGCCTGTCATGGGCTTCTGTGGACCTGAGTTTCTCTGAAATGGGAGAACTAGCAGCAATGGCACAACGGGCACTGAGGGCTGGGTGCAGGGCTTGGTCCAGGGCCTGGCAGATGAACATGGGGCCGTGGCAGGCGGGGCGGGTGAGAGGTGGATGGAGGGCCAGTGTTTGGACTCACGGAGGCCAGGCCTCGCAGGTGTGGCCATGCCGCTCTTGACTGCCATGTTCAAGCTCTGTTTGGGGGTGCTGATGCCTCCAGGACCCTCACTTTATTCTCAACCTGGATTATAAAGGGAGATTAAAGATTTTAAAAGTAAAAAGGTGCCCATCCAGTGTGGCTCTATGGTTGAGCATTGACTCATGAACCAGGAGGTCAAGGTTCAATTCCCGGTCAGGGCACAAGATGCCCAGGTTGTGGGTTGGGGGGGTCAATCCCTAGTAGAAGCATGCAGGAGGCAGCCAATCAATGATTCTCTCTCTCATCATTGATGCTTTTCTCTCTCACTCTCCCTTCCTCCCTCTGGATTACAAAGGGAGATTGAAGATGTTTGTTTTTTAAAAGTGTCTGTCCAGTGTGGCTCACTTTCTCTTCTGGCCACAGGATTTATTGATTTTTTTAATATAAATCAATGAAAATATATGTATTTTTAAAAGGTGGCATACCTGCAGAAAGGCTGCAGAAAGCCTCTGAAAGATGAGAGGCTTGCCCAGGTCTTTCCCTGGAATGATCTCCTTGGCTTCGCACTGCCCTGACCTGAGAAACGCTGACTGAGATCCCCGAGTCTCCAAGCACCTCCACCACCCCGATCCACCTCAGAACGGGGACTCTGCAGGGCCTGCTGACAAAGGCAGAGCCGTCTGCAGCAGCACCACTGGTAACAGGGTTTACGGAAACAGTATTAGTCTCTCAATGCTTTTCCACTGAAGACAAAGCACGCACGCTGCAGAGGGCCGAAGCCTGAAGCCATCAGCATGCAGGAGCTTGTCTTCCGCACCTGCTCATTCTACCCGAGGGCTGCCCCCCTCCATTAAATGCACCTTCCAGAGGAAAAAAAAACACTTCTAGTTAAAAGACTTGATTGATTTCACCTGCAAGGAGACATGTGACTAAATCTTCCCCTGTTGCCTCCAAGTTCCATTCAGTCTCATTATCTCCTGTTTTGAGCATCTCTCCGAGAACGCTTTTTAAAGTCCTATCTGACCCAGCACCGCCTGACAGCGCCACTCGCGCCCTGGAACACTTCTCTCTCCACTTTCCTCATTGGCACAATGAAGATGATAATATCAATGTCCGTGCATTACACGCTGAGCGCTTACCATGGACCAGGCAAATCACATTCATTATTTCACCTGATCCTCACAATACCCCCATGAGACAGGCATTATTAGCCTCGTTCCCATTTTACAGATAAGAAACTGAGGCGTCAAGAGATGAACTGGCTCAAGGTTTCTGATGGAGAAGCTGAGATGTCTATCCAAGCTACCCTACCCCAAAACCTGAGCTCGGATCGCAATGCCCCTTTAAGGATTAACTTAGTGCAGACCAGAGCTCTCTGGAAAATAGCAAAGGTCGGGCTGAGGTTCACGGATATTTCCAGGGGTGTGAGGGGCTACCACCCGAGCAGGCGGCTCTGGAGGGGAGTCCTGTGCCTCACCTGCTTCACATCCAAACGGTGAGGGGCCTCCAAAACCCTGGACACTGCAGCCACTTCTTTCCCCCTCCCATCCTCCGCAGCTAATTTTCCTTCCTGGAACGCCTCCTGTCTTCCCAATGAAACCAGACTAGCAGCACAGCAATGCCTCTACCTCGGGCCTCGGCTGGATGTGTTTCTCCAAGAGCCAAACAGATCCAGTCAAGCAGAACATCAACACTTTCCCCTACACACACACACACACACACACACACACACACACACACACACACGGCTCGGAAGTACGAAGTGGGGCCTTGAAGCAGCTCAGATTTTCAGAATCCCGCAGGAAGAGGAAGGGAAGCTGCCTTCTGGGCGGACGAGGCCTGAGATTTGTCTCAGGGCCGCCTCGGCGTCGGACAGCAGCTGCTGCTGCAGAGACGGAGCATCTTGTGGCTACTTTCAGGGAAAGGCCCACGGCCACTCTTCAAGGACTAGCAGGCTGTAGGAAATGCCTCTCTTTCAGATGTATTCTCTTTCTCATTTCCATCATAGTTTGTTTCCACTAAAGTACAAGGTTGTGGTGGCCCCCAGAAAAGGGCCAGGGTGTTATGGTAAGAACAGTTTAGCCAAGTCCTCGTTGCCTAAAGTTCACCTGCTGGCCTTGGGGCACCCCTGGGTCCTGCGCCCCAGGTCCCGGCAGGCCTGTTGTGGTGCCGGGTAAATACCCATCTCTCAGTGAACTGACACAGAGGGACACCGGGTGTGCAGGAGAGCGCCCCCTCCTTTCTCTGTGTCTCCAGGCACCGAGCGCTAACAAGGAGGCTGGGCCATCACCGGAAGTGCCTCCGGCACAGCTGTCCACTCACGGCTCAGGCAAAGGAAAAACTGACAGCTGCGGATTTTGCTTCCCGAGCTCTGGCCTCATTTCCCTCTGCCTCCCCTTCCCTGTCATGACTTCCCGCCTTTAAATGTCCCCTTTCTCCCGGGTGACGCACCCTCCCGGGATGACTAAAGACAAACGCTCCACCCCAGCACGATTCTCAGGCGAGGTGGCGGGCGGCGGTGGTGGTCCGGCGGGCGTCTTTCACCCTGCCCATTTTTGCAGCTTAGGGGGGTAGATGGGAGGGCACAGAGCTGCTCCGGAAGGGACAGGTCCCCATCTTCCTTCTCCTTCGCTCTCCTATCCTTGACCGCAAGCCCTCCTCTCCTGCTCCTCCAGGCCGGGGTGGCCCGCAAGCAGGGCCTCTGCAGCCCGGTCGGGCAGGGTGGTAGCCACGCTGGGCCCCAGCACTCAGGCCCCAGCTCAGGGCTGGCGGAAGGGGCTGTGGCTAACGAACCTGGGCCAGGAGGAGTGAGGGGAGGATGCACAGCATGTAAAGGCGGGATGCACCGCATCCTCAGCTCCAGGTGCCCAGAAGCCCACTGCCCTCTCCGCAGCACGAGCTGGAGGCGGGACCTAAACACGGACACTGGAGAACGGACAGGGTGATAAAAGCCACCAGTGACCTGGCCAGGTGGAGCCTACCGTTGACCCCAAATCCATCCAACTCCAAAATCCCGGCTCTTTCTAAGGAGCCACCCAGGTTCAATGCCAAGGCTCCACAGTAGGACACGTCTCTCTGAATACCTACCCTGTTCCCCCGAAAGTAAAACATCCCCCGAAAATAAGACCTACTTCCAGTTTTGCCTCTCGCTATAATATAAGGCATTCCCCTGAAAATAAGACCTCCCCGATAATAAGGCCTCCCCAGAATATAAGGCCCCCGAAGCTACCATAAGGCGTCTGACTCCTGATTTAAAGAGACCTCGCACTGCCTGAACAGCTCCGGCTGCGCTGCGGCCAGTCAGTGAGCTGGTTTGTGATGACAACTACTGTACCATATACAGGTAATAAATTTCCTTTTTTTGTTGTTCAACAATAAATGTGTACCGTATTCTTCTTCATGGAAAAATAAGATATCTCCTGAAAATAAAGACCTAGCGCATCTTTGGGAGCAAAAATTAATATAAGACATAATTAATATAAGACATTGTCTTATTTATTAATTTATATTAATATAAAAATTAATATAAGACATTGTCTTATTTTCAGGGAAACAGGGTAGTAGGAACTTTCAGCGTCTAGTTCCCTTGGTCTCTTGTGCCAGGTGCTCAACAACTGCTGACTGAACGAGTAGCTGTTCCCAGGGCCTCTCTTCCTAGCATGGGGGTACACAGCCGCATGCTCAAAGCAAAGAGGTTCCAGGGTGAGGACTGATTCCCTAGATGACCCATTCAGGTGGGGGCCCTGGCCCTCGAGGGACAGTAACATCTTCCTTTGTTCCTTTTGCTCTGTTTTTAGATGATCTAACGTTGCAAGTCCCCAGGGCAGAGAGGCTGCCAGGCAAGAGAAAGGAGGCCCAAGGACACCTGCTTGCCTTTCGATACCTGGTTGCATCCCAGGCTCCCGCTCAAGGCGATGTGAACCGGGGCATTCACCCATTCAGGCTCCTTCCTGCCCAGCCCTGGGCCCTCTGGGTCTTTCTAAGTCACCGCCCTCACTTGGCGCTGGCTGCCCAAACCCAGAAGCCCATTTCCTTTAACCCGCAGACTGCAAGCGGTCACCCCAGCCCCCTCTGGTCTTGGTGTGTCTGCAGGCTCCCAGGAAAGATCCTGATCTCACCGGTGGTTCCCAGCCCCGCCACACAGCCTAAAGGTGGGTGGCCACCAGGGGCTCCAGGTGGTGCCATCCCTGCAGCAATGCTTCCCCACTCCCACCCCTCCCCCACTTCCTGTCACACCCGTGCTGGCTACTCAGCAGACCCCACCAGGGAAAGGGACTGACATTGAGTGTGCATGGCAGGGGGATGGTGAGGACAGACACGCATTTAATATTTCCTTTCAGCCTGGAGAGGTGGAGGACGGACAGGTGACCTGTTTTACAGGTTAAAAAACTGAGGTTCAGAGGAGCTAATTCAGCATGTGGTACAGCTCAGATCCAGCCAAGGTCTGTCCAACACTAAAACCTATGCACTTTCTTTGACATCACTGAGAGGCCTGACTTCCAACCTGAAGCCAAAGGTCCGAAGGAAAACCTCTAACATCCCCTTATCATCAAATTGATGGATCTTATTTAGAAACCAACATGACAGATGTGTGGGCAATGGGAATCTGCCCTCTCCTGTACCACTTTTAACTTTTCCGAGCAATTCTGCATACTTATGTTTACAGGAACAATCCATCACGGCCTCAGACAGGCTTCGTGGAATTTTTTTTTCCCAATAAAGGCCATTTGATCAATGTAAACCTAAATCTGATTGAGTGGAAAGACTTGTATTTACAAATTAGCAAGTCAAAATCATTTCTATGTCTAATTTTTTTTAGAAAAACACAAAGATATGTTATGGAACATCCACGCTGCCACAGGACCCCCGGAAGAGAATCACCAGGCACACCTGGGGTCAGAAAAAGGAGACCGCAGCTTCGGAGGCACACACACCCTCCGACAGTGGATGCTAGGCTGGGGCGGGGCCAGGGTCGCTGAGAGGCAGGACCGCCTGCTCCTGGCGACACACCTGTGCTCCTGGCGGAGGAGGAGCTGGAGGCTGACCTGCTGGCCTTCGCACCAAAGCCGCAGCAGAACCCCACCTTGCCCAGCCGGCGTGGCTCAGTGGTTGAGTGTCGACCTATGAACCAGAAGGTCCCGGTTCGATTCCCAGTCAGGGCTCATGCCTGGGTTGCGGACTCGATCCCCAGTGAGGGGCATGCAGGAGGCAGCCGATAGATGTTTCTCTCTCTATCCCACTCCCTTCCTCCCTCTAAAATCACTGAAAAGATATTTTTTAGTGGGATTTTTTTAAGGATGAATAATCTCCAAATGGCAATTGCAGAGCATTTAAAGCAAGCTCAGAACTCTTCTAAGGGCAGGACCCTGTGCAACTAACTGCCCGTACATGAAGCCAGCCTTGCCTACAGCTCAAAAAGCAGGGAGGGAGGAGGGGAGGAGGAGAGGACCACAGCATTTTTAAACGACAGCGCCAGCAGAGTGGAAGCCACCTAGAAATCAGAGCTGTGGCCTGGGGAATGCAACCTCGCCACCCAGGCCTCGGCTGCCTCATCCAGGAGGAAGGGGATCACATCTGGGCGGCTGCCCTCCTGAGTTTGTTGTGAGAGCGCAAATGAGAAAATGAAGGTGGAAGTACTGAGAACAGGAGGCATGACACAAATATACGGGTTATTGTTCACCCAGACCCGCAGAGCTCTGGGATTTCTGAAGAACACTGACATTCCCCGGCAATTAAGCCAAATTAACATAATTCAAACAAAGCATCTAATTTTAGCTCTGTGTAACAATCCCCCCTCCGCAGCATCCACAGGGCTGCCTCTCATGTGAGCAGCGCCATGCCAGAGGCCCAGGGAGGAAACCAAGCCAGGCTGGCAGCCCTATTCCCCAGGCAGGCACCGCCGGGCAGCAACTATTTTCACAACAACGGGAAGAGGTGCTTCTGGCCGGCTCCTCCTGCATCCTGCTGGCCCAGCTCCTCAGAGCGCCCCCAGCGACTGAGGAGGGTGCAGCAGCCGCAACATCCCCAGGACCAGATGCAGCAACCCCTGCTGGAGTGGCCATCAGAAGCGAGGTTCTTCCAGGGCACCAGGCCTACAGCCTCCGTCCTCCCCTCTGAAACAGGAGCAGTCGGCCTATTCTGCCTTCCTCCCTCACAGGACTGTGGAAGAAACCAGCGATGATTATTCTCTGGGCGTGTGTGTAATGAATCGCCAGGTTCTGGGGAGGCAGAGATGACCGAGGTCCAGCCGTTGTGCACGGTCTAACAAGGAGAACGAGCGTTTAGCCCAGGGCCGACCCACTGTCCTCAAGGCCAGCGCCAGCCTGCTGTCCATTTCTGTACAACCCACAAGCTAAGAATAGTTTCCACATTTTCAAGTGGTCGCGGGAAACAAAAAATAACATTTCGTAACGTGGAAATGAAATAAAAACTCAAATGTCGGCGGCCATAAATAAAGTTTTATTGGCATACAGCCAGGCTCATCCATTTGTGTGCTGCCTCTGGTGCTTTTGTGCCACGATGACAGAGCTGAATACTCGCAACAGAGACTTAAAAATATTTACCATCTGGCCCTTTTTTACCATAAAAAAAGTTCACCCAGCTCTGACTTAAACAAAGGAGTGCTGTGAGAGTGAGGTGAGCAGTGCTAATGGAACATAAAAGAGGGGGCAATTGTTTCTACTTGATGAAATCAGAGAAGGCTTCCCGAAAGAGGTGATATTTATTCTGGGTTTCAAAGATGCATAGGAGCTCACTGGATAGCCAAGGGGAGAGGGGTTTTGGACATTGTGTCCAGAGCTGGCAGGCAGTACAATAGAGCATGGGGGGCGGGAGGGTTCTGGGAGGTGTATGGGAGCATGTAGGAAATGGCCCAGCACCTATTTAGAGGAGATGAAGGAAAGGAAGGAAGAAGTTAAAGCTGAAAAGATGGGCTTAAGTCAAAAAAGCACAGTGTACCTACGATGAGGCTTTGTTTACTAATCCTCACCTAAGGATATTTTTCCCACTGATTTTTAGAGAGAGTGGAAGGGAGAGGGAAAGACACACCGAGAGAAACATTGACATGAGAGAAACACATCGATTGGTTGCCTCCTACATGAGCCCCAACCAGGGCCAGGGATTGAGTCTGCAACCAAGGTGCATGCCCTTGATCAGAGTCAAACTAGAGACCCTTCAGTCTGAGGGCCACGGCTCTATCCACTTAGCCAAACCAGCTAGGGCAAAGGAGCATTTCTTATTCCTTCTTTCCCCAAGGAAGAAGCAGAACAAAATAGTAGACAACTGAGATTAGATAGACAGACAGACATATTCCATCACTCAAGGGGCAACCAGACCTTGCACCCAAATAGCACTCAGAAGTCTGAGGTTCAGGCCCCACTCAGCCATAGCCTCAGGGAGGTCCCTCCTGCCACCCAGGCCTCAGTTCCCACCTATAGCAGGAGCAGCTGCACTTGATGAACGTGCCCCAAAGGACAGAGATGTGTGGAATGAACTGTGTCCACACCAGGCCACTCGCAGCCCGTCGGGCCCTGAATACACCCAGTGCTCCAAAGAGCACTAATTAGGGCAGTGGGACGAGGACCAGTTTGGAATAATCCAGGGCACAGTTCCTTCCAGGCCCAGGAAAGGCTCAGGCTTCTATGCCCAAACCAAGCTCCCTGGCAGCCTCGTCACTCACAGAGGCCCTGGAGGGTCCTGAATCACTGAGACCCGCCGCCCACAGTCAGGGGGCCACAGCCAATGGCTGTTCACTTCCTCCTTCCACTTTTACTTGGTGGGAGTGTTTCCATAGTCCCTCTTCCCTTCTCTGAGTCCCTCCTACCAGGTTGTGCTAAAAAATCAAATAAAAAATCATAGCTCATAAAGGCTAGAATGTCTTACCAGGGCCAAAGAGCCAAGCCTGGGGGCCTGCTTTTAGCATTTGCTTGGCCACTGAAAATAGCTATGCGACCTGGACAAGTCAGTCCCTTTCTCTGGACAGTTTCCCCACGAAGGGGCTGGGGGGTGAGATCCCCAAGGTCCCTTCCGAGATGCTATGTCCGCTGGCCTCCTCCAGGTCCTCCACAAGGCAGGCGGGAAAACGGAGGCCTGGAAAGTGGAGTCACCCTCCCAGGCTCACCCAGAGCCTTCCTAGGGACAAAGTCAGGGCCATCCTGGGTTCCTAATGTCCCCTTTCTAAGGCCCCGGCTGCACAGTCTGTTATGTGTCTGCCTATCTGTGTGTCCATCTCCAGCTTTCTCTCCCCACCTCTGGTACTGGCTCTTTTAGGAGTGCCTGCCTCCTCTCCCCAAGTGGGAGGGTGTTTTATCTCACAGAGTCCAGGCAACTGACAGGCAGCCTTCTCATCCAGCTCGAGGCGCTGTGTGAAGTGCTGTTGAATGTTGCTCACTTTTTGCTCCTCATCCTTCCCCATTTAGGCACTTTATCTACTTGATTTTTGTTTAATCCTCACAATAGCCCCAGAGACAGTAAAGGTGAAGGATTTCAAATCAGGCAGCCAGTGTGAACCCCAGCCCTGGCTCCGAGCCAATGGATGGCCGTGGGCAAGTGACTTAACCGTGCTGAGCTCTCCGAGGTCCTCACCTGGACAGCGGGCTGGTCTGCGGGCCCCCCCCCAGCCCCCCCGTGCAGGTCACTGTTGCCCTTGCCTCCCCTTCTCTCTCTCTCAGTGGAGAGAACAGCAGCCACCCTTGGCGGGGCCTCGCTGTTTCCCTGCTGGTAGCTGGGTAGGCAGTTGATCGATGAGAAAAACAGGAAACAACACGAATTTTATTCCACAACACCCTGCATCTGCTACCGCCTGCTTATTATAAAAACTGGGACTTGAGAGAGAGGCGGTCCAAGGATCCCACTCCAGCTCCAGTGCTTCTTGGTGGAGTGAAGCACAGTCTTCCTGAGTCTTTCTGATCTGGGGACCTGACCCCCGCTGCTCCACGGGGCTGCTGGGCGGACACACGTGGCGATCTGAGCTCCATGTAACGATGGCTCCTGTCCTCTGGCATCCACTGCCCTGCTCCCAGGGCTCCACGGGGCCTAATCAGCCTGGGACCCCTGGAGAGGGTTCTAGTTCAACAACAGCCCAGACCTCGATGTCCCTCCCGGGGACAGTCCTTTCCTTCCTCCCCCCAGTCCCCCAGAGCAGCCGCTGAAGAAGACGGGCCAGGCGTGCAGCACCTGGGCTTCCCTTGAAGCAGTGAGCGCTGCGTTCCGGGGAGAACAGGCCGGTGGCCAGAGACTGGAACTGGAAAAGCACTTCCGTGTGGAGCACGGACCTCTCCTGAGAACACTGGCTCCTTAGAAGCTCGGTGTGCGACAACGCTGGGATTTTCCCAACGTGGGCAGTGCGCCTCTAAATGAGGAGTCTCTAAAGAGCCGGGCTTGTCTGACAGGCCGCGCTGTATGTCCCACAGCAGGCGCCCGTGCTCTGGGCCGTGGGTTTGCCTGGGTCTAGCTTTCCAAGAAAACACTGGAGAGCGGGCTGCTCCGGCCCCTCCCCCTCTGGAGTCAAGGCCGCCAAGCTCCACGGGAGGAGGCTCGCCTTGCTCATGACCTTGAAAGCAGCTCTGAATGTGACAGGCCCAGTCACCTTGCACTGAAAATAGCAGGTGCCCTGCCTCCTGCTTTCTCTGTTCACCTGGGGCAGGTCTGCTCTGCCCGCTCAGAGGTCGCTCTTGGTTACAAACATGGAAGGAGGCACCCTTCTGGCCTCCGTGAGAGGTTGAGAGAGTCACAGGGGTGCCGGTTACACAGGCTCCATAAAAACACACGCCCAAAGGGCCGGAGCCGTGAGCCGTGAACACGGTGACCTCTAACACCCCATGTGGCCCCTGAGCTTGGCCCGGATGGTTTCCTCTCCATGATCTGCCCGGGGTTAGGGTTGTGGAAATAATTCGTTGGGTGGGATGAGTATAAAGAAGCTGAACCCAAACTCTATCCTTGGTGGTCTTTCACACTTTGGGTGGCATCCCTGGGCCCTCCAGTCTGGTACCCATTAGATCTGGAGCCCAGGATGACCTCCTCTATCCAGATTCCCCTTCCAGCATACCTTAGGCCAGGGGAGGCTAGTTGGCATCTGGAACCATTTTGCCCTGTGGCCTTGTAAATTCACATCATCAACAGAATTACGGGTACCCCAGCGGAGGCTTAGAACCCCCTTACTTTAGAGGTAGGAAAGCTAAGGCTCAGAGGAGTGTCCAAAGCTACACAAGAAAGTGAAAAGATCTGGAACTCAAGCCCAGCTTTCTCGAAACAGGGCCTGTTCTTTTCGTCCACAACCACACGTAGTCCATGCTCACAGACTTAAGGGGAGGAAGGAGAGACTTCTACAATCCAGATCATGCTCAGGCTCTGGTAACTGAGAAATACAAGACAAGGCATTCGTGTCATCTCCTGAGTGGGTGCCCAGTCCTCTGCGGTCTTAGGGTTTCATTCAGAGTGTCATTTGCTTTAAAAAGGCCTGGGACATGCCCTGGACCCAGGCAGGAACACCATCTTACCAACCTCCCTTCGGGGTAGGCACCCCTTCTGTAGCATCTCTGACCCAGACTCAAGAGAGCTTCTTGGAGGGGGCGAAGCTGGGCTGCAAAGGTTGAGCAGAGATTGGACTGAGCTCCAGAGAGAAGGGAACAGCAGGAGAAGGTGCAGGAGCCGCAGAGCAACCCAGACCCTGGAAGTGGGGAGAAGGACCCAGGGCAGGCAGATCCTGATGACCTCGGAAACCATGGGAAAGAGTTTGACAGAATCTAATGAACGGTCTTATGAAAGGAAGTGACAACTACCGACGTGCATCTGAAAAACCATGACCCTTGCTGCAAGAGAAAGACTGGGTTGTGGAAGAGATAGTCAACGTTCTTCATGAAGAGTCTAATGATAGTATAGCTTTTCCCTTGGTACAGAATCATAAAGAACACTTTCCCTATCTGCCTCTTTTCTGTCCTGCCATGGGTGGGACAATGTTGAAAGCATGTGGGTGAAAGCGCTAAGATTCAACCACACAGCGCGTAGCCCAGATGTTCTTCAAATGAATGCAGACCTGTTCAAAAATGAGGTCGAAAGGCTATGACACATACAACAAGCAAGAAGACAGTGTTAAAAGAAAGACAAGCCCAAAGCAGACAGCGGAGCATGTCTGTGGGAGAACTCTGTCCTAACATGGCTCCCTAGGCCTCGCTCAATGACAGCAGATCGGCAGGGGCCCTTCCACCACGTGCTGTCCTAAAGCAGAGAAGACTCTTGGACTGAATCCATCGCACGCCTGGCCCCTCCCGAGGCATCCCCTGGCAGGGCAGGGCATGCTCGTCTCAGAGTGGCAGACGCCAAAGCAGCCCTTCAAACGGCATCGAAGTGAACTTGCCAATTGCCAGGCCAAAGGAGAATCTAGCATCGCCATAAATTCAATACAACCCAACAGACATCTCGGACCGTAAAGCTTTTCTGACTTGGGCTGTTTCCGATTCCTCACTTTAATTGGAATTTCACATCAGGCTCACGTTTCTCCACAGCCTTTCCTCATTCATTTAAGAAATTGGCAGCAATACTAGACGAATACGCTCAACCTTCAGATGTAACCTTGATGGAAAGGAACTCACTATGTTTAAATTATATACAAAGCGAGAATTTAGCTAAGTGGGCCCAGACTTTCACCTTTTAAATCTGATTTAACTTTCCAAAGGAAAGCGCTGGTGGTCACGTCTTTTTAAATATTTTTTATCCGTTCAGTACTCTGGGTGCAGACGTGTGTGTCTGTCTCTCTCTCTCACACACACACACCCATCACCTCCGCATCCACAGCATATTAATTCCCATGTCTTGATTTTATTGGTTGCTCCAGGGTAGGAGACGGGCATGGGTGGGAACTGAGGCCTTGGACCAGGCATTTATTGAGTGCTTCCTACATCCCAGGTGCTTTATATATGTCAATTCATATCATCCTTCCCATAACCCTGCACGGTTGTGTGGTAGATATTCTCCCCACTTTACAAATGGCAAAACGAAGGCTGAGGGAGAGTAACTGAACAATGAGTCCAGCGTCACCCAGCTGGAACATCAGAGCCAGGACACCAACCCAGAACCATCTGATTCCACTAATCCCAAAGCCCACAGTCTCTCATGGCTGCTCGACATCACAGTCAAAGATGATCCATGATACACAAAAGTCCTCTTCGTTTTCTGGCCACTTTGCCCACGAGCATGCCAGCATAACACAGGGAAAGGCAGCCAAACCTCACTGGGGGTTTAGGAGGCAACGTGTATACTGAAGCACAGGGTTTGAAGTGAAAGATTCAGCAGATGGGAATCTCTAAGGGCAGAGAAAGTACACGTACCCTGAGCACTGGAACAGGTTCAGAACACAGCAGAGCGCAGCACGTAGGAAAGAACGAGAGAAGACGGCAGAGGCAGCTGTGGGCTCCACAGAGGCGCCGGGGAAGTGACGCGCCTGGACTTCATTCTCAGGGCAGTTAGGAAACCACTGAAGGATTTAAAGGAAGGACTGTCGAGATCGGATTTGCATTTTTGGAAGATCACTCTGGCGGCCGAGTGGAGTATTAGGCCCAGCACACACACATTTTCAGGTTGGTTTACAATGGACAGCTCCACATGCCAAGGCCTGACTGCCCAGACATTCGGGACCACACTCCAGCTCCACTTGGAGCCAGTACTTGGCTCTAGTCCACGTCACTTTGGAATTCTTTATTGGGGGAGTGACATTATCAATAGATTCCAGCTTTCATCTCCAGAAGACCCACAGGCAGGGAGGACCCAGCTCTGCCCTTTGACAGTAGGGCATCCCTATCTTATCTTTTAATTACATTATGTAACATTTTTAAATTACATTATCTCTAAGTGCATTCCTAGGGTTGTTGTTTTTTTATTATTAGAAGCATATTCTTAAAAACATATTTTTTTCAAGCATCATATTGAGTAACTGCATCCTTTCACCGTAAGGGTGATGAAGTCCAAGGCATTTGTTTAGGAGGCAGGGTCGCCCTGCCTCTAACAGCCCATCTCCTGCCCGAAGGGCTTGCCCTCCCTGCCAGCATGAGCATCCACCAGTCAGATTTCTTCCCTCCCACAAGACCCTGGAAGCTTTGTCACGTGCATGTGCCCTATTTAAAGCCATCACTAGCCCAGCACGCATGGCTCAGTGGTTGAGCAGCGACCTATGAACCAGGAGGTCATGGTTTGATTGCTGGTCAGGGCACATGCCTGGGTGCAGGCTCGATCCCTAGTAGGGGCATACAGGAGGAAGCCAATTAATGATTCTCTCTCATCATTGATGCTTCTATCTCTCTCTCTCCTTCCTCTTTGAAATAAAAAATATATATATTTTTTTAAAAAAATAAAATAAAATAAATGCCCTCACCAGCTTGGCTTAGGGGATAGAGCATCGGCCTGTGGACTGAAGGTTCCCAGGTTCGATTCTGATCAAGGGCACATGCTCAAGTTGCAAGCTCAGTCCCCAGTGAGGGGTGTGCAGGAGGCAGCCAATCAAAGATTCTCTCTCATCATTGATGTTTCTATCTCTCTCTCACTCTCCCTTCCTCTCTGAAACTAATAAAAATATTTTTAAAAGATAAAATAAAATAAAGCCATCACTCAAAAGATCTGCACTCCGAAGAGTTCGGGCTTAGAATTGACTGCCTCTCCTATCCACCTGACAGGTTCCCTGATATTTACAAACATGGCTATTAGCTCTCTCCCTCTATCAAATCAGAGCCCTTAGAAGCTACCTAACTATATATTCCCCAAAAAAGGAATTATTTTCTTCCTCACCTGTTCACCCTCCTCTTTCCACCAAATAACTACTCAATACCAAGTCAGAAATGAAATCCTGTAAACACTTAATTACACACGCGCACGCACGCATGCATGCAAGCACGCACGCATGCACGTGTTCACGTTAGCATGTTAACATGTCAAAATGAAACCTACAGCTTCATGCTGGACTACTTACTTGCACCCACTTTATTACTCAGAAAGATCAACTTTCTCAACCACCCAAATAGCTCCAATTTGTTACATGCTCTCGACCCCCACCAGCTACCCCAGATCAAGCCAGCCAATCCCTCCGCTGGGTTATCATCCCTCAGCATCAAGACGCCCATCTCACCACCACATCACCTCCACTCAGCCCATTTATTCATGGAAGGCAAGTAACCTTCTGCCTGGAGTCCCTCAGGGTTGCCTCTGCCCTTTGGACCCAGCCTGGACCCCTGTTTCAGCTCCTTCTATAGCCTCATCCTGCCCTCCCTCTCTCTGCTCTCTTTGCTCCAGCTCTTGGGCCCACGGTTTCTGGACCCCCTCCTCTTCCAGACCTCATTTGCTCACTCTCCACACAAGCTCTTCCCTCAGCTAAATGATCTGTCCCTTGTCCACCAGGCTGACCACTAGCAGTCTATGAAGACCCAGCCTCCATCCCAAAAACCTCTCCAGCCCATCCCCTCCCAGGCCCAGTCCAGGGGCCCTGGGCAAGATGAATTCCCCCATGGGACTAGCCACAGCACTAACGTCAACTGCCTACATCCTTTGGGGAATTGGATGCAGAATAAATAACAAGTCCTCCATCTCCGGGTTTGTTTCTCCTTTACTTGTTCCCATCAACGTGTTCCTGTCAGTCAGCACAGAGGCTCTCCAGGAGCTCCCAGCAGGCTCTGCGATGGGAGGTGGGGCAGGTCTGCTCATAAGAAGCCCTCCCTCCCAGGTGGTTCTGACACTAGCAAAGCTGAGTGCCCATTGGGACAGACCCTGCAGGGTCTCTTCTCCTGCAGGTCTCGCTTGGTATTTGGGGCTGTCCCTTCAGTTTCAGAATTGGATCTAGGAGTTCTGGCTCTGACCAGTCCATAATTAAGCGCCTCCTTCCTTTTTCCTTGAATGCTTCCTTTCAGGTACCCGCTCCCCTCCCAATTCTACGTTAATGGTGTTCTGTGCCTTCTAATCGCCTGTCCTAGTTTTCTCCCTGACTGCACTGCTCTTCATGGCCACTACGGAACCCACTTGACTTCATGGGCAGGAAATGAGACTCAGGGATCCAGGGGCTGAACGTGAGAACTTTGGGCAAGAGCTGGGCTGTGCTCATCTTCTACTCCCACCTGCCACTGACACACCCAACCCCAAGGCCAGTTCCAGGCAAGCACGTCACATAAAGCCAGGGACCTCAGAGGCCCAGGGGTCCCTCTCCATACCAAGCAAAAAAATCCCAGTATCTACCCAGTATCTATGTGTGTAATGTCAGAACAGTATTAAACAATTATATGGAGGACATGCTGATGATATGAGAGGTAGAGAAATCTCCAAAACAGAAAGTAGGAGGAAAGAGCTGTTTTGTGAGGCAGGGGAGCCAGACCCAGAGCAGGTGACTACAAGGACTCAGTTTTCAGTGGCTCTTTCATCTGGCCTCTTGTCTTTACCCATGTGCCTGGACCAGGTCCTGACCATCACATGGGCCAATCCTGAGACCACAGAAGAGCATGTGGACACCCCTGTTCCCACTGGAATCCAGACGCCAGTGCTCTGTCCTGAGTCCACAGCACCTCCTCCTCTGGCCGCTTTCCCAAGAACCTGCAAGTCCTTCACATGAAGGCAGGGGAAATAGCATCAGTGCAGACTCCGCTGCCGTGCCTAGCACAGCCTTGACTCTCCTGAGGGCCCAACAAATGCCTAAGAAGGAGGCCTGGTGCAGAGGTTCGGTGAATAAGCTTTGAAGTCAGGTGGGTGTGGGTCTGAGCCCAGCTCTGACCTCATGGTCATTATCTGAGGGATCCAATGAGGTAATGGCTCTAGGGCAGGCGGGCTCTCAGTAAATACAGGCCCCACCTTTGGTCAACAAAGAAGGTTGCTTTGCAGCTATCATTGTCAACCATACTCTGAAATGGATTGAAATGGATTAACTGAAGCTACTAGTATATTAGCACCTTAGCAAAAACTCAAATATATTCTCTGAGGGGAAGCATCCAGTCACATTTTTTAAAGTTGTTTAAAAAATAATAACTGGCTGGCCAGTACATTTTCTCTGCTTCAGCTCTGGGTATCCGTAACACAAATTCTCCTTTCTTGCAAGATGTATCAGGCTTGCACTCCTAAGATGCACAGATTCTCCCACAGCAATAGTATTCTCAAAAAATTTAGAAACCACTATTTTTATTTTTTAGAGAGAGAGAGAGAGAGAGAGAGAGATATCAATTTGTCGTTCCGCTTATTTATGCACTCATTGTTTGCTTCTTGTATGTACCCTGACTAGAGAGAGATCAAACCCACAACCCTGGCGTATCAGGAGGACACTCTAACTAACTGAGCTACCCGCCCAGGGCTAGAAACCGCTTTTATGCTCCCCTGTTGATATACAGGTACAATGGCCAGGCAGGACTTTAATAAAGCCCATCTCAAAGGTATAGACTGGACCCATGTGGATAACTAGGTCTACGATTGTAAATCTTGTCAAAACAGAAAATTCATTCCATTCCCGAAAATAAAATGAAGGCATGATTGAAAGTACCTTTTCTCATTTACCAGAACTGCAATAATAACGCGCTGGCATTCCCAGGCAAACACGGAGATTTCATGCTCAGAGAAATTCAGAGCTTGTTCACTACATGCAGCTGAAAAATGCAAGAGCTGAAACTAGAACCATCTGACTCCTGGCCTCATGCTCTGTAAGACATAGACTTTTAAGTTGTTTTTCTTTTTTTCTTAATATTTTGTATTGATTTTTAGAGAGAGAGGAAGGGAGAGGCAAAGAGAGAGAAACATCGATGGGAGAATGAAATATCGATCTGTTGCTTCCTGTGCTCCCTCTACTGAGGAATAAGCCCTGGCCAGGAATTGAACCAGGATGACGCCGAATCCACTGAGCTGAACTGTTTGTTTTTTCAAGTACCTTTTGCTTGGATATATGGAGCCAAGCAAAGCTTATCAGCCTTTTTACAAAAACTTTATGATGATGACAGACTTTGTTTTGGTCAGAATAATTCAGGGGCCAGGGATGTGGGGGGAGAACCAAGTCTTCCAAAATTAAACAGAACAGCCAAGAAAAAAGTCTGAACCTATTAAATGTAGCTTCTAAGTCCATTCAAGCCACAAATATTCACTGATGGTTATGTACAAAGACTTAGACTTTGGCCTCACAGAGCTTACAATTTAGTAGAAGGGAGGAAACAAGAATGGGTGTGATAGAGAGAGAGAGAGAGAGAGAGAGAGAGAGAGAGAGAGAGAGAGAGAGAGAGAGACTGGAAAAAATGACAGGTCGACAAATAGCAGAGTGTGGAATAAGACTGACGGGTGGAAGTGAGGAGGGACATTCAGGAAGGGTTCTTAAGGAAGAGAGCAATGGGCTTTGGCATTGATGGAGGAAGAAATGGATAACGGATCAGCCTTACCAAAGCATGATTAAGGCAAAGCATGGGAATGAGCTGACATGTGTGAAAAGTGCCTGGCACACAGTATCCATTCCCCAGTGCTTGCTCATTTTTTATTGGAAGATGGAGGAAGGAAGCCTTAGACTGAGTTAAAAAAAAAAAAAAGGCATTGTTATATTGAGAGGAGACAGGCAGAACTGGTGAGCAAGCAGTTTGCTAGTTTGCTGGGGTGAGCAAGAGAAGAGAGAGGTCCCAGAGGCTGGCTCGAGGTCCCCTTGACAGAGAGGTCACTTGCTTCGGGCTCTGAATTTCAGCTACTGCCCCACTTTAAACAGTGGCTTTGGGAAGCAAGTGATGTGCAAACCATATAGTTCTGGGCATAATTAAGGGCCTGACCTCAAAAACCTGCTCCCCTGGTCTGGCGGATGGTTGCAGGGGAGTGGGAGGGGGGTGACAGGAGCACCCAGGAACAACATCCTCCCCCCCCTCACCCATGCTGCCTCTACAGCAGGGAGGGGGCACTGGGTTGGAAGATGGACATGCAGCAGGCTTGGAATATCCCCACATCTTCAGCCACTGCAAGCACCTCCCAGAGCTCAAGAGGGGCAGGGCCACTTCCGCTTTCTGAGGTTCCCAAGGTACTAAAATAAGAAGAGACGCCGAAGCAGGGTTACCAAAGTTGTATTTTTAAAAGCTTGCAACTAATAAATTAACACATTTAGTAATGAACATGCAATGCAACAGAATTATACTATTCAAAAGCCAAACGAATATCTATTCACATTGCAACATATTCTAGTGATGTCATTTAGCAACGGAACCTGGGTTTAAAGATGTGTGGTAAACACCACTCTCTCTTTTTTAAGTATGTATTTATTGATTTCAGACAGAGGAAGGGAGAGGGAGAGAGAAAGAGAAAGAGAAACATCCAGAAGAGAGAAATGGCGGATAGGTTGGCCCCTGCATGCCCCCTACTGGGGCCTGAGCCCACAAACCTCGGCATGTGCCCTGACCAGGAACTGAACCCATGACCTCTCAGTGCATGGGTTGATGCTCAAGTACTGAGCCCCACCAGACCAAACACTGCCTTTTGGTCTTGTCAGTTTTTTCTTGGATTAAATGTATAAACTCATTTGGAGATAACAACAGGAGTGTAAATTTAAGGGCCTTTACAAATGGGAAACGGGCCCAGATGACCCTCCATCCAGCATCCGGGTGATAAGTGATAAGGCCGGCGAACCACTCCAGTCTCATGCAGGTACCCCCCTATCTCCTCTGTGGTTCCAATCACTGGAACAACCAAAGACATCTCTGCAGTCCAGGAGCAGGGCCTGGTCCAGCTGTGCGAGGAAGGCGGAGGGCACAGCTGGGAGCGCTGCACACACTGGAAGGGTTGCCTGCACAGCAGAGTGGTGATGGTCACTTCCCACTCTGGGGCTGGCCTTTTCCTTTCTGTGCCTCCTCGGCGTGGCTGCCGAGGCCCTGGGCAAGCCCTGCGATTGTTCCAACTGGCTAAAACCACTTCACATTTAGTGCGGCAGAGACCCTGCAAGGAACTAACTACATGCTCAGTGGTAGGATTCACTGCACCAAAAAATTAGACGGTTCCACCGCCTGCCTATAAATTTCTCTTGCATTGCAAGTGGTTAGAAAAGAAGGCAGTATCGGGCTTTCTTCAGATCCCCCCTCAAATGCAGCCGATCAAAAGAGTGCACTGTTCACCTGGACACAGGCTTATGACCAAGACAACATCCAGGCATACCAATATAGATGCACTCACTCAAACACTCACTGCACACAGGCTCATTTACTGCATGTCCGCTGTTTGGCAGGCACTGAGCTAGGTGCTGGGTACACAGCTACGAATAGGATATGATCTTTTCCTTCACCAACATCCGAAGATGTCGCACATGGAGAGAGCAAGGGACAGAGAACTCGGTAAACACCATCCCAGGGTACTTAACCGGACCTGCAGGTAGTTAACCTTAATATAATTGAGCCCTGGCCGGTGTGGCTTAGTTGGTTGAGCATTGTCCTGGACACCAAAAGGTTGCTAGTTCAATTCCAAGTTAGGGCCCATACCCAGATTGTGGGTTCCATCCCTGGTGTGGGCCCATGCAGGCAACCAATCAACGTTTCCCACATCGATGTTTCTCTCCCTCTCTACCTTCCTCTCTCTCTAAAACATTGATAAAAACATTTTTAAAATAGAATAAAGCAGGCCTGAGATGCCAGCTCCCTTCCTTCCCTCTCTACTCCTTCCCCTCTTCATCCTTTCCTCCTTTCTTTAATTCTGTTCCTCTTCCACCCATCCACTTTCTGCTCCAACCTCCCTGTCCTCCTCTTCTAACCTCAAGCTCTGGGTAAACATAAAAAAAGCACACGCTTTCCTATGCCCAAAGCTTCCTCAGCCTTAGAAAGCTGTCGTTCTTAATGAAAACGCATGCTTTTCTCGTGCTTTGCAATTTATTTATTTCCATCCAAACCTTCAGAAGCAGGGGAACTTATCAGTCCATGTCATAAATACTGGATTTTATTCCCTTTTTCTTTCTTAAAGCTGCAGCTCCCCCAGCAAGCATCAGGCGAGGACGGTGCTACACAAACAGAAAACTGAATGAAGCCCCAGGAGAATGCAGGCGTTTCAGAGCTCCAGAGTTTTAGCTCAGCTCCCTGTGTCAAGGTGGTTTCTATCTGTGTCAGTCAGCGCGTCACAACATCAGCCTCCATCCCCCGTGGCACAGCCCCCCTTCGCAAGCACCTTCCCACACAATTTCATCAACTGTAAGACTGCAACCACCATTGATGTTACGATCGTGATTATGTCTACAAATGGGGAGGGATGCGGCTCTGCTCAGTCAGTCCCCATGAAGCAGGTTCCCCATGGAATAAACCCTTTTCTTTTAGTAAATCCAGAAAGCTCATTGCTTAGCGATGTATTCATATGAGTTACCAATTCACTGGAATAACGTGTTTATTTGCATGGGTGAAGTTCCTTCTTCACACTGATGTCAGGATGGTTCCATAGCATCCTCATAGTCTGTGACCAACCATAAAGTCCTCAGCTGCTTGATTTTACCTTGAAAAACGACTTTGTTTGTGAAAAATGGGTCTTAGACTTCACCTTCTCTGAACCTTCAATTTAGTCCCCCCCCTACCCCCCACCCCCAGCCATCTGCTTACCCAGCCCCTCTATGCGCTTCCTCCACCTGCTCTGAACATCCTTCTCTGCATTCCTCTGCCTCCCTCACCTTTCCCTCTAGGGACTTCCTCCTTCTTGTGATTTTGTATTTTGCTATAAACGTTAACTCTATTCTGTGGAATATTCACTCAAGGCCATTCCAGTGGCTAAAAGAACTCAAAATCACCATAAAATACAAATGTACCATATTCCTTTTGACCCAAAGAATCAGCTTTAAGAGTTTACGACATCGCTAAGAATTAACTTTCCTTATGATTGTTGTATCAATCATAGCACCCAGAATATTGCATAAAATAATGAAAACCTGTATGGAAGAGCTCTGAATGCTTACTGACGCAGTATGCTGTGACCAGCTAGTAAAACAACATAACGCAACCCCAGGGGAACAGAGTATATCACCGTCCAGCACTGAAAATGGAAATAAAGTTGAGTAAAAATGTAAAAGATGAAGACCAAAGGAGGAAAAAGAACATTGAGATTGCACTTTCGTATGCATGTGTGACATGCAGTCATGATTCAGAGTTACATTAAAGGGTTTTTTCGTAGAATGAAAAGAAATCAAAGGGAAGAATGAAGGAGAGTTCTCTTTGGACTACTGCTCAAAAAAAATGTATTTATGGTATCAGGAGCATCAAGGAAGAAGCTTGAGAGCGAGAAGTGGGATAAAAACACTGAGTGAGCAGTTTGGAGAGAGGATTGGCACAGCTTCTAAAGCAATAGGCAGGAAGGGAAATCGAGAGCACGCTTCCTAGCAAGAAGTTTCCATTCATGCCAAGACAGTGGGTGATCACCGTCAGCTATACCCAGACTACCCCCTGCCTGACTCACAGGATGGGCTCTGGTATTTCCGACCCCAGCAGTGGGCCCGGGGGTGGGGGGGAAATCTCTCCATGGCACCAACCCAAACTCTGATTCACCATCGGTTTGGGGAAGGCCTCTCTTTTGGCCCGCTAAAGGGGTGGTACTTCTGTGAAACTACTGTTTACCTACAAGATGGCAATCCCTGCGGGAGGAGGGGCCGCCTTTTGAAGGGGTACAGCACAGCCTAGGTGTATGGGTTCCTTCAGTTACCATCAGAGCACATCTCTGCCCTGGGTGCCTCCTCTTGAGGAAAAGGCTGGGTGCTGGTCCGGCTGGCCAACTGGCCAGTGGAGTGGGACCCACAATCCTCTGTCGACCACAAGGTCCCACTTTTTTTTCTCAGGGTGAGACCATTTCGGGAAAAAAGTATTTCCTTCTTCACCAAGACCAATGCCTCTGCCCTGGAACCCCGGAAGGGAGGCTCAGGGGCCACGCTCCACCGCGACTTCTCCAGGTTAAAATGGCTCTCCTGAAGCTGGAGCTCAGCCCTGCCTCCGATTCTCAGAACTGCACTGCAAGCTTCTGGCCTCCTGGGGTGGGGGGTGGCCTTGAGCACCTCTGATCTGGAGCCCTCTCTGCCCCGTGAACTGCCCCTTCCCTTTAAATCCAAGGTGTTTCCCACCCAACGGTTTTTCTCACCAGAGGTGTTTCTAAAGGTGCTTTGAGTCAGGGGTAGGAAGACCCCAGACCCAGCAGGGAAGTGCTGAACACAGCAACAGTTACCTAAGAGGTGCGGTCACGGCGGGGACATCGCTTGTCAGACCTGTTCTCTGACCAGGCCGCGCGCGGGCCAGGCTGGACAGCACCCGAGTCTGCTTCCAAAGGAACTTCCCCTCCAGGCCATAGGTTGCTCATCTAAAGTGACCGCACACAAGACGACGCTGCCAAATGCCCTGGGGTCATCATGCCTTTCTGGGCTGTCCCAGAGGGTTAGGAAGGCGCTTCCGAGGCTCCCGAAGGGACAGGGGAAAAGGCAGGAGCCCCACTTGTCCAGAGACCCGGGACCGATGCTCTCTCCACGAGAAAGAGTGGGTTATGGGGGGGGAGCGCCGGGCAGAGGAACCTCCGGAGCCCGGAGCCGCCTTTACCCAAACCAGCTTCCTTGGAAAGCCAGAGAGGCGAGGAGCCCCCACAGAGCAAACCCACCCGACCCGCCGGCGGGGAGGCCGGAAAAGTTCCTCCCGGGCGGAGCGGGGCTGCCGGCCGCTGTCCAGGGTGCTGAAAGGGCTCCGCGGGCACCAGAGGGCCCCCGGCTGCTGCGCGCCTTCAGCCTCCGCGCCGCCCGCTCTGCCCTCCAGACTCCTGCCCTGTCCTCCCCCCCCTCCCCGCCGCACCGAAGCCTCTCTTCCTCTTCCCCGCTCTCCTCCCCGCCCCTCCGCCCGCGCCCCCCTCCGCTCTCGGGCGGCATCAACTCCGCCGGCGCCGGCCCCGCGCCCCCACCGCTCCGGGGTCAGAGGAGCCCCTTCCCCAGCAGCCACCTCCAGGCGCCTCGGCCGCGGGACTGCCGCCTCCGCCCCCTCCTACCTTCTTCTTTCGGTCGCGGGAGCGGTTCCTTCGCTTCCTGTTCTCCTCCCTCTCCTTCTGCTCCTGAAGGGCCTGCGCCTCGATGTCTTTGATTTTCTTCAGCTGTTTGGCCGCTTGAGCCATGGTGGGTCGCGGCGCGCGGGTCTCCGCCTCCCGGACCCCTCACGCTTTGCCAATGCAGGTGGCGGCAGCCTCCCGAGGAGGAGAGCGGGAGGCTCTGCTCGGCGAGGTTGGGGCGGGGGGGGAGCTCCTCTCCCTGCCGCGGGGAGGATGCGGCCGGGTCGGCGGGGAGGTGGCAGCGAGCCGCGCGGAGGGCTAGGCGGTCCCCGGATGGCGCCTCCCGCCGCGGCCCGAGCTCGCTGGCCAGCGCCCGGGACGGGCTCTGGGCTCGGCCCCGCCACCTCCCTTCCTCCGTGCCCCCCTCCCGCTCTCCTGCGGCGGCGGCGGCGGCGCGGAGGGAGGGGAGGAGGGAGGCGGCGGCGGGAGCGGGGAGGCGGCTAGTACTGCGGCGAGCGCCCGGCGGCGAGCGGGCCGGGGCGGGGACGGACTCGGGCCGTTAACGCAGGAGGGCGCGGCAGTCGCCCGCCACCCGGGGTCCCCGGCGGCCCGACGCGGCTCGGCGCCCGCGCTGGTGCATGGCGAGCGCCCGGCTGCAGGCGGGAGGCCGGCCGAGCTCCCTCCACTGCAGTGCCGCCGCCGCCGCCAGGCGCACGGGCTCCACGCCGTCGGGCCGCGGGGAACAAAGCCGGCCGCTCCACCCGGCGCCCTGGGGAGCCGCCGAGGACCCCGCCGCGGGCGGCCTCGCGTGCCTGGGGGGGCCCGGGGAGGGTGCGGCGAGCCCCGCGCCGAGGAGACCCCCGCGGCCCGGCGCGCCTGGAGGCGGCGGCGGCGGCGGAAGCCACAGCCACGCGGGGCGCGGAGGCAGGACCCGCGTGGCTTGGGAGGGGGCGGGGGCGGGCCTGGGGCGCCCCCGGGCGGCGGCCGCGGTGGGGCAGCCACCAGCCAGCCGCCAGCCTCCGCCCCCCTCCCGCCCAGGGCGCTCCCTGAGGGGGGCGCGCGTGGTGCCGGGGCTCCCGGGAAAGGGCCTGGTCCTGGCCGTTCGCTGAGAGCTCGGTTTGCCCCTTGCAGACCGTGTGGGCCTTTCGTTGGCATATTTACCAGTGACAGATAGGAAACGTGTCCAAGATGAAGCGAGCAGTTTCCCTGGATTCCGGCGGACGGTAGCGCGGCTTAGGTTTCGCACCGCGGCCCGCCCACCCCCATCCCCACAGTCGCACACACCCTGGCGCGGCAGCGCCGCCTGCCCGGTGCTCGGCAGGACATACAGAGCGCACACCGGTCTGTCTGGGAAGCAAATTAGCCGGAAGGGCCCGGGGTCTTAAGGCCATCTAGTCCACTCCGGGAGGGACAGACAGGAAAACTGAGGCCGGGACCGGGGAACCACGGCCCCTTCAGTCTGGTGCCGCTCCCACCACACCCGGGGGGGTCGCACCTGTTCGTCCACGAAGGGCTAAAGAGGGGTTTGTGGAAAACAGTATTTAAGAATTAGTGAAACCTAAGACACTGTCTGCTTCCTTCGGCCTTCCTAAGCTAGGGGCTTGATGCATACATTGAACCGGCCACAGGCTAGAGCCTAGAATCTATCTCCTCTCTACTGTGCGGAAAGGACTCTCCACGGGCTCCAAGCTGGGCACCCTCTCCCATACAGCACTAACTCGGGGGAGTGGGTGAATCACCCACCTCCTCTCTCTCCTGCTTTCCTCTTACTAGATCGTAACCCCTCTGCCCCCAGGTCCCTATCCTATACAGTCCTCTCCGACTAGAAGCGTGCCAGTGATGAAGGTGCTGGTGGAAACTTTGCTTTGAACATTGTCCTTTCCCGGGGCTGGGTCTGTGCTCGCTGCTCTTCCCACTCTAGATCTACTGAAAACAATGAGAACCAAAAATGCTAACCCCATTTCAATTTTCAAGTAGCCACATTTTAAAACGCTAAAGCTGTAAAATTGATTTTAAGAATGTATTTTATTTAATTCAACAAGTTCAAAATTAAAAAAAAAAACTACTAGTGAGATATTGCATATTCTTTTATAAGGCTTCAAATCCAGTGTGTATTCTATACTTACAGCACATCTAAATTCAGATACTGCATATTTACTGGCTTCCAAGCCACATGTGATTGGTGATTACGGTATTGGACAGCACCGTTCTAGACTTTCTCGCAGGCCAGCTCATCATGCTGGCTGTCATCGGCCTGCACACGCACGAGGCACACATTTTTATCTCAGCACAGACCTCCCCTCTGCGCTCCAGGCCCAGGCACCTGTGCTCCTCAGCCTCCTACCTTCCATGCCTGCATCCTTTTGCCATCCACCAATCTGTCCCCAACACTGCAATCACACTAGACTTTTTAAAACACAGATCTGTCTGATCAGTCACTTCTCAATTCACCATTCTTTCTCGCTCTGGGATGAAGATCAAACTCCTTTCTGGCCCTGAATGATCCGTTCTTCCTATCACCATTGGTCTGGCTCACTCTCTGTCTTCAGTACCTTGCATGGTGCCTGTGAACATATGTTGAAGAAATCAGCATGGCTACTGTGTTCTGGCTTAAGAAATAACATTCTAGCTGACACTCACTCAGAACTTCCATTGCCCCAGGCATTAGCAACATTTTACAGATGGGGAGAAGGGATGCCAGGGGGTGAAGTAACTTGCTCAAGGTCACCCAGCTAGTCAGTATGGAGCCAGAATTTGAACCCTAGCACTCTGGTTCCAGAGTATATACTTTTAACATCACCCTGCTAGTAAATTAGTCAATTTTCATATCTATGAACAAGGATACTGATAACTTCTCTCTTTTAAATATATATATATATTATTGATTTTTTACAGAGAAGAAGAGAGAGGGATAGAGAGTTTAGAAACATCCATGAGAGAGAGACATCGATCAGCTGCCTCTTGCACACCCCCTACTGGGGAAGTGCCTGAAACCAAGGTACATGTCCTTGACCGGAATCAAACCTGGGACCTTTCAGTCTGCAGACAGACGCTCTATCCACTGAGCCAAACAGGTTTCGGCATAATAACCTCTCTTAAAGGACTGTTAGGAAGACCGGGAGAGAGAGTGGGCCTGGATTTCCCGCTGGAGTTTTGGGAAGTCCAGGGCCAGAGCGGCCACCATTCATTAGGTGTGATGGGTCCAGGACCTCTGTACCCATGGCTTACTGTTCATTAATGATAATGTTTCCCCTTTGCATTTACAAGACTTGATTAATCTCTAGAAGGACTGTGATGCCGAAAGGGGTCTTAGATGCCAACTTGTCCAACCTCTCCACTCCTCATCAAGAAACTGAATCTTGGTACCACACTTTGTGTTGGTGAATTATCCCAACTTCACACTCTCCCCTGGTCTTCCTGACAGTCCTTTAAGGGAGGTTATCAGTATCCTTGTTCATAGATATGGAAATTGACTAACTTAGTAGCAGTGTGATGTTAAAAGTATATACTCTGGAGCCAGAATGCTAGGGTTCAAATTCTGGCTCCATACTGACTAGCTGGGTGACCTTGAGCAAACTCGAGCGGGGGCAAGGAGAAAGTCCTGCCCGTGTCTAGGGTTCACTGGCAAGATAGTTCTTCTGGATCCAATTACATGTTAGGAAGCCTGCAAGCTGAGAAAGAGAACATGGAATTGTGCTGTCTGAAGGCACTTGCTCCAACAAGCTGATCTGGACACAGGAGGGGGGCTGAAGGGGTGGCAGCGGCTCCAGCCGAGTTCCTCCGCTGATGACTAGCCAGCAGGAGACAGACACCAGCCATCTCAGCAGCTACAGGGGCTTCCTCCCTCCCCGGCAGAGGACAGGCAATGTTGGGCATTTGTGGGGTTCAGAAGATAATCCTAGCTGCTCTTTCTGTCAAGAGATAATAATAATAATGCCATTTACAGTATTGACAGTTTGCTATGCCCCGGGCACTGCTAATCGTTTAGGTAACATTTATTTCTCACAACGAACGCCTTGTTATCCTTGTTTTCACATGAGGAAGCCGAGTCTGTTTACCTGACTTCCCTGAGGTCACACATCTTACGGGAATGGAGTCAGAATTCAGATCCAAGCCGCCTAACTGGAAGCCTGACCAAAAGGGACCCTCCTGCGGTGCAAAAGTGATAGTAATTACTTGAGTTAAACACCTAAAATAATACCCCGAGGCAGGCAACCAAAGGGCCAGCGTACTCCTCTGAAGTGGAGGAAGCAGAACGCACAGCGCCCTGCGCAGCATCAAAGTGGAAGAGTCTGTCCCTCTGAAGGCGACAGGGCCACCTCCGCCGCTGCCACAGCCGCTCCACCAGGTGGAGGTGTTGGCACTGTGAGCCCTCCTCCGGCTCTCCTTGCCTTTTTCTTTTGTTCTTCTTCTCTTTCTTTCTTTTTTTTTTTTATATATATATTTTTTTTATTGATTTCAGAGAGGAAGGGAGAGGAAGAGAGATAAAAAACATCAATGATTAAAGAGAATCACTGACTGGCTGCCTCTACACACCCCCTTCTGGGGATCGAGCCCAAAACCCGGACATGTGCCCTGACTGGGAATCAAACCATGACCTCCTGGTTCATAGGTCAGCGCTCAACCACTGAGTCATGCCTGTGGAGCTCTCCTTTCCTTTCCTTTCTTTTCCTTTCCTTTCCTTTTCTTTTTTTGTTTTTTTCTTTTCTCCCTCTCCCTTTCCTTTTCCCTTTCCCCTCCCCCTTCCCCTTTTTCTTTTTCTGAGAGAGAGAGAGGAACATCGACCTGTTGTCCCAACTCATCGGTTGCTTCTTGCATGTGCCCTGATTGGAGATCAAACCCGAAACCCTGGCACCTGGGGACAGCGCTCCAACCAACTAAGCTACCCAGCCAGGGCTTGCCCTCTCTTCTTGCACCCCAGAGTCCTGTGTACACGCATGGTGAGGACGGGCTGCTCATCAAACATACAGGGAGTGGCTATGAAATGAAAGTTGAACACCCCCACCCCACAAACCCAGAAGACGTTCCCTAGAAACCCCTCCTCTTTCTTTCTCTCTTTGGGGTCATTATCACTCAAGTAAGTCTGTATTTCAGCGGGATTCCTTTTATTTAGCTGTTAAGTAAAGGAAAGGGGACTCATTTTCATATTTTTGCTTTCTTTCCTAAAATTCCCAGCTGGTTACCTCAACCCCATTCTGCTACCGTGCATTTATGCAACTAGACCTATTTGTGTTCTTAAAAGAATCATTATTAATTATTAATAAAACTTCCCAAGATAAAAGCTGCCTGTGCACTAAATAATATAAATAGCTAAATATATTGAATGTACCAGACATTCTTCTGAGAATATGTAACCCTAATAACAGCTCCATGAGGGAGGTGCCATTATCATCATCATCACTTTACAGATGAGGAAACTGAGGCACAGAGGGAATGAATAGCTTGGTCAAGGTCGTTGGCTAGTAAGTCATGAGGCTTAGGATTTGAAACGAAAAGTCAGTGTGTAGAGTCTATGCTTTTACTAGAACTAACATCCTAAATTGAGGTTGGGCTGTCCCTGGGCCCTTGATCCCTTTTAGAAAAGAAGGACCATCTACCAACACCTGAGCTCTCGGAGGCAAAGGCTGCCCGAGTCCCCTGTGGGTCCCAACCCCCCAGCCTCATGCCACACCATGCAGCTATTCAGTTCAAGATTGAGCCGGGAAAGGTCATTACAATGCAGGACTATGGAGGGTGGAACAGGAAAGCAAATGGGAAATCAGAGACTCTCATAATCCATTTCTATTTCCCAGCCAATGGGAGAATTGGATTCCTCTACTGACGATCACATTCCCAGGTCAAATCACATCGCAGACAGCCTGCCCAAGAGGGCCGAATCTCTGCTCCTTGGCGTGCGCACAGGCAGCCAGTGCTCTGCCCTCTGGCGAGATGCATAAATTATTCAAACCTGTCCTCGGTGTGATATACCTTCAAATATTTGAGGAGAGCTTTCACATCTCCCCGGTATTTGTCCAAAATAATGTCAAACTTGAATATCTGAGCTCAAGAATTCCTCATTTCCTGTTCAAGGTTTACAAATGAAGGCCACATATCATTTTAATCACTGCCTTTTCCAGGATGGAATTTGAAGAGGTAAAAGAGCACATATGCCGAGGTGTTCAGAGAACACAGAAAAACAAGAAGATGCTTTACTTTTAGATTCTTAGAAAATGCTGGAATAAGACTCATTTATTCACTCCACCTGACCAGGACCCTCAGAGCCCCACAGTAACTCTGCCTACTGCTCTCCTAGCTGTTCTTGGAGACCTCAAGCCCCAGCCCCTCCCCTCTCCTTTGTCATTCTCAACTGGTGCCATCCACTTCATAGAAGAAACGCAGGCCACCAGATCAAATGCCCTCAGCTTCCTCCTCGTCCTCAACATCCATACTTGTCTACACCACGCTCTTGCCAATGCTTCTTTGGTTTATCCTCTAGATCTCATCCCCTCACCCCACCTCAGAAAATGCTGCCATTATTTCTCCCTTCCTCCCAGATTACAGCATGTCTCTCCACCAGCTCCTTCCCCTCAGTCTGCAGACCCTCCACAGCCATACCTATGCCATGCCCCTCCACAGCCAAGCTGCCAGGTCCCTGCTTTCTCACCCCCCTCATTCCTCATCCTGAATTCTGTCCCCACACCACAGAACCTGTAGCTTCATTTGTATTTTGAATTTAAGTCCCTGGTGCATTTTACCTGGTTACATATGGTTCTGGTTTCTGATACCCAACTCTCTCCTTGCCCTCCTGTCTCCTGAATGCTCTCTTTAGGGCTAATTAATAAAAATTTCTGCCCTGGCCCTTTTTCAGTTTATCGCTTCTCCCTCCGTGATCTTAACCTTGGCTGCAACTAGCACCCAAATACCAATGACACTGAGACTGTAACTCCAGCTTTGACCTCTCTCCTAAGACTGATTCAAGCAGTGAACCTAAGGCCTCCTGGCAGCACCATCAGAAGTCACAGGCATCTCAATGCCCCCACTTAATGGCACTACCATTCCCCCACTCACCAGAGCCAGAAACCTGGGGTCCATGAAGCTTCCCACTTCCTCTTGTTTATAGCCCAGTTCCACTGCCCACTAGATTTCAGAGTCTTTCTTCAAAGCTAGTTCTCAGATTTGAATGTTCATTCATATCAACTTCCCCCTCCCCCGCCCCGCCAGTATAGGAATCTTATTAAAAATATAGCTCTGATCGCTTCTCGGCCTTTTGGCTATTGGCTAAGATCAAGTGCAGTAAAAATGTAGCTCTAGAGAAACCAAGATGGTGGCATAGGTAAACACCTAAACTGCTGCCTCACACAACAATTTCAAAACCACAACTAAAAGACAAAATGGACACCATCCAGAATCACAGGAAAGCTGGCTGAGTGGAAATTCTACAACTAGAAAGAAAGAGGAAAGCACACCGAGACTCAGAGGAGCTGCAAAAGGCTGAGAGATACAGAGATGCACATGCGGAGAGGACAGGCAGTTGAGTGTACAGCTGGCTTTCTCAAGCCAGAAGAAGGTGGAAGCTCCTGACTGCACTGAACTTCAGTTCCGGGTGAGATTCTGGGAACCCAAACTCATTCAGGGAGAGACTGGACTGTCTGGCAATGGGTGAAACTCGAGAGTGGATTTCTCTAAGAGGTACTTGCAGTGATTACCATGGGACACTGAGACCCATAGGCCTCATAGAGCAGGGCTGATGGGAAGCCAAGGCTGTCTGCTCTGCCCTGAGACTTCCCCCCATCCAAGCTGAGCACAGAGGCTTTTGCAATTTTGCAAGTCTTGTATCATAATGCTGACTCCAGCACAGAAGTTCTCCCAACATAGACACAGCTGATCCTCACAGCCAATTGGCCTGGAGATCAATTCCTCCCAGTGATACCAACAATCAAAACTTAACTACAGTGGTACCTCGAGATACAAGTTTAATTCATTCCGTAACCTTGAGGCATGGGAAACTATGAGAAGCTAGAGTCGCGGTAAACTGGTGGGTCATGTGCAGCTGGCCGATCCGCGCGATTACCCCTATCTCAAATGTTGCTCGTATTTCAAAGCAAAAATCACTCACTCGACGGCTCGTATCTCAAAAATCTCGTATGTTAGGGCATTCGTATCTCGAGGTACCACTGTACAACAAGGCTGTGCACCAAAAGTGTCCACCTCAGGTAACTGGGGAGGCTGAGCCACTGGGCCCTATAAAACACCTAGCACGTAAAACCACTGTACCAACTTAGGGAAGCAGCAAAAATGCAGAGACAAAGAAACAGGTCACAAATGAAAGAACTGGAGGAAAGCAAATGACTGGATACAGAGTTCAATACCATGGTTAAAAGGTTTTTCAAGAATTTCTTAGAATAAATGGATAAATTTAGCGAGACCCAAGAGGATATGAAAAAGGACCAACTAGAAATTAAACGCACACTGACTGAAATAAAAAATATTATACAGAGACCTAATAGCAGCCTAGAGGAATGCAAGAATCAAGTAAAAAATTTGAAATATTAAAGAAGCAAAAAACACTCAACCAGAAAGAAAAAAAGAAAAAAGAATCTAAAAACTTGAAGATAGTGTAAGGAGCTTCTGGAACAACCTTAAGCGTACCAATATCAGAATTATGGGGGTGCCAAAAGAAGAGAGAGAGCAAGATACTGAAAACCTATTTGAAGAAGTAATGACTGAAAACTTCCCACACCTGGTGAAAGTATTAATAGACTTACAAGTCCAGGAAGCACACAGAACCCCAAATAAAAGGAATCCAAAGAGGACCACACCAAGACACATCATCATTAAAATACCAAGAGTAAAAAACAAAGAGAGAATATTAAAAGCAGCAAGAGAAAAACAACCAATTACTTACAAGAGATCACCCATATGATTGTCAGCTGATTTCTCAACAGAAACTATGCAGGCCAGATGGGAGTGGCGAGAAATATTCAAAGTGATGAATAGCAAAAACCTACAACCAAGATTACTCTACTCAGCAAAGCTATCATTCAGAACTGAAGGGCAGATAAAGAGCTTCACAGATAAGGAAAAACTAAAGGAGTTCATCAACATCAAACCAATATTATATGTAATGCTGAAAGGTACTCTTTAAGAAGAGGAAGAAGAAGAAAAAAGTAAAGATAAAAATTATGAACAACAAATATATATCTATCAATCAGTGAATCTAAAAATCAAGTGAATTAAAAATCTGATGAACAGAATAAACTGCTGAATATAATAGAATCATGGGCATAGAAAGGGAGTGGACTGACAATTCTCAGGGGGAAAGGGATGTTGGGGGGTGCAAGAAGAGACTGGACAAAAATCATACACCTATGGATGAGGACAGTGGAGGGGAGGTAAGGGCAGAGGGTGGAGTGGGAACCAGGTGGAGGGGAGCTATGGCGGGGGGAAAGAGGAACGATTGTAATCATCTGAACAATAAAGATTTCTTAAATTAAAAAAAAATGTAGCTCTGATTCAGTAGATACGGATGGATTGCAGCAATGATCTCTATGCCCCACCCCTCCCGATACCCAATTTAAATATGTGCACCCTGTGTAACACCCTCAGATCAGGGAGGGAAGGTTTCCAGCACAGCAGCGTGTTCCTTCTTGCCTCCTCCCTACCACTGCGCCTCCCCAAGTTCAGCAAACTTTTACTTTTTGCAAACAACTTTTAAAAAATATATTTCTTATTGATTTTAGAGAGGAAGGAAGTGGAAGAGAGAGATAGAAGCATCCGTGATGAGAGAGAATCATTGATCAGCTGCCTCCTGCATGCTCCCTACTGGGAATCAAGCCCACAGCCCAGGTATGTGCCCTTGACCGGATTCGAACGTTGAATCCTTTTCTCTGCTGGCCGATGCTCTAGCTACTGAGCCAAATCAGTTAGGGCAGTGGTCAGCAAACTCATTAGTCAACAGAGTGGCAAACCGTGGCTCACGAGTCGTGGTTTGCGGACCACTGAGTTAGGGCAATTCAGCACTCTTGTGGCCTTGATCACCTCAGACTAATTTTGCCTAGGTTTAAAACTTCATGTGTGCCGGGCCAGCCCAGCCAAGGGTTCGGAGAACCTAAGGGAGGGCAGCGAAGGATTGAAGTAAAGACGACAGACAACAGTATATAGCTGGGTCTCCATGGATTTCCAGTGCCTGGCTGAGACCACAGAGAGAGATTCAGATGGCAAGCTGATGCTTTCTTTTATAGCCGGAGATAAACAAGGTAGGGGTCACCATAATTCCAATGTAACTGTGCCCCCTAAGCTGGGACTTGTTTGGGCTTTGCCAACAGGTCAGTCCGAGGTTTAACGCTATAGCCGCTCCCTATACTCATGTAGATGAAATCATATGATATGTATCCTTTTGTGCAGGACTTCTTTCACTCACCATGGTCTTTGCATATATCAGCAGGTTGTTCTTTTGTATTCCTGTGTAGCATTTCGTGGACATGGCATTTATGTACACTCCTGTGGGTAGAGGTTTTTAACATGCCCAAAGCTGAGTTTTCGGTGTTTCCCCACAGGCTGCTCCTCCTACAGTCTTCCCCATCCTGGGTAATGTTAACTCCATTTCTCCAGTTGCTCAGGACAAAAACATTAATGTTCTCTGGACTCTGCTCTTACTAGCACAATCTTACTGACACTGCCTTCAAAATATATTCAGAATTCAACCACATCTTACCAACTTTCTGCCCTACCCTTGTCCAAGACACCATCATCTATGTCCCAGTCACATGGACCATATCGCTGTCTCAGGACCTTTGCATGTGCTGTCCACCTCATCCCCTTAACACCCATCAGCTTGGCTCATTCTCTCACTTTCTTCTGATCTCTACTCAAAAGTCATTTTCTTGCCTGGGCTGGTGTTTTTCAGTGGTTAGAGCATTGGCCTGTGCACTGAAGGGTTGTGGGTTTGATTCCTGGTCAAGGGCATGTACCTGGGTTGTGGGTTCAATACCTGGCCCCGGTTGGAGCTCATGTGGGAGACAACCAATTGATGTGATGTGTTTCTCTAACATCGGTCGGTGCTCCTCTCTCTCTCTTACTCTCTGTCTCTCTCTCACCCTTTCTCCCTTCTCCCTCCCTTCCACTCTCTCTAAAAAGCAACGAAAAAAATATCCTTCTGGCAAGGATTTTAAAAAATACTCATTTTATTTTTTTAATTATTCTTATTATTTTAATTTAATAAATGTCTATTGTTCAAATTATTACAATTGTTCCTCTTTGTTTTTCCCCATAGCTCCTCTCCACCCAGCTCCCACCCCATCCTCTGCCCTTACCTCCCCCACCACTGTCCTCATCCATAGGTGTATGATTTTTGTCCAGTCTCTCCCCAGACCTCCCTCACCCCTTTCCCCATGAGAATTGTCAGTCCACTCCCTTTCTGTGCTCCTGATTCTATTATATTCACCAGTTTATTCTGTTCATCAGAGTTTTTATTCACTTGATTTTTAGATTCACTTATTGATAGATATGTATTTGTTGTTCATAATTTTTATCTTTACTTTTTTCTTCTTCTTCCTCTTCTTAAAGAGTACCTCTCAGCATTTCATATAATACTGGTTTGGAGTTGATGAACTCCTTTAGTTTTTCCTTATCTGTGAAGCTCTTTAGTTCTAAATTATAGCTTTGCTGGGTAGAGTAATCTTGGTTGTAGGTTCTTGCTATTCATCACTTTGAATATTTATTGCCATTCCCTTCTGGCCTGCATAGTTTCTAATGAGAAATCAGCTGACAATCATATGGGTGATCTCTTGTAGATAATTAACTGTTTTTCTCTTGCTGCTTTTAGTATTCTCTCTTTGTCTTTTGCTCTTGGCATTTTAATGATGATGTGTCTTGGTGGTCCTCTTTGGATTCCTTTTGTTTGGGATTCTGTGCATTCCTGGACTTGGAAGTCTATTATTTTCACCAGATTGGGAAAGTTTTCAGTCATTATTTCTTCAAATAGGTTTTCAGTCTCTTGCTTCCCTCTTCTTCTGGCAACCCCATAATTCTGATGTTGGTATGCTTGAAGTTGTCCCAGAGGCTCCTTACACTATCTTCAAATTTTTGGATTCTTTTTTTTTTTTCTCTCTGGTTGACTGTTTTCTGCTTCTTTGTATTTCAAATCTTTGACTTGATTCTGTGTTCCTCTAGTCTGCTGTTAAGTCTCTGTATAATATTTTTTATTTCAGTCAGTGTATGCTTAATTTCTAGTTGGTCCTTTTTCATCTCCTCTTGGGTCTTGCTAAATTTATCCATCTTTTCTAGTAAATTCTTGAAAAACCTTATAATTGTGGTTTTGAACTCTGTATCCAGTTATTTGTTTTCCTCCATTTCTTTCATTTGTGATCTGTTTCTTTGTCTCCACATCTTTGCTGCTTCCCTGAATTGGTAGAGTAGCTTTGTGTGCTAGGTGTCCTATATGGCCCAGTACCTCCACCTCCCCAGTTACCTGAGGTGGAGTCTCTAAGTGCACCCCTTTGTGGACTGTGTGTACAGCCTTGTTGTAGTTAAGACGATTATTGTTGCTATCACTGGGGGAATTGACCTGCAAGCCAATTGGTTGTGAGAATCAGCTGTGTCTACACTGGGAGAACTTCTGTGCTGGAGTCAGCATTATGATATAAGACTTGCAAAATTGCAAAACCCTCTGTGTTCTGCTTGGATGCGGCAGAGTCTCAGGGCTGAGCAGACAGCCTAGGCTTCCAGTTAGTCCTGTCCTATGCAGCCCCTGAGTCTCAGTGTCCCTCGGTAATTGCTGCAGCTCTCTGTGTGCACGCACACGCTCCTCCAGACCTCTGCCTTTTACGTCTCCCCTAAGTTTCTGTGCGCTCCAGGGACCCATATGAGTCTGGGTCCCCAGGGTCTTGCCTGAAACTGGGGTTCAGTGAAGTCGGAAATGGAGTTCAGCACAGTCGGGAGTTTTGGTCTTCCTCCTGCTAGAGAAAGCCAATGGCACAATCAGCAGTCAGTCCTCTCTGCATGCACTGGCACATGCCTCCAAACCTCTGCCTTTCATGGCTCCCCTAAGTTTCCCTGAGTCTCCGTACACTCCTCCCTTTTTTGACAGTCCAGATTCTTCTTGTATGAATCTTGCCCTGAACTGGGGTTCAGTGCAGTCAGATCTGGGGTTCAGTGCAGTCGGGAATTTCTGTCTCCCTCCTGCTAGAGGAAGCCAGCCAGGCCCTCTGCTGCTTGTCCTCTCCATGCATGTGTCTCCATATCTCAGCTTTTTGCAGCTCCTCTGGGTCTCTGTGAGCCCCTCTCTTTCCTTCTAGTTGTAGTATTTCCACTCAGCCAGCTTTCCTGTGTTTCTGGATGGTGTCCGTTCTGTCTGTTAGCTGTAGTTTTGAAATTGTTGTGCGAGGCAGCAGTTTAGGTGTTCACCTATGTCGCCATCTTGGTTTCTCTCTAAAAAAACACTTATTTTAAAGTTCCTTTCTCAAAGTGGTCTTTTAATGAGTTTGCTAGGGTTGTCATTACAAAGCGCCACAGACAGAGTGGCTTAAACAACAAGAATGTCATGTCTCACAATTCTGGAGGCTGGAAGTCCAAGATCAAGGGGTTGGCACAGGGGTTTCCTCTGAGGCCTCTCTCCTGGGCTTGTAGATAGCCTCCTTCTTCTGTGTCCTTGCACCACCTTCCTTCCGCCTGTGTCCTACTCTCCTCTTCTTGTCAAGTTACCACTCATATTGGGTTGGAACCCACCCAAATTATCTCGTTTTAACTTAATCAGCTCTTGAAAGCACCTATCCCTGATTACAGTCACATTCTGAGGTACTAGGGGATAGGACTTTAATATATGAATTGGGGGGGGGGGCGCGTGGAGACACACTTCAGTCTCCCTTAACACTTTTTCTAAAATGTCATCCCCCTCCACCCCACCTACTTCATTTGTACCTTTCCTGCTATATTTAGTTCCTTAGCACTTATCTGTCACATTATGTGTGTTTTAATTATTGTTATTTCTTATCTGTCCCCCTCACCAGAATATAAGCCCCAGGAGAGCAGGGATTTTGGTCTGTTTTGTTCACTGTATTATCCCCAGTGCATTTAACAGAGCCTGGGACAAAGCAGGCACTATACAGCTAACATATATAATTAATATATTTAACTCATTAATTAAAGCCACAACTGTTTTTGCGAGGCCTCCAGAGCATCCTGGTGCTCGTATTTCTTTCTGTGATTATTTTTATTAAAGGTTTTTTAATGAGCTTTGAAAATGGACGCGTCATTTAAAACCTGTGCCATCGTCCTTAATGGCAGACTTCTGCTCATTCATCAACAGACTGTTTTCTCCCTGGTACCTCTTCCCTCAATCCAACTGCAAAAAGGCTTTTCGTTTCTTAACCTTTTTTTTTTTTTTTTTGGCACCAGAAGGCATGTAATTTTTTTCCCTCCTGCCCTTCTGTTTGGTATTTAAAAACACACCCCGAGGAGGCTAAATGCAGCTTCCCCACCCCCACCGGTGAATTTTCTGTAATTGGGGGTTTTGCTTTAAGAAGATTCAATATATAAAAAGTTTAAAATGCCAAACACATTAATAAAGGAACGGGGCAAATGGGAAGGGTGATGGCTTTACTAAAATATCCTTTTTAAAAATATTATTTTCTTTTTAAGGATTCAGTGTACAGTGCCTTTATAGTGGTTTTCCTCCCGTGCTTTTATTTTTTTTTTTAAGCGTTATTTTTACTGCTTTTTAGAGAGAGAGGAAGAGGGAGAAAGAGAAAGATTGATATGAGAGGGAAACATCCATTAGCTGCTGCCCCACACCCTGCCACAGGGATCCAGCCCACAACCGGGGCATGTGTCCTGACCGGGACTTGAACCCACAACCTTTTGGTGCAAGGGACAAAGCCTAACCAACTGAACCACATCAGCCAGGGTCCTCCAGTGGTTTTAAAATGTGGATAGACTTGCTCTGACTGGTTCTGCTCAGTGGATAGAGCGTCAGCCTGCGGACTCAAGGGTCCCAGGTTCAATTCCCGTCAGGGGCATGTACCTTGGTTGCGGGCACATCCCCAGTAGGGGCCGTGCAGGAGGCAGCTGATCCGTGTTTCTCTCTCATCGATGTTTCTAATTCTCTATCCCTCTCCCTTCCTCTCTGTAAAATATCAATAAAAAAGGTTTTTTTAAATGTGAATAGACTTACACATTTTCATTCATACGATACATTTAGAGCACCTGTATTGCATCAAATCAGAGCTGTTGTAGTAATGCTTTGGGAAAAGGCCTTTTCTTGATCTTTTCATTCTCCGCCACCTCCCCGCCCGGCCCTAGAATTTCTAAATGCTGCCCTGGGTTCCAGTTTTGGAATCAAGGGCTTGCATGAGTGAGGGCAGCTGGGTGATCTGGGGGAAAGTGGAGGAGTCAGGGCAGGAAACCTGTCCACACACACCTCTGCTCCCCAGGGGTTCCTCACGGCTTCTGTTATGTCCTCTGTGACCGAGAAGCAAGCATATCACAGACAACGCCTTAAAAGATTTCAGCCAAGACTGGTTTGGCACAGTGGATAGAGCATCGGCCTGCGGACTGAAAGGTCCCAGGTTCGATTCCGGTCGGGGGCATGTACCTTGCTTGCGGGCACAACTCCAGTAGGGGGTGTGCAGGAGGCAGCTGATTGATGTCTCTCTCTCATTGATGTTTCTAACTCTCTATCCCTCTCCCTTCCTCTCTGTAAAAAATCAATAAAATAAAATAAAGATTTCAGATAGTTTCCCTCGTTCCTCAGGATTTCAAAATTCAGGATTCCAGAGTCATGAAGTAGGCTTGCCACCAGAACCCCAGGCTGGCTGATGGAATCCCACCCAGGATGTCAGAGCTGAAAGGCAGGTTCCGAGTCCTCCGATCTCAGTTTTGCAAAGGAGGTAACTGAGGTGCAGGGAGCAGGCGTGACTTCCCGGAGGCCACCCGGGCTGCCTGGTGGGGCCAAGAGAAGCCAGGTTTGCCTAGAAGTCGTGGGATGGTGGCACCAGGGGTGTGGAGCTGCAGGGAGCAAACAGAACGCTGTAGGGCAGGCCAGGAGGTGTGCGTTGGTTTGGGGGTAACAGGCACAGTTTAGCTCATTGTCAAGTAGAGTCACAGCTCAAGGCCCCACCCCAAACAGAGAGAACAATGCAGGTGGCAGGAGGGGCCTAATCAAAGGCACCATCAGCCCAGAGCCCCATTCCACAGGCGGCTGGGAGATGGCCTGGCACAGGGGAGGGCACAGGAAGGAAAAGGAACCGTCCTGCAGGGCACTCGTGAGCAGGCAGATGTGGCTATGCCATCGGGAGCAGAGGCTGTCGCAGGAAAGGGCCCTGTGGTCCCTTCCTCTGAGTGACAGCCAGGGGTCTACTCTGTGGTGTGGACAAGTGACTCGCTGAGCCTCAGCGAATGAGGAGGCAGCTCATCTGGCCTCTCTTGTCCCCTCACTGCTGTGTCATCAGCCTCGTCCCGCATGTGGCATAGGAAACTCGGTAAATGTTTATTGACTGGACGAAGAATGAGACACATTCCCCTGTTCACAGTCATGTGCAGCCTCAAAATGACCATCCAGCTGTGTGACCACAGGTGAGCTGCCTAATCTCCCGGGTCCCAGCTCCCTCGTCACTAAACGGAGCTGCTCGGAAAGGTCCCTTCCACTTCGACAATTCTCAGATTCTAGGAAGTTCTCCAAATTAAAAGTCAAAGAAACGTAATGGCCCAATACTTTAAATGTAGACATCTACAGAAATGCACCAACATGGAGAGTGTGGAAGGCATCTAGGTGTAAACTGTGTTCTGTTTAACTTTAAATGTGGGTTGAGTTTGGTTTCGGATGGAGCAAAAAATTGAAAGGCCTTCGGGATGAGCAGGCAGCCCGAGTGAGAAAGAAGTCAAGACCAGTGAAGGTGGAAGTGTGGGGAGCCAGCCCTCACCTTGAAGGTGTCTCAGAGGAAAAGAAGTAGGAAGCCAAACAGGGCGGAAGAAACAGAAATGGACAAGAAGAAAAGGTGGGGGGAAGCAGAATGAAAGAAAACGTGAAGGGCAGGGAGATATAGGGACAGAGAATTTAGCAGTTTCACAGGCAGAAGTCACTTAGTTCTACTGCATAGCCCCACACAGAGGAAATACGGTCACATTTAGCACCGTGCTCCGGCTTGCAGCTAAAAGCAGGAAAAAACCTAGTGGCCACAGGAAAAAGGAAAGGTTTGAGTTAGCCGACAAGTGTAATGGAAACATGTCCATTCAATGAAAGCTGTACAGTCTTTAAAGTAAATAAAATAGCCTGGATGGTTTTGCCAGTGATTGAGCTTGCGCTATGAACCAGGCCATGATTCAATTCCCAGTCAGGGCACATGCCTGGGTTGCAGGCTTGTTTCCCTATAAAAGGGGTGTGTACAAGGCAGCTGATCAATGATTCTCGCTCATCATTGATGTTTCTCTCTCTCTCCCTCTCCCTTCCCCTTTGAAATCAAGAAAAATATTTTTTAAGAAATAAAAAAGAAAAAGAACAAGGCAATCTTGATATATATATATATCAAGATAGAACCTGATACTGAACCCAGGTTCTTCTGCCTGATACTCAAAATGCAGTAATGGAGAGACAGGGACTGGTGGAGGGACATTACTTTTATTCAAGAGCTGACAGCTTGAGAAAATGGTGGACTCACGTTGTAAACACTATCTTGGCAACTGCATATGGGCAGGGGTTTTGTGAGGAGGGGGAAGGAATGGTGAGAAAAACAGAACAGAGGAATCAAAAGGAGGGAGTGAAGAGCTCTCCGTTGAAGGGACAACATGCAAGCCAAGATAGACTGCTCAGATAATTGAAAGTGAGCAAATCGCCCAGAGCTAGAGTCAGAGTTGGAGTCTGCTTCTTTTGAAGTTAGTTCCTAGAATTCTTACGCAAACAGGCTGTTTATCTGCAGTCACATATTAGTTAACACGATGTCATTTACAGAAATGACATTAAAAGATTGGTGGGGAGGGAGAACCAAGATGGCATAGTAGTAAACGCCGGTATTTACTGCCTCCAAAACCACATCAAAATTACAACTAAAATACAGAACAACCATCATTCAGAACTGCCTGTGACCTGGCTGAATGGAAGTCCTTCAACTAGAGGAGTAAATAAAGTGCATTGAGACCGGTACGAGGGGCAGAGGTGCGGAACGGGCTGGTCTGACACCCATGTGTGGTGTTTTTCCAACTGGAAGGGATATCTGGGCTGCAGAGGTCAGGGGACCCAGTCCCACAACAGACCCCCCTAGCTCAGGGCTCCAGAGCTGGGAAGCGAAGTTCCTGTTACTTTGGGCTGTAAAAACCAGAAGGGATGGTGGCTGAGTGGCATGGAGGCTGCTGGAGCCCTGGGCAGTTCTTACCCAGTCCCACTTGCTCCGGCACAAGGCAGCGGCATTGGGGGATCCAGGGCCATACAGGGAGGAACTGAATTGTCTGGAGTCTCAGAGCTAAAGGGACCGCCTTGCCTTCCAGTCGGCCCCGCCCTCCACGGCCCCTGAATCTCACGTGACTGGGTAATGGCTGGAGCGGTCCTTGTGCACGCGCTCTTGCAGTGCCTTTAGATTGCTGTCTTTCTGACTCCCCTGCGCTCTGGGACCACATGAGTCTGGGTCCCCAGTGTTTCGCTCAAAACTGGGGTTTAGTGAAGCTAGAAGAGGCGCAGTTGGGAGGGTCTGTCTCCCTCCCACTCGTGAAAGCCAGCGGCACAATCAGCAGTCGGTCTTCTGCACGCAGTGCCGTGCGCGTCACCAGATTTCTGATCTTTTGCGACTCCCCCAAACCTCTGTGCACTTCTTCCTTTTCACAGTCCAAACTCCCCCCATATGAGTTTCGGCTGGATCCGGGGTTTAGTGTCGCAGGAAAAGGGGTTCAGTGCCATTGAGAGTCTCCATCTTCCTCCCACCAGAGCAAGCCAGCCAGGTTCTCTGGGACCCGCTCTCTCCGCGCGTGTCTCCGTACCTCAGCCTTTTGCAGCTCCTCTGGGTCTCTGTGAGCCCCTCTCTTTCCCTCTAGTTGTAGAATTTCCACTCAGCCAGCTTTCCTGTGGTTCTGGATGATGTCCGTTCTGTCTTTCAGTTGTAGTTTTGAAATTGTTGTGCGAGGCAGCAGGGTAGGTGTTTACCTATGCCTCCATCTTAAATTCTCCCTTAACTGTTCATTCTACCAATCCATGAACACAGTATATTCTCCCACTTTTTTATACCTTTATCTCTTTTTTCAATGTCCTGTAGTTTTTGAGTACAAGTCTTTTACCTCCTTGGTTAAGTTTATTTCTAGGTTATCTAAATTTTGTTGTTGTCATGGTAAATGGGGTTGTTTAGTGTTCATTTCTATGAATTAATTACTGGTGTATAAAAATGCTATTGATTTCTCTTTTTAAAATATATTTTATTGAGTTTTTACAGAGATGAAGGGAGAGGGATAGAGAGTCAGAAACATTGATGAGAGAGAAACATCGATCAGCTGCCTCCTGCACACCTCCCACGGGGGATATGCCCACAACCAAGGTACATGCCCTTGACCAGAATCAAGCCTGGGACCCTTCAGTCTGTAGGCCAACACTCTATCCACAAGCCAAACCAGTTAAGGCCCATTGATTTCTGGGTGTTAATTTTGTATCCTGCTACATTGCTGAACTCCTTTATTAAGTCTAGTAGTGTTTTGGTGGAGTCTTTAGGGTTTTCTATGTATAATATCATATCTGCAAATAATGAGAATTTTACTTCCTCCTTTCCAATTTGGATGTCTTTTATTTTTTCTTCTTGTTTGATAATTGTGGCTAGCACTTTCAGCACTATGAGTGGTGAAAGTGGACATGCCTGTCTAGTTCCTGTTCTCAGGGGAAATGGTTTTAGTTTTTGCCCATTGAGTATGATGTTCGCTATAGGTTTGTCATATATAGCTTTTATTGTGTTGAGGTATGACCCCTCTATTCCCACTTTGCTGAGAGTTTTTGTCAAAATTGGGTGTTGGATTTTGCCAAATGCTTTTTCTGCATCTATTGATATGATTATGTGATTTTACATTTGTTTATGTGATGTATTGTTTATTGATTTGTGAATATTTACCAGCCATGCATCCCTGGAATAAACCCCACTTGGTCATTGTGTATGATCTTTGTAATATATTGCTGAAGATTAGGTTCTTGGCATATAGTTGCTCAGTTTTCCCCTTGTATTTCTGTGATGTCAATTCACCACTTTCATTTCTAACTTTAATTATTTGGGTCCACTCACTTTATTTCTTAATGAGTCTGGCTAAAGGTTCATCAAACTTGTTTATCTTTTCAAAGAACCAGAGCTTGGTTTCACTGATCTTTTCTTTTTTTAGTTTTTTTATTAATGTATTACATGCGTACATATCTTCCCATTCCTCCCCCCCCCACACTCCCATGCATGCCATAACCGCCCCCCCAGTATCTTGTGTCCATTGGTTATGCTTATATGCATGCATACAAGTCCTTCAGTTGATCTCTTATCTACCCCACCTTTCCCTAACCTTCCCACTATAACTTGACAGTCTGTTTGATGCTTTACTGCCTCTGTATTTATCTTTTTGTTCATCAGTTTATAATGTTCTTTATTATCCATAAATGAATGAGGTCATGTGGTATTTTTCTTTCATTAACTGGCTTATTTCACTTAGCATAATGCTCTCCAGTTCCATCCAGGTTGCTGCAAATGATAAGAATCCCTTCTTTTTTATGGCAGCATAGTATTCCATTGTGTAGATGTACCAGGGGTTTCTGATTCAGTCATCTGCTCTTGTGCACCTAGGCTGTTTCCAAATCTTAGCATTGTAAATTGTGCTGCTATGAACAAAGGGATGCATATATCCTTTCTGATTGGTGTTTCTAGTTTCTTAGGATATATTCCTAGGAGTGGCATTGCTGGATCAAATGGAAGTTCCATATTTAGTTTTTAGAGGAAACTCCATACTGTTCTCCACAGTGGCTGCACCAGTCTGCATTCTCACCAGCAGTGCACGAGGGTTCCTTTTTCTCCACATCCTCGCCAACACTTAGCGTTTGTTGATTTGTTGATGATTGCCATTCTGACAGGTGTGAGATGGTATTGCACTGTCATTTTGATTTGCACTCTCTGATAATTAGTGACTTTGACCATGTTTTCATGTGTCTCTTGGCCTTCCTTCTGTCTTCTTTCAAAAAGATTCTATTTAGGTCCATTGCTCATTTTTTATTGGATCACTTATCTTTCTTTTATTAAGTTGTATAAGTTGCCTGTAAATGTTGAAGATTAAACCTTTATCAGTAATAACATTTTCAAATATGTTCCCCCATACAGTGGGCTTTCCTGTTGTTTTGTTGATGGTAGCTTTTGCTGTGAAAAAGCTTTTTATTTTGATGTAGTCCCATTTGTTTATTTTTTCTTTAGCTTCTATTGCCCTTGTAGCAGTATCAATGAAGACGTTCCTTCGGCATATGTCTGCGATTTTGTTGCTTGTGGATTCCCCTAGTATTTTTATGGTTTCCCATCTTACTTTTAAGTCCTGTATCCATTTTGAGTTTATTTTTGTGTATGGTGTAAGTCGGTGGTCTAGGTTCATTTCTTTGCATGTATCTGTCCAATGTTCCCAACACCATTCATTGAAGAGACTGTCTTGACTCCATTGTATGTTCATGCCTCCTTTGTCAAACATTAATTGAGCATAGTGGTTTGGGTTGATATCTGGATTTTTTATTCTATTCCATTGGTCTATGTGTCTGTTTTTGTGCCAGTACCAGGCTGTTTTGAGAACACTGGCTTTGTAATACAGCTTGAAATATGGTATTGAGATCCCACCTACTTTATTCTTCTTTCTCAGGATTGCTGTGGCTATTTGGGGTCTTTTTTTTTATTATTATTCCAGATGCATTTTGGAGAGATTCTTTTTTTTTTTTTATTAAATCTTTATTATTCAGATTATTACATTTGTTTCTCTTTTTTCCCCTCCATAGCACCCCCCCACAGGCTCCCACCCCTCCCTCTGCCCTTAGCTCCCTCCCATTGATCTCATCCATAGGTGTATGATTTTTGTCCAGTCTCTCCCTGTACACCCCTCACCCCTTCCCCCCTGAGAATGATCAGTCCACTCCCTTTCTGTGCTCCTGATTCTATTATATTCACCAGTTTATTCTGTTGATCAAATTTTTAATTCACTTAATTTTTAGATTCACTTGTTGATAGATATGTATTTGTTGTTCATAATTTTTTGGCTTTTACCTTTTTCTTCTTCCTCTTCTAAAAGAGTACCTTTCAGCATTTCATATAATACTGGTTTGGAGTTGATGAACTCCTTTAGCTTTTTCTTATCTGTGAAGCTCTTTATCTGCCCTTCAATTCTGAATGTTAGCTTTGCTGGATAGATTATTCTTGGTTGTAGGTTCTTGCTATTCATCACGTTGAATATTTCTTGCCCCTCCCATCTGGCCTGCATGGTTTCTGTTGAGAAATCAGCTGACAGTCGTATGGGTGCTCCCTTGTAGGTAATAAACTGTTTTTCTCTTGCTGCTTTTAATATTCTCTCTTTCTCTTTTGCTCTTGGCATTTTAATTATGATGTGTCTTTGTGTAGTCCTCTTTGGATTCCTTTTCTTTGGGGTTCTGTGTGCTTCCTGGACTTGTAAGTCTATTTCTTTTACCAGATGTGGGAAGTTTTCAGTCATTATTTCTTTAAACAGGTTTTCAGTATCTTGCTCTCTCTCTTCTTCTGGCACCCCCACAATTCTGATGTTGGTACGCTGAAAGCTGTCCCAGAGTCTCCTTACATTATGTTCTCATTTTTGGATTCTTTTCTCTTCTTGCTTTTCCAGTTGAATGTTGTCTGCTTCTTTATATTTCAAATTTTTTACTTGATTCTTGCCTTTCTCTAGTCTGCTGTTAGGACTCTGTATAATATTTTTTATTTCAGTCAGTGTATGTTTACTTTCTATTTGGTCCTTTATCATCTTTAGTAGGACCTTTTCCATCTCTAGTTGGCTCTTTTGTATCGCTAGTTGGTCCTTTTTCATCTCCTCTTGGGTCTCACTAAATTTATCGAATTTTTCTAGCATATTCTTGAAAAACTTTACAAGCGTGGTTTTGAACTCTATATCCAGTCGTTTTTGTTTTTTTTTTCTCCATTTCTTTTGTTTGTGATCCCTTCCCTTGTTTCGGCATTTTCACTATGCCGGGGAAACTTCTGTGTTGGATTCAGCTTTATGATGCCAGAGGCAAAGCTGCAGAAGCCTCTGTTGAGCTTGGGAGGGGTGGAGTCTCAGGGCTTAAGGGACCGCCTTGCCTTCCAGTCGGCCCCGCCCTCCACGGCCCCTGAGTCTCACGTGACTGGGTAATGGCTGGAGCGGTCCTTGTGCGCACGCGCACCCGCAGTGCCTCTAACCGCTGCCTTTCCAGCTCCCCTGAGCACCAGGACCACACGAGTCTAGGTCCCCAGGGTTTCGCCCGAAACAGGGGCTTAGTGGACTCAGAAGTGGCACAGTTCGGAGGGTCTGTCTCCCGCCCACTTGCGAAAGCCAGCGGCACAATCAGCAATCTGTCCTGCGCGCAGCACCGTCCGCCTGCCAGACCAGACCTGATCTTCTGTGACTCCCCTAAATTTCCGTGCACCTCTCCCTTTTCACAGTCCAAACTCCCCCCGTATGAGTTTCACTGGATCGGGGTTTAGTGTCGTAAAATAAGGGGTTCAATGCCGTTGGGAGTCTCCGTTTCCCTCCCGCCAGAGAAAGCCAGGTACTCTGGCACCACGCTCACGTCTCCGTACCTCAGCTTTTTGCAGCTCCTCTGGGTTTCCGTGAGCCCCTCTCTTTCCTTGTAGCTGTAGAACTTACACTCCGCCAGCTTTCCTGTGGTTCTGGATGATGTCCATTCTGTCTTTTAGTTGTAGTTTTGAAATTGTTGTGCGAGGCAGCAGTGTAAGTGTTTACCTATGCCGCCATCTTGGATTCTGTGGAGAGATATTTCTAAGTCTGTGAAATATGCCGTTGATATTTTAATGGGGGAGTGCAATGAATCTATAGATTGCTTTGGGTAGTATGGACATTTTAATAATGTTGATTCTCCCAATCCATGAGCATGGTATGCTCTTTCATCTGTTTACATCTTCCTCTCTCTCTTTTTTCAGTGTCCTATAGTTTTCTGTGTATAGGTCTTTTACCTCTTTAGTTAAGTTTATACCTAGGTATCTTAATATTTTTGGTGTGATGGTAAATGGGATTGCTTTTTTAGTCTCTCTTTCTGTAAGTTCACTATTAGTGTATAGCAATGCCATAGATTTCTTGGCATTAATTTTGTATCCCGCTACATTGCCGAATTCATTTATTAAGTCTATTAGTTTTTTGATGGAGTCTTTTGGGTTTTTTATGTACAGTATCATGTCATCTGCAAATAAGGACAGCTTTACTTCTTTTCCAATTTGGATGCCTTTTATTTCTGCTTCTTGTCCAATTGCAATGGGTAATACTTCCAGTACTTTGTCGAACAGGAGTGGTGAGAATGGGCATCCCTGTCTTGTTCCTGCTGTTAGGGGAATGGTTTTGGTTTTTGCCCATTGAGTATTATGTAATAATTAAAAAGGTAAAATCAAATGATTTAAAAAAAAGAAAAAAAATAGTTTCTTAAGTAAAAGATGAAAAAATAAACAAACAAACAAACAAACAGAATGTGTAGTAGTTAAGATCATTCACTTCCTCTACTGTTCTGGTTGGCATGCCTGTGTCCCAGTCAGGAAAGTATTGCAGTTCCCTGTGTTCCACTGCTCCTCAGTGTTGAAAGCCAGTCCTCATTTTTAAGCAGGCAGTGTGTCTCAATTTCTTTATTCATTTCTTGTAATTACACAAGAGTCAATTTGTGATTCAGCCCCTGGCTGGCAGTGTTTCTGGAATGACCTCCCAGACTATAGGTCCTCTCTAGCCTGTGCTTAGATCCTGCTTTTCCTGTGGCACTCAATACCGGTTTGTGGGAGTGGTCTGCCCCAGAGTTGGTTCTCCAATGGTCAATCCCTACTCTGATCCCCAGGTTCCAGAAAAACAACTTGCCCCTGCAATCTCCTAGGTTGCCCCCAACTGGGTGATCCTATGTATTGTGCTTAGCAAGCAGAAGCAAGGATCTGAAAAAGGAAAGAACACAAGTCTGCACAGTCCTTCTTCCCCGCTCCTGTCCAAGTAGCCGACACATTTCAATAACTCCCAGGCTGTCCTTCTGCATTAGATTATAATGGGTTACTTTCTAGAGATCCCCTCTGGTAGCAGTTCTGAAGACCTGCTTCCACATTCACTGCTCACACCAGACCCAACAGCCACACATTTCTCTAGATGCAGAGTACCCCCTGTCCTTCAGCTCCCTGAGTGCACATGCCTTTCTGTTCTGCAGGACCAGAGACCTCACTTTATCCCAGGCACAATCTAACCTTTCTGTGTGGCTTGTGGAGCTTCTCTGAATCCAAGTGTTTGCGCCACATGGGGACTGGTATTCTGGGGCTCACAGCTGTTTGGTGGATGCTGCAGCTGTAGATTTTCAGGCTTCTGTAGACATCCACTTTCCCCTTCATGGTGGTGTGGTCTCCACATCCGAGCTGGTGGTACCAGGAGAAAAAAACCCAGCAGCAGTGAGGATGCTCGGTCAGGGGAGCCCTGTCCTGCAGTCCCCCACCTTCTCCTGGAGAATAACTGTCCCTTAATTCACCAACAAACACTCCCTGTGCGACCCTTAGCTGTTTTCTCTGTCTGCTCAGGGACAAGGCTCAGGACACGTCTGTCTATTCCACCGCCATTTTTTTTTCCTCATTGATCTTTTCTATTTTTTTAGTCTCTATGTCATTTATTTCTTCTCTATTATTTCCTTTCTTCTACATACTCTGGGGTTTTCTTGTTGTTCTGTTTCTAATTCTCTCAGTTATAGTGTTAAATAGTTTATTATTCATTTTTGTCCTTTTTTCCCCTTGTTTGTTTTTTAGGTAGTCATGAAAAACTATAAATTTCCCTCTCAGGATTGCTTTTGCTGTGTCCCCAAAATTTGGGGAAAGTTGTGTGTTCATTTTCATTTGTTTCTAGAAAGTTTTTATTTCTTTCTTGATCTCATTGGCTACCCATTCATTGTTTAACAACCTGTTATTTAACCTACATGAGTGTGAATGTTTTTACTATAGTTGATTTCTAATTTCATTCCATTATGATCTGAGAAGATGCTTGATATGATTTCAAGCTTCTTAAATTTGTAGAGACTTGTTTTGTCCTAACATGTGGTCTATCTTTGAGAATGACCCATGTGCACTTGAGAAGAATATATATTCTGCTACTTTGGGGTGAAATGTTCTGTGTCAATTAAATCCATCTGATCTAGTGTGTCATTTAGAGTTGCTATTTCCTTGATTTTTTGTCTGAAAGATCTATGCAGTGAAGTCAATGGGGTGTTAAAGTCCCCGACTATGTCTGTATTGCTGTTGATCTCTCCCTTAAAGTCCTCCAGAACTATTTTAAACATATTTAAGTGATCCTATAATGGGTGCATATGTTTACCAAGGTTATATCCTCTTGATGGATTGATCCCTTTAGTATTATGTAGGGACCTTTATTGTCTCCTGTGATGGACTTCATTTTGAAGTCTATTTTGTCAAATATGAGTACTGCTACCCCAGCTTTTTTTCCCTTTCCATGTGCATGGAAAAATTTTTTTCCATTTCTTCATTCTCATCCTGGGTGAGTCTTTTGTTCTGAGGTGGGTCTCTTGTAGACAGTACATGATTGGGTCCTGTTTTTATATTCATTCAGCTACCCTGTGTCTTTTGATTGGAGTATTTAACCTATTACATTTAAGGTTATCAATAGCTACTTAATTTGTCTCCATTTTAATTCTTTTTACCAGTATTTCCCTCTTATTTCTTCTCATTAAAGCAGTTCCTTTCACATTTCTTACAGTGCCAGTTTGGGTGTAAACATCGTTAGCCTTTTTTGGGGGGAGGGGGGGTTTGGGAAGCTTTTTATTTCACTATTTTAAATGACAGCCTTGCTGGATAATCTTGGTTTCAGATCCTTGCTTTTGATTACCTTGAATACATGCCATTCCCTTCTAGCCTGTAGAGTTTCTGATGAGAAATCAGCTAACAGACTTAAAGGAACTCCTTTCTAGGTAATTTTTTTTTCTTGCTGCCTTTAGATTCTCTCTGCCTTTAATTTTTGGCATTGTAATTATGATGTGTCTGGTCCTGGGCCTGTTTGAGTTCTTCTTGCTAGGTTGTTGGACCTCCTGATTTTGTGCGACTTTTTCCTTCATCAGGTTAGGGAAGTTTTCTGCCATTATTTCTTCAAACACATTCTCTATCCCTTTCTCCCATTCTTCCTTTTCTGGAATACCTATAATGTGAATATTGTTACATTTCCCACAGCTTCTATAAGCTGTCCTCCTGTTTTTAATTTTTTCTTTTTGGTTCTCTGATTGAGTGATTATTTTCTTCCCTGTCTTCTTATTCACTGATCTGATCCTTGGCATCCCCTAATCTGCTGTGCATTCTTTCCACTGTGTCAAAAGAGGAATTTTAAGTAGATAATATATGAAAAGATGCTCAAATTCATTAGTAATCAGGAGAATGCAGAAAACAACCACTACACATTCATAGAATTGACAAAAATTAACATGATTGAAAATATCAAATATTGAAGGGAACATGTAATAACAGAAGCTCTCACATACTGCTGATGGTAGCAAAATATGGCTGCTTTTGAAACTCTTTGGCATTATCTAGTACAGTTGAAATTACACCTACCCTGTCACCCAGCAAAACCCTTTCCAGGAATATGCTAAGAGAAATGTCAGCAAATGAGCACAAGAGACCTACACAGGATTTAAATATAGCAGCAACATTGTAAAAAACAAAATTGGAAACAGCCTAAATCTATGTCAACTTTAGAATGGTATAAATACATTATAGTCCTATAATAGAATATTAAACAGCATGAAAATAAATGAACTATAGCAAAGGCAACATCATGAACAAATCTCACAATCAGGTTGAAGGAAGCCAGAGGCAAAATGAATGATTCCATTTCTGTAAAGTTCAAAATCAGGCAAAATGAAACTATGGTGTTTAATAATGCACACATAGGTAGCAAAACATTTTTTTTTAAATATATATTTTATTGATTTCTTACAAAGAGAAAGGGAGAGAGATACAGAGTTAGAAACATCGATGTGAGAGAGAAATCGATCAGCCGGCTCCTGCATGCCCCCTAGTGGGGATGTGCCTGCAACCAAGGTACATGTCCTTGACTGGAATCGAACCCGGGACCTTTCAGTCCGCAGGCCGATGCTTTATCCACTGAGCCAAACCAATTTCGGCAAAAACATTTTTTAAAAGCTAAGAAAAAGTATTCACTATATAAGTCTAGTAATTATCGTCAGTTGGGAAAGAAAATTGTAATTAGGAAGGGGCCTCACAGTCAGAGTGGAGGATTTCTGGCTAATGTTCTTTTTATTTTTACAGATATATTAACTTTATATAGATTCGGTAAGCTGTACATGTTTCGTGTACTCTGTATGTACTCTATTTTCACAATAAAAACAAGCATAAAAAGGTGTTGGGGAACAGAGTCCTTCTTTTCGGGGCATATTAACATCTTCTTAGGATGCCTGACCTGCAGAGGTAGGCTGCTAAGGCAGGAGCCAGCTGAAGACAAAGCCAATGCACAGGGAGGGTGGAGCAGGTTGCTGAAAAATGTTCCACAGCCTGGGAGCCCCAACAAAACAACTCAACAAAGAGGCTGTAGTGGCTGGTTTGGGTCTGTTTTGCTTTGTTTTCCTTTGCAGTTTCCAAAAGAATTATTCCCTTGGCTCTCTAAAGTTGTTCTTGCAACATTCCATGTTACTCAGTTTTCAGATTATACTTTCAATCAAGAAACTTTTGGGGATGTCAAGTTAGTCCTAGTCAATTCTAGTTATCTTCCTTAAACAGGAGCTAGGCAGAGTTTTTAAAAACCGAGAATTATTCTACTTCGCAAGAAATTCTTGCAATAAAGCCATCACTGCTTCCTAGTTTATCTACAACTGTTTCCATTTTCACTAGAAAACTATGACCAACAACAATCCTTTTGACATAACTGACTATATAGCTGCTTTTAAAACCACCTTTTAAAAAGAAATTTAAACCAACCAGTCTATTTAAGAAATGTAACACATCAATTAAACAATTAGAACTTATACCTGGGGAAGAGCCTCAGTCCTAACAATGAAATTTTATGTATGAATCTTTTTCTTTACTTTGTCACAGGAGACTTTAAACTTAGAATTCCAATTAAAATGTTTCAAAAGAAAGTTTCAAAAATAGGGGATTCGGGGGCCCAGAAAAGCTTTTAGGGCCAATTTTTAAATAACTTGAGGTAATCTGGATGGCTTGTGTTTCCCAACAAAGCCAAGTTTTCAATGCATATTCATAGGAATCCTAATGAGCTGTACCCTGCACTCTAGTTCTTTAAGCTCAGGTGTGTAGCTTATTTTTCAGTTCACTTGCTTGTCTTTGTTTGCTCATCCTGTGCATATATAAACTAAAAGTTGTTTAAAGTGAACACGTCACCCAGGGAGCATTTAATATTTTTGAATGTTGCTTAAATGTAGCTTACAGACATATTTAGTAAAGAATTAAATATTAGGACTTTTTTTTTTTTTTGCTAACAATAATGTATACCCCACACTCAAAAAGTTTATCACAAGTCGCAGGAAAACAATTTCCTATTACTATCTATGTCTAGTGTTTGAAAATATCTCATTTCAAGCAAAAATTACACCTCCCACTTTTTTGAGGTTTTACATAATCCATATACCAATATTTAGTCTCCTATCAATATAGCAAGGAATCTCAATTAAGTCCAATTTGTAGCTGACACTCTGGAAAGAACACCCCCGGGTCTGTGCTGCATTATGTAATCACACCAACTTATGTAACAAACCCATCCTGCCCCTTATAGGAATTTATTAAGAAATGAGTTTTGTTTTGTTTTGGGGATTGTCAGCTTTTGATTGGTCATGCTCAAGAATTCCAGATACTAGTCAACATAAAAAAATAAATAAATAATAACACCTTACTCTACATAGTCTCTGTATTACTTGGATTTTTAGATTTCTTGAAAGTCACATCAAGGATATAGAGCTCTTTCCTCCCACACACACTTGTCGTGTAATAACCCTGCTTGCTCTATTCTGTCAAGGACAGTTACTTTTTGTTTCTCTTTTCACAATGTCTTCCCATTATCATTGACTCATGTCTTGTATATTGTGAAAAGACAAGGACAAAAACCATCACAAACTGCCCAGGCTGTAACGGAGCACCTGAAACTAATTCTCACCTAAAGAGCTAGGATTGTCAACTTGACAGACACCAGCTATTGGTGAATACGTATTGTCACTATGCTACAAAGAAAGCCATGCTCCGAGGCCTTACCCTATGTAATAATATAAAGCCTAATATGCCAATTTTCCCTTCAACTGGGAGTTTGACTGGGAGTTTGACCAAGGGGCAGGGCCGGCCAGCCAACCGTGGGAAGAGAGGCCCTGGCGGAAGGTGGTGGCAGGCAGCTGGACAGGGGACAGGGGTGGGCGGGGGCGGTAAGGGAGGTATGGAGGTCCTGGCCAGCATCTGGCAGCTGCTAGGGACCTTACCTGTGCACAAATTTTCTGCACTGGGCCACTAGTAGGAATAGAATTCCTGGAACCCTAGTTACTAAGTGCATGACAAGAGTCTCAGCAATATATTTATTAATCCAGTGTATTACCACTCTCCTCTCACACCTATTCTCTGATGAAGAGTGAAAAGGCCAAAGGCAATAAAGAAATAAGAGCTCCTTCTCTACTCACATCACCCATGAGTTGGCTATAAATGGAAGTATATTACTCAAATTATATTTTAATTTAATATACAGTGAGGGTGCTAATATTTAAAATAAAGCTATAATATCATCTTTGGCATATTATCTCCCTTTGTCAAAAAGTCAAAATTGCTGTATGTTGAATTTACTTATAGTAAGTAGTTTACAGTAGCAAAGGCAAGAAGTGTGTTTTTGAGATTCTACACTAATAATTGCACAGTACCACGACAGTCTTGGGTCCAAATCATGGCTACTTACTAATAAGTAAGCAAAGAAATCAAGACAAACAAACCTATTCTGGATGACAACTTTAATGGCATGAGGGTTAGAACCAATGTCTGCTATAGATATTACTCATGTACAATTCCTAAATTCCTCTCAGTATGAAAAGGTAGCACATAAAGTTTGGAGATTTCCAAATGGATTAACCTAGAAAATCAAGATGAGGTTGTAATACCATTCTTTTTTTTTTTTTTGAAAAGAAAAACCATCTATATTGTTGGTATTAAGTACATATATTCTTGAAAACTGGGTTTCAAAGCAAAAGTCATGATCTTATACTTGCTATATAATGAAGATGAAAAGGCTGTGTGTGTGTTGGGAAAGAATTGGGAGTTTGAAATATTTGGAAGGGAGAAAAATTCCACATGCAAGACAGACATCCAAAATGGCTCAACATAATTTATTTTTTTTTATGTTAAAATGTACAGAGTTCTTTTGAAAGTACTTGCTAGAAAGGGGGGAAAAAGTGATATTACATACAAGGAGAGGAAGGGAGACCAACTGGCCCAGGAGCGCATGACATGGAGAAATACAAAGGCATCTAGGCACCCCTTCCCCTTAGCTTACAAGTCACCATGAACAAAGTACAAAGAGGTTACAAAACAGGAAAAGCAAATATAAACAGACAGGAATAGACTTAGTTAGCTTCATTTGTACATGCGGCTTTTAGAGGCATCTGGAGCTCTATTCACACACTCTAGAGATCTCTTTAAAGAGAATTTTTATCTTTCTTAAAATAGTTTTTAATATTCTACAACAAAGATAAAAAATTTTAAAGATGGAATGAAATGAAAAAGCTCTTATTTTAAAAGGCATCAAAGTCACTAACAGTGAGTTTTTAAATTTCTTTTTTAGAAGATTACCCAAGTTATTTTGCTAAAAATACATTTTTTTTAAAACAGAAGTGAAAAAATGACAGGTACCAATATTACTGTGTTGGATAATTTCTTTTATAATATAGAAAAGAACATTTTCTCTACAATAGTTCTAGTCACAAAAAGGCTTGTGGAAAAAGGGAGCTGCCCGATTGAATCTTTTTTTTTTTTTTTTAAGAAAGAAACAAAACCAAACACAATCGAAAACCAACAGAAACTGAATTCACGGCCCTCATTGCAACAGCTTCTCCTTCTGCCTTGACCCACCCCCCTCCTCCCAATATACTTCCCTCCCGACCCACCCCAGCCCCACCCCAACCAGGAAGCAATGACATAGCTGAAGATAGGGAGAGGGCAGAACAGTGCACTTTCTACATAGATGATTGAGAACTGGAACAGTATATACAGAGAAACTGGGTCCTACACAGCCTTGTACATGCTCAGAATTGATAGTGCTAGGATGTGGAATTCTGCCTTTTTCTATGTAACACATTTAATTGAGAAAGTCAATTAAATTGTATTAAAAAAACAACAAACCTGTGCATTTGAAAAATGTAATGCCTAATTAGTACTTCAAAATTTATCTATATAAAATATACAAATAAAGGAGAGAATTTAATGCTTATAGGTATTTCTTTAAGCACTACTTCCCCCTTTTGGATATTTGACTGCACATACCAAGTGGTATAATAATTTCCATCTTCTAATGATGGAATATATATATATGTATACATATATAGATTTTTTTTTACCTATCCCTGGAGCAAGTAACAGGAAGAGAATGGGCAAACTGGCTGCACAAAAGAGAATAGAATTGGGAACAACATAGGAGCCTGCTCAAACGCTGCTGTCCAGATTTGCCCTGCTATGCTGGTGGTTGGTTTATCTTTCTTCTCTTCAGCCACTCACAAGTGAGCAGCTAGTGCACTCTGATTCACAGGGGATGAACTCAGGATCTCAAAAGACAAAGAAGATCAGAGGTATGTATCATTGAAGTAGCTATAACTCACACCATGATCTTCCTTACAACACACATTCTGTCATCTCTTCCAACATAAACAGTATCAAAGCTTTGCCAGGTATTTTCAAATCACTGAAACAGTTATCCATCAACACTGTAAGAATGTAAGAGGCTAATCTCTAGGAACTGTTGTTTGAGTTTAATCAGAGTCAAAGGCTCAGGAATCAAGACCCTTAGCATCTCAAAGTACATACTAAAAACAAGAGGTTGCGTGGAACGTGGGCTTTTATGGCTGATTCACCAGGTGGTAAAAAAACGAGAGGTTAATTTCCTCTTTTTGATTGTTAATTGACCATCTATATTCCTCCAAGGCTAAATTAGGATTGCAAACAGCTTTCCTCTGAGATTCTGCTGTTAATTGAGACTTACAGTATTTGTGTGTCTCTGAGTGCTAAGTGGGTATAGTAAAAAAAAATTATATTACACTTGATTTAAGAAAGACAAACATTTCAATGAAGTCCATCTAAAAAGAAACATTTTGGGGGAAAGGTTTCAAGAGGGGTGTGTGTGTGTGTGTGTGTGTGTGTGTGTGTAGGGAGTGGAGGGGATTTTAAAAGGAGAAGCATTTTCCTGCCTCACTTTATTAATAATAATAATAATAATATTAACAATAATAATAAGTTTAAGGAGCTTGGGTTGTTCTCCATGTCCCCGTCCGAGTCTCCCATAAGTGCCTCCTGCTGGAATGAAGTAGGAAATGAAAAGTTGGGTTCAGAGGAAAGGGTCTGGTTAACCCTCAAGATGTATATATAACATTTAAAAATGACAACACTGGGAGCTGCAAACAGTGAGGGGAAACATACATCTTCAAATAAAATCAAGATATTTAACTTTTACACAAATTCTGTCCATGTGGTATGTAAAGAAAGTAAGGCTCTTTTTAATTATGAAAAGATTTTTGTGCATGTTTCCCATATCCCCAAATCCATTTTTAGATGAGTTCTATTGTAAAATGTTCAAGATTATGAAGAAAACCAAAACCCAGAACAAAATGAACCCCCACAAAAGAGAAGACCAGGTTTTTTAAAAAATAAAATAAACCAAAGAAAAATTCCTCTAAATCTACAGCAATATTTTAACTGGAAAAAAAGGTCCATTTTTTTCTCTGGTTTGTCAGTATAAAAGGTTCCTTTATTTATATATATTTAAGTTTTTAATTGCAAGTTCATCTTGCTCATCTTCTCATGTAAGGTCCATTTAGTGACTGCTTGGGCACACCAGCAGCATTCATGTAGCTGTGATGGGAGGGGCCAGTGTACATCATGTTTCCATGAGGGTTTGGCTGCATAGGCTGCTGGGTATAGGCCTGGCTCCCCATCATCCCCATCTGCATCTGCATAGGATACTGTGCTGTCTGGTTCATGTAGGCAGGGTTACTATGGTAACTGCTGTTCATCATGGGTTGTGTCATTCGATAACTGTTCATGGCATTCAAGGTGTTCATATTCATGGAATTAACATTATAGGTAGGGGTTGGCATTAAATTAACCCCCATGTTCATGCCACGCTGAACGGCCAATGCACGAGGGCCAGCCTGCATGGCAACCGCTGGTGGACTGCGGCCATACAGCTGCTGCTGGTGAGCAGCTGCAGAGGGCAGTGGTGCAGATTTGGAGCGGATGGAAATGTGCCCCTTGACTGGCATTTGCCCTTGCAACCTCTGAGTGTGAGGAATGCCAATGTTGGTAGCCGACATGTTGCACTGTAGCAGAGGTGACGTGAGGTTCATGGTGGTAGATGCCAAGTTTGGGGGTGGTGTCATGGTGGCTTGTGCTTGAGGGGTCCCAGCTAATGGATGAGATGGAGCTAGCTGAGCCAGCCCTGTGTTAGACAAAGAAACACTGGTTGCATAGGAAGTCACAGCAGGAGAATGGCTATAAGGCATGGCATGAGGGTCCATAATGGTGTTAGTCAGCTGCTGTAACTTGGCTAAACTGAAGGTGGCTGACGGTTGAGAGTAGCTGCCGGCACCAAAATCCCCTGGAATCCTCTCATAGATACTGATGTTCCCAGTGCTTCCAGATTCTGGTATCTCCATGATCATAGGCGCTGGAGTGAAACTGTTATTCATACTACACTGCGACAGGGGCGGCTGCTGTTGAGGCGGCGGTGGGGGTTGAGGCTGCTGGGGCTGAGGTGGCGGCGGTGGCTGCTGCTGCTGGGGCGGTGGGGGCTGAGGTGCTGGCTGCTGCTGCTGCTGCTGCTGCTGCGCTGGCGGCGGCGGCGGCTGCTGGTTACTGGGAGGCCGCTCCGCCACACAGCTCTGAGGTGACTTGATGTTGCAGTTGGCAGCAGGCTGGACACTGTTCTGCTGCAGCATGCTGCAGCTGCTGCCCATGTTTGCCATTTGCTGAGTGACAACACAACTGTTCTGGGTGAGGCTGCTGGAGGACGATAACCCACCATAGGAGCAGCTGCTCTGGGAAGAGTTATTCCCACAGATGCTGCCGCCCATTGTGGAGTCATAACTGCTAGGGTTCTCATAGTTTTCTGTGGTGCTCTCAATGCTGCCCAGATCACTGAAGCCACTGTCCACCACCTGCTGAGAGTGGTCTGATACGGAAGGCACATCCATCATGGGGCTGGTCTCCATGTTCTGCATAGAGGGGGCGGACAGGGATCCTTGTTCTGGGCTGATCTGGGTGTAACCACTTTCAAGGGCAGGCACATTGGGACTGCTGACTGAACGGACCGACTGACTGGGATGAGACTGAACGGAAGATATTGGACTATTGTGTTCAGAAGCATGACAGTCTTCAACCATTGACATCTGAGGGTCTTCATCAGCCTGGGTGTAGCTCTGCAGTGTCTGACAAGCTGCAAGTGTCTCTTCACAGTCCTGGTAGGCACCCTCGTGCTCATTGCTTTCTTCTTGAGTCAAGGACTGTACTGCTTGCACAGTTTCCAAATCCAGTTCACTATGGGGAATTTCATCTTCCTCTTTTAACTCAATTAATTCTTCTTTAGAGTTTGAATCTTCTTCATGATCATCCTCAGACCCTGGCATATGCTCTGATATCACGGATGTTTCATGGGAAGTCTGTTCTTCTTCAGAATCTGGTTCTGTCTCCTCTTTATCCTTTATATTCTCCCTACTGTTCTGCATATTCGTATCTAAAAAAGACTCCTGACTACCAGGACCATCTTTGACATCTTCTCTAATGGGCTGCTCCTCTAGTTCTTTTTTCTTTGTAGATTCTAGATGACCATCATCTTCATCATCTGCATCATGATCTTCATTCTGGTTTGTCTCTATAGCCACTTCATCTTCTTCCTCTTGCTCCTGTTCTTCCAGTTCTTGTTGCTCTTCCTCAGATTGCCTCTGCTCTTCTGAGACACGGGGTTTCTCTTCCTCCTCCTCTACCTCAGGTTCTTTCATTTCCATCTCTGGACTGTTGCTATCCACTGGAGAAACTGCTCTAACTTCACTGCTGGTTGTATCTTCTTCTTCTCCCTCTTCAACCTCTTCTGCTTCTATATGCATCTCCTCTTCTTCCTTCCTTTCTTCGGTTAAAGGTAAATCTTCCTTCGATTCAACAGTTTCCTCATTCTCTTGAATTCTGAGTTTACGTCCAGGTTTAAGAATGGGAACAATGGACTCAACAATGCGTTCTTGAGTAGAAGAAACGGGCATGATTTCCCGATTTAACTTAAATCCTGGCTTGCGACCAGGTCTTTTCTTCCAGTGGATTGGTTTGCGGCTCTTGCCTTTGGGCCATCCCTTTTTCTTTTTCATAGGTGTGGATGTATCTGGCTCATGTGGAGAATCCTTCACATCACATTTTCTCAAGACAGGTACTGGCTTTAGGATAGGAGTGTCTGTACAGGAGGGATAAAAAAATAAAAATAAAAACAGGTTATAAGATCTTATATTTTTTTAATGCTTTTTTCTGAGACCAAAATATACAACAGAAATCATTTCACTGATCACCACAAACGTGATTATCTTTATTGTCAAGTTAAGAATCTAAAGAAGAAGCCTAATTAGTGACATCTTCTAAAGTTATAAGGTAAGTTGGCAGAACAGTGAAAGAATGCTAGTCAACATTCTGTTACCATCCACTAGCTAAAACCAGTTCCACCTGTATAGTTTGGAAAGTTCCTCTAATTCAGTTTTATCATTTATAAAATAGAGATGAGCTTTATAAAGGTGCAAATACTAAGTAGTTATTACAACTACGTTAGATAAATTATCTTTATTATGTAAGTTATAAATCAGCTCATACCTTTGTATCTTGTTTTGTTTTTGTAATCCTCACCTGAGGACATGTTTCAATGATTTTAGAAAAAGAGGGGGAAAGGAAGAGAGTGGGAGGGAGGGAGAGAGGACAAGAGAGAGGAGGGGGGAGAGGGAGAAACATCAATCAGTTGCCTCCTGCATGTGCCATGATCTACAACCTAGGTATGTGCCCTGACCAGGAATTGAACCTGAAACCCATTGGCGTATGGGACAACATACTGAGCCACCCAGTCAGGTCTTTTTTCTGATTGCAATTTACACTGAGTGACCAGATTATGATCTCTGAATGCATAATAATCTGGCCACTCAGTGTATATCCTACATAATAAAAGGCTAATATGCAAATTGTCCCCTTAACCTAGAGTTCAACCAGCAGGCAGGTAGGCTAACTGCCCATGCACGAATTTATGCACCGGGCCTGTAACACACACACACACACACACACACACACACACACACACACTGAGTGGCCAGATTATTATGCATTCAGATTATTATGTGTTCAGAGATCATAATAATCTGGTCACTCAGTGTATATTCTCTGATTGTCTTATTTTCCACAAAAAAAAATCACTTCAGCAATTTCATGAGCCATTATTGAGCAATCCTACAAAATAAATGTTGTGTTTGTATGGGAATTTAGTCCTAGACAAATACCGACTTTAAGAAAAAGCTGAAGCACAAATAACAATGGTTTATTAAAAATAAATTTTATTTTAGCATTATTTTCTTTGCAACTAATTTGTTCCTTTTAAAAAGTTGTAGTAAAATATGCATAGCATATAAAAGTCCCCAGCTTAACATTTTGGTGTGGCATTAAGTATATTTCCATTTCCATTTATTTATTTAATCCTCACCTGAGGATATTTTTCCATTGATTTTTAGAGCGAGTACAAGGGAGAGAGAAACATTGATTCGAGAAAGACACACTGGTTGCCTCTAGCCTGCAACCAGAATCCTTCTGTCTGCAGATTGATGTTCTATCCACTCAGCCAAACCAGCTAGGGTACACTTCCCATTAATTTTTAAAGGAAAGAAAACCAAGTTAAGAACATGATTTGCAAGGGAAAGATAAAAAGGTATAGTTAGCAAAAATAATTTGAAAACAGAAAACTTGTCCAACTCAACAGAAACTTAGAGGATACTATTTTAGTTTATAATGATATAAGTTATAATTTTACTATGGGTCAAATTTTTAAAATAAATTTTTAATTTTCTACTTATTATATATCCAAAATATAAAAAATTCTAGAAAATCATCACCAAAGCAAAAAAAATTAGTCATCTTATCACTTTATTAAAAGTATTTATTGTAGTTTTGGTTGGTTTGGCTCACTGGATAGAGCTTGGGTCTGTGGACTGAAGAGTCCCGAGTTCGATTCTGGTCAAGGGCACATGCCAGGGTTGTAGGGGGAATGCAGGAGGCAGTCAATCAATGATTCTTTCTAATAATTGATGTTTCTATCTCTCTCCTTCTCCTTTCCTCTCTGAAATCAATAAAACTATTTTTTTAAAAAAAAAAAAGTTGTCACCTTTAAAAAAGAAGTATTATATAAATATATGAGCATGGAAAAAATGAAAGTTATCCACTAGATTTGAAATAGAGTGAATTTAGGTAAGGGCCTGTGCTGGGAGGTCGGTGGGTGGGGTGGGGGAAGGAGACATATGTAATACTTTCAACAATAAAGAATTTAAATTTTAAAAAAGAAATTCTTTTCAGAAAAGAAGAGCATTAAAAAAAGAAAAAGAAAAAAAAGAAACCAAGTGAATTTATTTTTAAAAGAAAAGCTCAAGTAGCTAATCCATAAAAGCTATATGTTTATACCTATGTTAAACTAGATTCCTTCAAATTCAAAAAGCTCAGTTTGACCCCATGCAAAGCAAACACAGGCAGATGATGCTCTGGCAAAAACTGAGACAAGGATTCAAATGACTAGTGTGTGACCCAGCTCACATATGAGCCCATTTCTTCATTTCTAAAGAGGAAATAACAACAAGGGTGCTTTAAAAATAAATCATTGAATATTTAACTATACCATATTTTGAAGTATTGTTACCATTTTAATTAGAAATGTACTACTAATTGAGTAAGATACTTAAAGACATGATTCAGGAAAGATTCTTGAACAGATCTGAAGCAAGTCCAATTTACATGAGTCTGATCTTATTTAAGAACCATCTTCTTAGCATTTGTTAACTATTTATTGAGTACCTATATTAAGCACTCAGTACACTGCAGTAAGTGAAACAGACTAAATCTATAGAGAGCACGTTCTAGTAAAGAGTTACTTAAATATCTTCCTGACACTAAGTCTAGTTCACCTATTAACTAAAGTTTCAGATAATGGACAAAAAAGGATTCAGTAGAAAAAGAATTTTCTGCAGAAACAGCAATAGGTCCCAGGTTGAAGGGGAAATTTTAAAAAAAGTACTTTAAAAGGACAGAGGACTAAATGAGGGTGAATACACTTGATACAACTTTTTAGAGATTACCAAGTCATCCTTTAGTTACTTAGTAGGCTGTGTTTATTTTTCAGCCTTTTTATTGAAGGGTTGACAGCTATCACTGCTCTATCTCTAAAGACAATAAAAATACAATAAGCAAAAGGTCTGTAAAACATACCATCGGCATCATCTGACTCTTCGTCATCATCATCATCATCTTCATCTTTCGACTTCCTCTTAGAAGATCGACACCTGAGAACATTCTGTGAGGACAACCGATGGAAGTATCCTCTAGAGAATAGTTCATTTTCATCCTCTTCCTCTTCCTCTTCATCAATTTCAAAGGTGGGTTCTAATCTTGGCATCGGCCTCTCAGAGTCAGAGTCCTCAAAAGGTTCATCTAAAACTTCTGTAGTCTCAGAAATAGTTTCTGTGACCACACTGCTATTATGGTGTTTGCGCTTTCGGACTCTCCTCCTTCGGTGAAGAATTGGTTTCTATTTAAAAGAGAAATAATTTTATTAACAATAATGAACACTATCATTTCTACTAATGATATGATTAATAGTTTTTAAACCTAATAAAATTAGCACACATAAAATGAGGAGGCTATTTACTAAAATATATTTAAATTTTAAAAATATTTTATTGATAGAGAGGAAAAGAGAGAAAGAAACATCAATGTGAGAGTGAAACACCGTTCAGGTGCTTCCTGTATGTCCCCTACCAGAGATGGAGCTTGCAACCTGGGCATGAGTCCTGACTGGGAATTGAACCACCAACCTTTCGGTGCATGGGACAACCCCCAACCAACTGAGCTACACCAGCCTGAGCTTAAAACAGATTTTAAATATTATTTCAAAATACTGTAGTAAAATACTATACATAATGTATTAGATACCCAGATGTTGGATAACTGAATATAACTTTTTAAAAGAATAGGCAGGCACGCCCCAAAGGACAGATATTGTAATTCCCTTATTAAGAGTGACTTATACACCCTAGGGAGATGTCTATTTCATTACTAAATTGACAGATTTGTTACTCCCTTCACTTCTCTTTTCCTCAAGAGAAAAAAGGGAATAAACACTTTCTGTTTGTCTCATAGCTCTATTATGAAGGTCAGTAGAACTATCACCAGAACAGAACCTTTAGTATGCCATTTCATGCATTATCCATGGAGTTTATTGGAATGCAGAAATGTGGAACTGATAGACATTTACCTGATGTTAGTAAAGCATTTCAAAAGTAATAAATCTGTTATTGGAATTTGGCACATTAGGAACAATTTTGCACACAATAGCACAAAACAAAAATGATGCACCTAAGCCAATGACCTAAGCCAGTGGTCGGCAAACTCATTAGTCAACAGAGCCAAATATCAACAGTACAACGATTGAAATTTCTTTTGAGAGCCAAATTTTTTTAAACTTAAACTTCTTCTAATGCCACTTGTTCAAAATAGACTTGCCCAGACCATGGTATTTTGTGGAAGAGCCACAGTCAAGGGGCCTAAGAGCCACATGTAGCTCGCGCCGTGGTTTGCTGACCATGGACCTAAGCCAATTCCCTCATTCTACAGAGATGAGAAAGGTTATAGGACTTAAGGTCACACATGCAGTCAGTATAGAAATGGCTGTAAAATACAATCTAGGACTCTCAGTCAAGTGAGTTTCTTCAAGAACTTCAAAAGTACTTTGTACATGATCTCACTGCCTATTATAATATTTCTTTTTTACACAAATAGCCCAGTTTTATTTTATAAAATGGCAAAGATATATTCTTCTATAATGAATAGAATTAGTCAAGAGTTCACGTTTTCTCCACTTCAAATTTACTAATACTTCTAGTTATGAATATAATTTTCAAACTAAGTTAAACATGACCTTGCTCATTGGAGAAATAATTGACTAGAGCATGAAATATACAAGTTGAACCTGCAACATCTTTTAGTACCAAAAGTAAGGAAGTACTCAAAACAAAACAAATAAAAACCTTCTCAAAGATGAAGGCATGTATGTTAAAGGAACACAGGAATAAAATGAAGAGAGTTCCTAATATCCAAAGCTAGAAGAATTTGAGCAACAAAATAAATAAAGTAGTAGTATTGGATTATAACTCAAAGTATAAAGTAAATATATATGAAGGAAGGAAGGAAGGAAGGAAGGAAGGAAGGAAGGAAGGAAGGAAGGTTAATAATAGGGGAAACTGGATGTGGGGAATACAGAGACTCTCTGTACTTTCTTGCAATTCTATAAATTTAAAACGGTTCTAAAATGAAGAGCTTTAAAAAAATAATAAATAGCCCTACCTTTTGTTTTTTAAAGGTCTGTCAAAGAAAGGAATTATTTCATTGCTTTGTATGAAAGCTGTCATCTCACTACTACAGGGTGGCTCATCCAGAGAACTGACATATTTCAGGCTGGCTGGCTTTGACAATGATTCATGATGACCCCATAGCCTGGAGTTATTTCTGGTATGCAGTTTAACAAAAGTCACCATCATCATCATCACAGAATTTTTTAACAAACTGGCTCTCATTCAAAATTTGCACGATGATGAAATATATAGCTTAGAAAATATTTTTAAAACGAGGTTAAGACAAACTACTGGTAGAATGAAGGGGAGAGAGAGAGGGAGGTGAGAATGCAGGGAAAATAGTACCACTAAAGATAAGATGAATGGCTTCGCTCTGAGCACCCCAATATATATCTACTTTCCATGGAACTATGCAATACTTTCCTCTCCTTTTCTAATATAATTTCTAAACTATACACATTTTAAAAATATGTTTAAAATCCCTGTCAATATTTAAATATCAAACAGCAAGCTGAAAAATAGTCTATCAACCCTTAAATAAGCTATGACTTCTAATTACCATGAGTCATAGAAGTCACATACACATTTCAAATAGTCACTGGAAACAATATATTGAGGCTTGGAGCTTAAAAAATAACCCACTAAGAACTTCTATATTTACTCTTTTAGAACTCTAGAGCCCTGACCGGTTTGGCTCAGTGGATAGAGTGTCGGCCTGTGGACTGAAGGGTTCCAGGTTCAATTCCGGACAAGGGCATGTATCTCGGTTGCGGGCACATCCCCAGTGGGGAGTGTGTAGGACGCAGCTAATCAATGTCTCTCTCTCATCGATGTTTCTAACTCTCTATCCCCTCCCTTCCTCTCTGTAAAAAATCAATAAAACTTATTTTTAAAAAGGAAAGAAAAGAACTCTAGAAGAAAACAACTGTATACAATAAACTGCAACTGGAAGAAGGAAAGACATCCAAGAAAAGCTTTACCTTTCGCTTCAATGTGGGCTTTGTAAGAATTGGTGGTGAGTTGGATCGAGGACTTTCCGGCTCCTCTTCCTCCTCACTACTCTCACTGAAGCCCCTGAGAAGAGCCTTGTCACCATCACTATAGCGACGGGGCAGTCTATCATTGCCTTCTGGTAACCTACACTTCAGAGCCTCAGGGCTTTTCTTTAGATGTCCTCGCCATAGCTCAATCCCTTCACTTAGTCTTCTTTTGGGAATGTCTGGCTTTCCATCCTGGCTTGGCTGCTCCTGAGAGGCTACCAACTGTTCCTCACTTTCAGTGTATTGTCCTTGGGAGGTTTCTGATTTTTCCTCACATTCTCCATATTGTTCCTGAGGAGCTGATGATTCTTCCAAGAGCAGTTTAGAATCTTTATCACCAAAACGTTCCTGGTTTTTTTTGTTCTTCCTCCCACAGCGGCCTCTCCGAGATGACTGATTATTTGCAGGAAGATTATCCCGGGGAAGAACTTGTTTGTTCAAACGTGTAGAACTGGTTGGTGCCAAAACTTCTGGTTTCTTTTCACTTTCTATTGAAGAATAAGAATCTTGTTCTTTGTTCTCCTGAGATGCAGACTTTCCCACCTGATTTTAGAAAATAAAACCATACTGATTAATTTTTATCTTATTTGATACTATCTCCTATTCAGATCTTTTAGATACTAAGAAAACAACTTAAAAAAAGAAAATTATTATTTAATAGATAACATGAATATTTCTTATGTGTCAAGACACTTAAAAGCTTTAAAAAGGTGTTAATTTTCACAATAATTGTATAAAGTATAATTATATGCCCATTTTATAGATTAGGTAACTAGTGTACAAAAAGTTTAAGTTATTTCAGGTCATGCAACAGCAAATGAAGAAGTTAGGATATAAACTCAGACAGTCTGACCCAAGAGCTGGTGCTCTGGGACACTAGGACATATTACTATCTTCAATATACAAAATGAGCCCTATCCGGTCTGGCTCAGTGGAAAGAATGTCGGCCTGCAGATTCGAGGGTCCCAGGTTCAATTCTGGTCAAGGGCATGTACCTTGGTTGCGGGCACATACCCAGTAGGGAGTGTGCAGGAGGCAGCTGATAGATGTTTCTCTCTCATCGATGTTTCTAACTCTTTATCCATCTCCCTTCCTCTCTGTAAAAAATGAATATATTTTTAAAAAATAAACAAAATGAATATTATTATAAATTTTAAGTGAGATAGTTTCTGAAACTTCTCAGAAATAAAAATTTATAAACAGAGAGGAGATGGGCTCTGGAATATGAGCAAGAAAAAGGGAGTGTTTGAATAAAATGAAAAATTGTCTATAATTATTTTGATTTCTTTTTATTCTGAATATATAATTTAATTTTAAAAGTTAAATTACATTAAACAGGGGCAAGAATTTGTTTACATTATCAAAGGAGAGCATAGATTTTTTAAAGGATAAAAGAATATTTTTTTAAAAAGATATGCGTCATATGAAGAAAAATATTGAAATCTATATAGTCTCTTCTTTTAAAGGCTGAAACTCTTTAATGGCTTTAACCTTTTAATGGCTAAAGATGTCTGTTTACCTACTAAACTATTTAGTGCTCTCTTAGAAAACATACACATTTACATTATTCCATAATGTTTTATCTTAAGGAAAATGTATTTTCTTTTCATTTTTAACAAGTCAGATTTAGTTTCAATTCTGATCCCTAAATTACTATATAGCTTAAAATTTAGCAGCTTATTGGCACTCTACTAAGAAATATTTAGTCATAAGTAACACATAACAAATTTGAAAGTTTCCCAATGATAGAAGGCTTAAAAAATACAAATAAGTATATAAAACCTAGTTTTGTTTTGTTTTTTTATTTCAGAGAGAGAGAGGGTGAGGGGCAGAGAGAGAGAGAAACATCAGTGATGAGAATCTCAGATCAGCTGCCTCCCACCTCCCCCGACACCTCACCGGAGATCAAGCCTGCAACCCAGGCATTTGCCCTGACCAAGAATTGAACCACGACCTCCTGATTCATGGGTTGACGTTCAACAACTGAATTAAAATAAACTCTAAAATTCTAATGTGAATTTACTGTATTGGTTTATTTAATTTATTTATACATATATTACAGATACTCAAGAAAATCCAAAATATATCCTTCTGTCACAAAAAATAGAGACTACCCATGTCCTTACATTTGTCTCTAATTCTCTCTCCTGGCAATGCAGCTCTTCACTTTCTCCTTCCTCAGCCTCCTCCTCTTCCTCCTCTGAGACAACAGAATTGGAGACTATGACAGGAGTCCAGCGCAAGCATTCTGGATCTACATCTACAGGTCGCAAATTCAGCTGAAGCTTTGTCATGTGATCCTGAATAAGTTTTTCCCGGCGGATAATTACAAATCTGGAACCAAAGAAAAGTTTATAGCAATCAACAATATACAAGAAGTTCCTAACAATGAATACAGAACTATAATGCCCAGAAAACCCTGGAGATGATGGTAAATGCTTAAAAAATAGCAAGGCTGGGAAGCTGAAATACAGAAATATGCCATCACAATGAGATAACTATAAAATATGAAGTTAAATAAATACTTAACACTCAATAACAGCAATGGATGAAATTATTTTAACCATTTATTGTCTCATATTCCCCACCTCAGAATTTCTGATACTTCCCTGAACTTTACCTCCTATTCTCCACGTTTCTAGCTCAAATGCCTCCTTTCTAGATAAAGGTGAGCTCTTTCCTTTGATCTATATTTCATTTTGTACCATGTTATATGGAAATAAATCATGGGTATAATTTATGTGAAATTGTTTCTAGGGTTGATGAAAACTCCCAATACTAGAAAGTAACATTCAAACATTAGGAGGAAGGTCAAAAATAGTTTAGAAAAATATGGTCAGTAGTATCAAATATCATAGAAAAGAAAATGATATCTGAGGATCACCAAATATATCATTTATATTAGTTATGTTCTTCCATCAGTAATTTGGTTGCCTCCACGTAATTATCCTTCAAAGGTATCCAAAAGGATGTAATACTCACTGGTCACTACGGAAATCCAGCATTCTCAGGTGGTGCAGCGTGGAAGTAATATCTTGAGGACAGATTCCAGTCAACTTACTTAACTTCTTAATGCTGATTTGCTTGTCATTTTGGTGATAAAGGCACTCCAATATTACACTTTTCCAATAAGCCATGTAGGAAAGACGACCTAGATCGGATAATGGTTTCTCTGGAGACCCTGCTTGGCCTTCGCGCTTTGATAACAAATAACCTAAAGAAACCCCCAAATTACAAGTGTGTCAGAGAGCCTAAATTAGGCTAATTCACCAACATAACAATCCCCTTTGCCATAACCAATCTAAGTATTATAAGCAGTAATAATTACAAAAGCAAATTTCTTCAAGAAAAATCATAAAATTGCAAAATTACTTGAAAACCAATTTGCATGAAGATTACATAATTGTCTACAATGAATATTAGGCTAGTATCGCTTGGTCTATACTTAACATAAACATTGTTACAATATTCAAACTGTTACAAATCAGGACTTCATATGATGGGCTGCATTAGTTAAGTTTAAGGTAGTAGTCAGCAAACTTATTAGTCAACAGAGCCAAATATCAATAGTACAACGATTGAAATTTCTTTTGAGAGCCAAATTTCTAAACTTAAACGTCTTCTAACGCTGTGGTATTTTGTGGAAGAGCCACACTCAAGCGGCCAAAGAGTCGCATGTGGCTCGCGAGCTGCAGTTTGCCGACCCTGGGTTTAAGGCAATATTTTTTATTTAATGTATTGTAGAAAACCACCCTTGCAATGTTTTCCTTGGACCACTAGATGGCAAGAGCTATAGCTGAATTGAACAACACAAAAGAATGCCAGTGCTTATGTAATCCTATCTATTAAGATTGTGGTTCTTTGAGAGGAAATTAGATGACAATTTCTCACTTCAACCAAAGCTCTCCTCACAATTTTTGGTAAGCAGGAATGAGGGTGTCACTGTGAGTATATAATGATATAACTTTGTCCTCTTGTCTGGTACATGACTCTCAAGAACAAGAAAAAGAAGGCATAAATTCTAAGGGAACGTGTCAAAAATGGAGATGCCAAAAGAAATGTTTTTTGTCATTAAACATAAAATCAGTATAAGAATGGTAATGTGGGAAAATAAATTACATTACAAAAAATAATTGAAGACAAACACTGTAATCATAGATTGCATATCTCAAAAAAAGATTGATCAGCATAATATTTCCCCTATGTCATGTCATGAATCCTATTTCAAAACAATATACCAATATTCATTCTCTACTACTAATCCAAAAAGACGAAGGAAATTTACAAAATAACCAATTTTATTTCCAGTAAAATATGGTCAGTTGTGTAGTCTAAGGCCAAGGAGAATAAGCTTCACTAGACTATGTAAGAATTAACTTTTTAACACCGGTGATATAATCAACTGATATTTAAAAGGATTAAATATAGTTTAAACCACTGTTTCTGAATATTTTCAAAATATTCTTTTTAGCAATACCTGAGAAAATATTCCTTCAAATATCACTAGTTTATAAACAACGTAAAATTTATTACGAACATACATTTACTTTCTAAGCAAGATTATCAATGTGTAAAACAAAATTCAAGTTCCACAATGATGTTTTTAGAACCATTAGCTTTCAATATTTAACTCAGATTAAATTATTTCCTTATCATTTAATTTTAAGATTTTAAAAGGTGCATCACATATTTTTAACCACTAAGTAGAGAGCCTATAACTAAAAAATGATGCACACATTTTGGGTAACAAAATTAGGGTAGGTGTTATACTTCTTTATTAATATTAATTTAAGTAGGTATAAAATGTTTAGTATTGTTGTTAGAATTACTACATAAAATTAAGTTTCACTGTAACTTAACAGCTGCAAATTCAAGGAAGGTGGTATTTAATATTAGCTATTTTTAAATATTTAATGTCCCACTAAAAGAAAAAAAATCTATGACTTAGTTTTAAAATTCCATACAGCAATATGACAAGGAATAAATCATCTGCAAATCTTTAAAATATTATACACACTCATATGCACACACGGTCCATAAGAAGATATTATTAAGAAATTATGTTATAGTACTTACTGAAATCAATGAGAAATCTGCCATAGCCCTTACGCTGGTATTGGGGAAGAATCATTATACAGGAAACGTTGTATTTCTGTTGGCAGTGCTTTTCCTGGTGGAGAACACAGAAGCCAAGTTTAAAACAATAAGCTGAGAAGATGAATAATAATGCTAATTATTAAGAAAGAAATACTAACAGTCAAAACCACAGCTCTGGTCCTCTGGGAAAAAACAATGCACATCAAGAAAAAGTACCCCACTGGGAGGAGATAGGATAATGTTAAGTCATTGCCTTTACCCACAAAGCAACTATCCCAGAAGAATAAAATTGTAAAATAAATGATGTCATCCAACAGCATCTGCAACTCAAAAACAGTAAGTCAATGCCTAAAATGAGCAAAGGAATCTGAGTCCCAATCACTTTGCAAAGCTACAAATTATGAATCAATATGGCACACCACAACTATTTCAAACCTTCTTTTATTTTCTCCTCTGGAGCTACCCAGTCCAGTCCCACCTCCCTATAAGCTGTACCTAAGTTTACAAATAGTCCAAAAGTGTTAGGTACAACTATATTCTTACAAACCACGTAATATAGCTTAAATTACATTTAACTACTAAAATAGCCTACTAACAAAATGCTTATATAGCCAGCTGTCCTTCTACTTATTCTATTCACTTAGATTTTACCTTGGGCTTGCTCAAATAAAAAGACATCTTTCATGTTATTTGACTACAAAACAAAACTTTTTTCTCCCAACAGAATAAAAGATTAAAGGAAGGAGAAAAATATCCTATAATAAAAATTTCATCTTACTCTTATTTCTATGCCTAAAATTCAAATTAGGAAGAGAAGATTTAAACTGAGAACGTAAAACAGATAATGACTGTGTTTATTTCACAAGTTCTATCTATTATCACCATGGGAATAGAAGTCATTTAAAACTTTTCCTCTTGAGTATAACCAGCAGTTCATGTTTCTAGGAGAGTATATAGTCTGTTGAATGTTACTAGGTACCTTCTAGCACTTGGTATGTTTCTGAATGTTCCCTTCTAGTTTCCTTTCTAAAAAGCTAGATGGCACTCAGAAGGTCCCGTACCCTGTAGTATCTCCTAGTGAGAACCAGTAAAGATTGTTTCAGATTTACATATGAATTCAGATTTTAAGCTGATATACTTACTTTAGAAAAGTAGCCAACAAGGTGGCAGCCCTTGACATCATTCTGTGTTAGGACATAAAAAAGAAATGGCTCCACATCATAATAGAGTGTTTTGTGGTCAAGAAACAACTTTGCCAAGAGACACAGGTTCTGACAATAAATGGTACTCACGTTCCCATCAACCTAGAAGAAGAAAAAGTAGAACAAAATGGTCAGCAGAATATCTCTTTAGTTCCAGAAAAATACAGGTCAGTTACAAGCACCTCTGAGTATCCACTGTCCCGCCTAAGAGAAGCAGTCAGTGATCAGAACATACTGGAACCTGGAAGCTATCTTTGGAAACAGCAGGATTATAGTAGTACCTGCTGTTTTAAAACAACTGTATTCAACAAAGCATGAATAGCTAGATAAGAAGGAGTTGTTGGCCATTTTAAAAATAGCACTTTTTGCTTTTATAACAGATTGACTATAAGAATCCTTCAGATGGCAAGCTGATCTGTTTCCTTTTTTTAAAATAAGTATTTAATATAATAGAAGATCTAAATGCAACCACTTCTAAAATACCTATGTAAATAAAAGGACTAACTATAACCTAATCTGTGCCAGCAGCCAGAAGCAACGTAGTCTGGCTGCCATGAACAGATTATCTCCAAATAAAACTACTGAGGAGATTTAATTCAGCAGGTTTCCAGGCAACCTGGCAAATGGGATATTTATTAGACTCAGGCTGGCCAAGATCAGGAGCACTAGGCTTCGTTGCTCCTGGCACCCTGAGCTCTTAGGAGTTGCTAGAGCTTACTCTTTGATGAAAATGCCAATGGATGCCCATATTAGACCCCCAAGACACTGGCATTTCAAGACTGAAACCTTTTGAACAATTTTATTAATTTAATGTTACTTCTTTTAAAATATAAACCAATAAATGCTTGAGTTGAGGAACAATTTGCTCTGAAACAGTCCTCTACACCACACCTTTTCCTCTTTCCCGCAGGTGAAGCATTTCTGTATTCCTCAACTGAAATAAAGACTTAGGGAAGATCAAGCAAGTAAAAACTAAGTAGACCTGACACTCTGAAATTCTATCACCTAGAATTCTAGTAATGTAAATTTTAGTGGTTAAAAGAACTGAACACATGGCAGGAACTCAATAATTGCCAATCAAACCACAAAACTGTGGATCAGTCGAAACCGGTTTGGCTCAGTGGATAGAGCATCAGCCTGCAGACTGAAAGATTCCAGGTTCGATTCCGGTCAAGGGTACGTATCTTGGTTGCAGGCACATTCCCCATTGGGAATGTGCAGGAGGCAGCTGATCGATGTCTCTCTCTCATCGATGTTTCTGACTCTCTATCTCTCTCCCTTCCTCTCTATAAAAAAATCAATAAAATTATTTTAAAAAAAACAAAACAAAAAAAACTTGGATCAAGATATTAAATACCACTACCAACACAGAATAATCACAAGCATAAATAAGTCATATCATCATGAAGTAAGGAAATGTATTAATATTTATTCTGCTATTTAAATATACCTGTACAAATTAATCCTTTAAATAGAGCAACAGAAATCTTTTCATTTAAATGCTCTAGTTAATAGATTCTAAGACAAAATTTAATCACTTCTAAACACATGTAAAACCAGGTAGCATTTTATAATCAAATCGAATCTTACAAATCATTAATAGTATTTTTTCCTTCTTAATGGTACATAAAATGGATACATAATATATAATTGATCATTAACTTAATGAAATACAGACTTATTTTGAGATCAAGCTTGTGAACTTGGTATCATTTGTATTGGCCTGATTCTGCTTTTCATATAGCAGAATTATCTAAACAGTGAATAAACAGTAAAATAACATTTCCCCCAAATTCAAGTTGCATAATTAGATACAGTTCAGGTGGCACTATATTTGAAATGGAGAGGACAACTACTAAACATCTACTTTACCTCAAAGACAGATATGTTATTCTTTCTGTAAATCTCATTGGCAGGAGGATGGAACCAACCACATTTCTTCATGTGCTGCTGTAGAATAGTTCTACTTTTCATATATTTTAGGCAGAATTCACAAAGATACAGTTTAGGCAGCCTATAAACAATAATTAAACAAAAAAAATGGATAGGGCTTTATATTTTATAAGATTGAACTTTCACAACAATTCTTTTTTTACTCTTATTACTACACAGGTAAAAAGGTAGAGAATGTATCATTAATCCATATATCAAATGAATGAAAGAAAAAAAAACTAAAGATAAAACTAATTTGGGTAACAGTACCCAACTAATAGCAGGAGAGCTAGGGTGAGAAATTAAGACACAAAATTCCATGTTCTTCCTATTTGACTAATACTTTGCAGTCTTCTCTTTGACAGACACACACAAAATATCTACCATTCTCTCCTCGTTGCTAATCTCCAGTAAGTAGAAAATAACGTCTACCTTCAGAACATACCAGTAAGTGAAGAAAACTTTGTCAAATTATATACTCATTCTTCCTTTATTTGGTCATTCATTCATAGTATTAGAAAATCAACTTTTGGCCCTGTACACTAGGCATACAGTGTTGAGTGAAATGGATATATACTAGATATAAAAGCAGATTTTGTATTTCTTTTTAAGTATAAAATTATAATATTGAATATGTTTTTTCCAAGTTAGGACATATTATAGTACCTCCTTCTTCTACCCCTGAAATTCTGGCTTTCCCTCTGGTTAAATATCACATTCAATTCTGTAACTCAAAAGCCTATTACTCAACAAGTGAAATAAAAGTTCAAATTATTCTTCCAGATGCTCTTTTGTTATTACTTCATATTTAGTCTTGCTATTTTAGCAGTAGTTGAACAGGACTTCTTCTTTATAATGTCATTTGAATGAGGAGCTAGGCAATAGAGTTAAGTGATCGATGAAGTTAAGATCGGTTCATAATGGAAGGAATATGACCTAAATGAAAAATCAGCAAGTTTTATTCCTATTTCAGTTTGAGCCCAGAAGACTACATGGCTCTTCTATTATAAAATATACACCTCATATAACCCTTGCATCCTGAAATGCATCATGCCCTTGTAATCTGAGATGGTACCATCATTAAAATTGCATATGCAAAATACTGAATTATACCATGACAAAAAATATAATGCAAATAAATTATTTTATCTTCTCTCATATAAATAAGGATTGAATATGAAGGAAACTTTAAAAACTTATTAATTTAGTTACTATCAGTTTGGATAGCTATCCTTTAAAAAAAGATTACCCTGGAATTTAAAAAAAAAGGGGGGGTAGATTAACATATACAAGTGTTTGATTTGTTAAAGTGTGAAGGCCATACTATTTTTCCAAGTTCTACTTTAGAAGTTTTTAAAGCATAATTATTTTTCTGAGAACATTTAACATTCAACTAAACCCTTTCCAAAGGTATATTTATGGAACACAAGTCCTGTATATACTAAGTGTTTCATGCTAAAATAAGGGTGGGAAAGGGCATGTGATTTTTTCCTTCTCCCTTGGGGATTTACATTAATTCTTCCTATACCACATCTTATTTTTAAGCTGCTGTTCAGTACACTAAAAACTTCCAAGGAACTATTGAAGTATAATATTCTAAACATCTACAATATGCAATACTGTTTTCCAAAATCTCTAATATTAGCCAAACCAAAACAACATAAAATTATACATTAGTATAAAACTTATTCCAAATAAAGTACCGAATAAAACAAATGACATTATAAATTAAAGTCAAGAAGCAAGACCCAAAACATGGAAAAGAAAGGTTCCTTAGGCTACTTTATTTCCTTTGCAGGTTGTCTCAAACTACTCAGAAAGGAATGGCAGCAGGATAAACTGCTTTTTCCTTCTTTACCATCAGCCTTAAAATATCTTAAAATAAAATGGCCCCAACTGCCAGACTGTCTTCCTGAATATCTGGATTTTGAATAATTTCTTCTTAACAGGAACATAGAAGAATGAGGTTCTCCCTGTACAACTATAATTCATGCCCCCTCACTATTCTATTCTTATCTTTATTTACCTGTGCTAAATTCTCAATAAGCAATTATTTGAACTTGTTGCAACATGAAGTTACAAAAGAATCCTTGAGTACAGTTTTACTTTAAGAGCTAAACATTACAACTAAATATTCCCCACCGTGTGAATCTGAGAAACCTAAACAAAATTCTGTGCTTTTAAAAATAATGGGAGGGGGGAGGAGAAGGGAACGAGAAGGAGGAGTGTAGATAGAAGGGAGAAAAAGGAAGGGAAGAAATGGAAGGAAAGGAAGGAAAATAAGGAAATAATGAAGAAAGGAAAGAAAAAGAGCCAGTGAGTGACAGGCCTTAACTTTCTTCAGGTTATGGTAAAGATAAATGCCATCTAGTCAAACTTTTAGGTCTCTATACATGAAAATATAATACAATTTATTTCCTAAGGTCTATGAGAGAAGCATAATTGTTTTAAAATATATTTTATTGATTTTTTACAGAGAGGAAGGGAAAGAGATAGAGAGTCAGAAACATCGATGAGAGAGAAACACTGATCAGCCACCTCCCGCACAACCCCCACTGGGGATGTGCCCAAAACCAAGGCACATGTCCTCCACAGTCCCCAGGCTGACGCTCTATCCACCGAGCCAAAGCGGTTTCGGCACATAATGTTTTTAAAACTATTAGGTAAGCAAGTTGTTTAAGACAGTATCTGAAAAAATGAAATCTCAGGAAACTACTGCCAAGTCTTATCAGGAAAATTATGAGTTTATGAGATTTCTTTGGAATAATAAGATGTAAAACATTTTATTGATGAATAAAAAAAACTTTGTCAAATCTTATTATATGAAAAACAATAAAGTAAAAGGAAGAAGAAACATGATCTACTTCATTCCAATTCATTCTTGCTGAAAACATTTTAAAAGCCTCTTACTTTACTATAATCAGGCCCACTGGGATGATAGTGCTAGTCTAAAGGGAATCATCTGATACAACTCCTGAAAAAACAAAATGTTTTTCTAATAACAGTACCAATAACTGCAGTTCTGTCATTGAAAAAAATTCATCATCAAGAATGAACATTAGATCACATGAAATAATGGAAATTATTTTCATTATGATAGTTATGGATATTATGAATACTCCAAATCCTAGAGAATATTGCTGGATGCTGCTTTTGTCATCTTCTTCCTGACTGCATCTCAGACTTGTTTATCAAATAGGAGTATGGTTACTTTGATCAACTTCATCATGGGGTGTAGCCTCCACACTTGAAATTTATTCTAAAGTCAGTCACTATGTTGACACCCTAGCTTGTGAAAGTAGGATTGAGCTACGGCTGTGTCCTTTGGAAGCACTGCTTCCTATTCTTCTACAATGATGCAAATATTCGTCCCAGGAATTCTTTCTTGGCTTTTAAGATTGCCCAAGATAGCAGAAATTTATATGGCCTTCATAATCAACTTGTGGTAAAATTTTAATACCGTAATAAAAATTATAACAAATATCACTTGAATCAAAGGTAATGAATAAGCCCTGACTGGTTTGGTTCAGTGGATAGAGCATCAACCTGCAGACCGAAGGATTCCAGTTAGATTCCAGTCAAGGCAATGCCTGGATTTCAGTCTCGTTCCCCAATATGGGGCAGGCAGGATTCTCTCATCACTGATGTTTCTATCTCTCTCTCTCCCTTCCTCTCTGAAATCAATAAAAATGTATTTTTAAAAAAAGGTAATGAACGTTACAAGTCACATGAGTACTATCTAGATACAGATGCTACATGAAGTAGTGCAAGCACAGTGGTTAAAGGTTATGGCTATGTGGAAGAAAAAAGTAGGATTAAATCCTGGATCTGACACTTTAAATTGTATGATCTTGAATAAGTTTGCTGGGCCCTGGTCTATAAAACAAAGATAGTAATATCCACCTTAGAGAATTACTCCAGCGATGTTTAATTCAGTACCAAGTTCAACAAAATGGTAAATAGAGCTGCTATTATTTATAATCAGTACTATGGATATTTTTATTCTCCTTGCATCCATTTTACTCCATCATTTAGTGGTCATTCAAAGACTTTAAGAATGCATTCTTCAGTAACGGGGGATATACATAATACCAGCAGTTGCCAAAAGGTTGGCAACCGCTGAACAATGAATCAAGTTAGGCACAAGATCAAAGGTTAAGGAAACTTCCTAAGCTACTCAATTATGTGGGAATCTGTCTAGGATCTCAATATGATCTCATAGCAAAGAGATTATTATGAAGCTAAGCTCTAAACATCTAAGAAGTAGACAATATGCCAGGATTATAGTAACTCCTATTATGTTTTTACTGGGAGAGTGGGGCTCTCTGTGAACCTGTCTACCATGTATGAGCATCATATGGCCCTGATGGAGAATTCAGGGTTAAAACTCTGATTTAACTCTTCAACATGAGACTTAATCATACCACTCCAAATGAAGTACTACTATTGCTTTATTTTTGTTTCACTTTGTTTTATTTTTAGGTCAGGGATGCAAGATTACTTAATATACAATGCACACATGGCCCTGGCTCATATTGCTCAGTGGTTACAGAGTGCCGGTCCTTACACTGAAAGGTCTCGGGTTCAATTCCTGGTCAAGGGTATGCGCCTAGGTTTCGAGATTGCGTGTGGAAGGCAACCAGTCGATGTGTCTCTCTCATATCTATGTTTCTCTCTTTTGTCTCCGTCTCTCTCCCACTCCCTCTCTTCTTTATACTCTCTCTGAAAAGCAATGGAAAACATATCCTCTGGTAAGGATTAACGAAAACAAACAAATAAAAAACAATGCACACACAATATTATGGAAATAATCAAATAATCAAAATATTATGGAAGATAATGCTTAATTCTACTTTCCCAAAGGTATTTTCCTCTTGTGATCTTTTTGTTTGTTTGGTCTAATTGTCCTCTTTTTACATGTGTTGGAATTTGCAATTTTTAAAAGTGTTTAAAACCTTTAAAAAATAATTTAGAAGTAATTTAGCACAGAACGATAAAATTATTAATAAAGGATACAGAATTGTTTTTTTGAAAACATATCATCTCTAAACATTTTCGTCAACTCAAGTTTAAAAGAACTCAGAAGTAAAACAAGACAAAAGTCATTTAAATAAATATATGTAGTTTTTTGTCTGGCAGGTGTGGCTATGTGGTTGAATATCAACCCATGAACCAGGAAGTCCTGGTACAATTCTCTAGTCAGTGCACATGCTCAGGTTGTGGGCTTGATCCCCAATAAGGGACATGCAGGAGGCAGCCGATCAAAGATTCTCTTTCATCACTGATGTTTATATCTCTCTCACTTCCTTTCTCTCTGAAATCAACAAAAATACATTTTTTAAAAAGTTTAAATAGTTTTATTAAAAAATGCAACCAAGACAATTATGAATACAAAGACAGAAAAAAGTCACAATTATTAAAGAACCTACTAAATTACAGAATCTTTTCTGATGAAAACTTCAGGGAAACTTCCACAATGGATAAGAAAATATATAGAAAATGTTTAAAATTCTATTTAAAGTCGATGAATTTTTATACCTCCTGTCCTACTGCTGTTCTGATTCCTATAATACTTATTTGTCATTTTTCTGCTAGCAATGTTTATTCCTTCACTGACAACCAATTCCCTAGAACCTGATTAAGAAATCTGATTTTAGTGACAATCTCATCAAAACAAAATGTAATATTCTTAATGAAGCCTTTTAACAACCTTGACATGGTCCAATTCTTATCAATACTCTTGATAAGCAAGTTCTGAGATGGACTCTATTCCCATCTCTTAATCAATTGATTTCCTCTCTTCCCCTTGAGTAGAAGAGACAAGGTACTTGTGGTAACAGTCTATCTTTACCACAATCCCTATAACAGGTGATACACACATAGAACAAGCTTTCTTTTCTAAGTTGAGCACTCTTGTAATGTGCATAGTTTGCAAAGAAGAGATCACTAATAAATGGTACTATTTTATTTTAAACCTAATGAAGAAATTAATCCATCAGCATATTTCTTCTTGACCATACATCATCTTGCCTAGTCAGAACTCCTAAGGAGTAAATTGTCTTAAATACATGAGAGTTCTATAGGTAGTTGAGAAATTTTATGCTCTTTTAACGTATATGTCATTTTATAACAAATATTTATAATCTTCTTTTAACAGACTCAGATTATTGTTATTCCATGATATAAACAGAATGCTGCTTTGAAGACCTACCACAGTGTTTAGGGCTAACAGACCTTGTAATAAATGGCTCTCAATTGCTGTTTCATGAGCTTGTGGGTTAGTTTCCTGGAGTTTCGCTTTCTCTTCTGATTTTTTTTCTTTTCTCACTGAGGTCTGTCTGTAATAACAGTCTTACTCCTATTTTTCTATTTCTGCTAGACTTGGAAACTAGACAGCAATTTATATAAAAAGAAAATGTAAAAAAATACTTAGTTTTAGTTTTTTAACAAATATACTGGACTATTCCCACCTCCCTGGAAATAAACCATGTTAAAGCACTATATATAGTGTAAGTCACTAAGTGAATTAATGCTGTTATATTTATTTTTGCTAACATTTTGGACAGGCAATGTTACTAGATAGGTAAAAAGTAATTCAATGAATACTTGGGGAATATGTATTGAACCCACAGAGCAGCATAAGTTATTATTCCTTACAACAACCTGTTAAATAGCAAACTGTGGCATAATTTATAGATTAAAGAGAGCATTAATGTAGCAGACTGCTATACTTCAAATGATAACCATGTTTAATTTTCTTACCAAATCTTACTTTTCAAGTCTTTTAATTTAAACCATACATAATAATAACTGACATTATTGAGCACTTACCATTCTCTAAGAGATTTGCATGTTTTAACCCATGCAATGTTCACAACAAATCCTATGAGGTCAGTACTATTATTACCCCCATTTTAAAGACAGGAAACTGAGGCAGAGTTGGGTAACTTCTAAGGGCAGCTTATAAATGTCACAGTTGAGTCATGAAGTAATTTGGCTCTACTATACACAATGCCTCACCCCAAAAAGCTGGTGACTGATCAATTTTGATATCTGGAAACCCGAGTTATTTATATATAATTTAATACCATTTATCCAATTATTTCTGGGTGGAAAAACATTAAATCTCTTAAATTATAAAAATTTAGATAAAAGACTACTCAGTGAAACTTTACTTATGGGTAAGTATAAGAATCTTTTTCTCTTTCTCTCTTTTAATTCTTAGTGTAAGTTATATTAAGGCACATTGTTTTAAAGAAAAAACATTGCCCTTTCATTCTGACCATGTGTTAGGTTCCAATTTTAAATATCAGCTTTTGGGCAAGTTACGGGAAAACAAATCTAAAGGTGACTAGGATTAAGTGACTGCCAAAGTATGCTGCTATTTTAGACATTTAAAAGCCATTAGTTTCCTCAAATGTAAAAAGATGAAAGAGACTAAAATGTCCCCAGGATCCCTTCTAGAACTGAAGTTCTATGAACTGAAAAGTAGAAGGTAAAGGGTCTCTCAAAACATACCTTGAGTATTCTTGAGGATATGGGGAAGAGTACCAGGTGTGAATTTCATATTTCCCAAACTCAATTACAGAGGGACAGCGGACTTGTGGATCAGGGGGACCAGTCACTCCAACTTTCTGTGCAGGCAAAAAACACATTACAAAATTTAACTAAATTAAATATACTGAGATAACAAAAAAACAATCTGAATCTAAATTTGTCTTCTCAAAATTCCATGGGAGAACAAAAGAGCCAAGTTTTGAAATAAGCTGTACTATTTCTTAACTAGAGCACCCAAATGAAGAACAAAAATGCTGATAAATCTTAGAGCCTAATACGGTTGGTGTCACTGGATTTCCATGTTTAATAATTCTGTGAATCTTTTCCTCAACTAAAACTCATGCCCTTAATGACTTATGTTATTAAAGAAAAACTGCTGGAATAGACGTACGTGTGTGTGTGTGTGTGTGTGTGTGTGTGTGTGTGTGTATGTATACGTATGTATGGTACCTCACTGACAACAGAAACTATCTGTGAGCACATACAGAAAAAAATGATTTTCTAATTTGGGAAAGTAGTTATTTAAGAACAATAAAAAGAGAATATGGCAAAACAAGTATCAAAAGAGTTTTCGTTTTGCACTGCCCAGAAAATTCCCTTCATTAGCTTTTCATAGATTTGACAAAAAAATAAAAAATACTCCACTATACACATACTGTTATCCCTTTTATCTACTTTATATTTATAATAAAAACAACTTTGCCCTAGCTCAGTGGTCGGCAAACTCATTAGTCAACAGAGCCCAATATCAACAGTACAATGATTGAAATTTCTTTTGAGGCCAAATATTTTAAACTTAAACTTCTTCTAACACCACTTCTTCAAAATAGACTCACCCAGGCCATGGTATTTTGTGAAAGAGACACATTCAAGGGGCCAAAGGGCCGCATGTGGCTCGCAAGCCGCAATTTGCTGACCATGGCCCTTGCTGATTTGGCTCAGGTGGACAGAGCATCGGCCTGTGAACTAAAAGGTTCCTGGTTCAATTCTGGTCAAGAGCACATGCCCGGGGTTGTGGGCATAATCCCCAGTTGGGGAAGTGCAGGAGGCAGCTGATCAATGATTCTCTCTCATCAACTGATGTTTCTTTCTATTTCTTCCTCCCTCTCCCTTCCTCTCTGAAATCCATAAAAATATTTATGGATATATTTTAGAATAAAATAAATAAATAAAAACAACCTCTATGCTCTCATCTCTGCAATAATCTGAATAACTACACTTCCTAAAAAGAGTAACTTGTAAAGCCTTTATGACTTCTATACCAGCAATTCCAATATAAGTCATTGTTCAGGACTATAAAGATCAGGTAATTTGATTTTCTCTGCACCCAATATAGCAGCATATTCGTATATACATACATATTTATGCATGATAAATATGCATATTTATCATGGATACTCTACAAACATTAACTGACTTAAAAGTCGGGGGAGAGGCGCACTGGGTGGCTCAATTGTTTTGGAGCATCGTTCCATGCACCAAAAAGGTTGTGGATTTGATTCCCAGGTTGCAGGTTTGATTCCAGATCAGGGGTATATGGAAGGCAACTGATCAATGTTCCTCTCTCACATGGATGCCCTCCCCACCCTGCCTTTTAAAATCAATAAACAGATCCTCAGGTGAGAATTTAAATTGGTTTTTAAAAAGGTAGAGATTTTAAAAGTCCCTTGTTTGGAGCCCATTAATAGACAGCGCTACGCGTGTGCGTGCACACTCACACGCTCACACTCTTCTATAAAACTAAAAAGATCAGAGCCTTTTATTCACTGTTTAAGTAGAAATTCATTTAAGGAAGAAGCCTCTTCACCACATCTCATTTGAACATTCTCCCTGGTCTTTCTGTTTTCTTTTCTAAAAAGCCAGGGGACTATCTTAGGTTTCATATTGGAATTCAGCCAAGTGAAAACTCAACCTCTTCCTTAGACACCTCAAAACAAAAGACAAACATTTATTAAGTTGGATGAATTGTGTTATGACACCAAGGCATACTGGGGATATCTCCCAAAGGCAAAAATCATAAGGAAATAGACAAGACGGTTAAAGTAAAATTTTTTTCATTTCTCAAAACCAAAATAGAACTTTGTAGGTTTTAAAAACATTGTTCTAGAATCAAGTATTCTAATTAATAAAGTTGTACCTTTTATTAATCAATCTATCTTTACAGTTCAAAATAACAAGACCAGTAGTATAAAAAATATCAGAATTACCAAATATGAGAAACTAGATCTAATTTCCTGAGTCAAGGATCAAACAGGAAGCACAAAAGTTGAAAACATGCACCTGCTGCAGCACTGCCTGTTGTTTGGGAGCTTTCCCATCAGCTGCCCGTGGCTCTTCCAGGTGGATGCCTGATGTGAAATTGGATATCCAGTTCCAGTATAACTGCTTGCACATCACCGCAACTAAGAGAGTCTGTGTAAAACAGACTCGCAGCAGATTTCCCCACTCCCTCACCTATTCTCACCTTTGTGCACTGTAAATTGTCTGGCACATGCGCTCATCCACCTGTCCTCCACCACCTCCAATTCCCTGGTGAAAGTTTCATGAGCCAGTGTGTTTCCCTTTACTAAGGTTTAGAAGTTAACCAAGCTCTATGCCGTGAGGAAACAAAAGCTGCAGCTAAACCAGTCATTAACCCAGTCCTTACCAAAATAAAATTATCAATCTGAATTACAAGATCACCTCTGGTAAGCCATTTCATTTTTAAATTTCAGCCAAAATACTCTTTTGTTAAACACTCAACTTTCCAAAGCAGCAGGTACCTGATATAATTGAGAGCACAAAATATTTTTTTAAGACTGTTAATTCAAGTTCCGCTACTTTTTACCCTCCTTATTTGACTATGCCAAAAAATTAAAAGATGACATATTCCAGGCCAGAATAGACTTTTTAATCTAAAAAAGTTAAAGGAGGTGGGGGGGGCACTAACGCACTAGTAATTGGGTTAAACAAAAGATAAATGTGCCTACTCTAGATAAGGAAACTTTTATTAACAGTTTATAAAAAAGATTATTCTTCTTCTATAAAAACTCTATTTCCATTAAATCACTTCTCTAATTCTAATTTCCAATACATAGAGGCCACTCCATTAAATCACTTATCTAATTCTAATTTCCAATATATAGAGGCCACTCTTGTAATAACCTCAAATCCAGATCTAGTACAAATATGAAAATTACAATTCATGTAGATACTACAGCCCCGCTGCTCCCTTTCCTTTGCCCTCCATTAGATAACTCCCCTGTGACCTTCCTTCTCCATCTCCCCTGAGTAAATGGCATTTTGAAGTGGGAGTGGAGGGTTATATATACTGCACCCTAATTATCAATATGAGAATGTGAAATGTGGGGAGAAGAGACGTCTTTTTGGTATTTGAACATTTTCCCATAGAAACAGTATAATAAAAATAATTCCGTCCATTTGGGATTAAAAATTACATGATGAAAGAGATATGTAAGAATGAGTCACATGCTCCTAAATGTAGAGAGCATGAACTTAATAAAGAGAATCAGCATTTGTGGAATATGTACTGTGCCAGACTCTGCATCTTATATCACTATCTCACTGAATCCCCATAATCCATTCCTCATAGTAGAAAACAACGTGCTTACTTTATTGATAAGCGGGAAAACGCATGGCATGGAAAGGTTAAGAGGCAAAAACGTCCAGAAAAGAAATATCAAGAGTAAAGCATAAAGAACAAAATAGGTAGAAGTGAGAAAGGAAATATGGGTAGCCCTCAACTAATTAATAATTTGAATTCCAAAAGTCTGCATAATTTTTTGAACTGAAACTTAGTTTTCAAAAAAAAAAAAAGCTACAAGTACACAAAATTTTATCCAAAACTCTTAGAAGAGAATATGCTTTGGAACTCTGGATTTTCCTGATGTTAGGAAAGTATTACAATACATACTAGTATATGTATCTTAAATCGACAACTCTTATAGGATTCAGCGGACACTCCATAAACTGACATGATTGGTATTTCTTTAGCAAAACATGAATATTATACATTAAATGGGATAAGAATACATATAGTCTCAAGTCAGTTCAAATCATGTTTACTAATAATTGAGATTTTATTGTAAGATGAGTTATAAATTCCTTTTTCATTCTCCAAAAAAGATACATATATGGCCAATAAGTACATGAAAGATGCTCAACATAACTAATCATTAAGAAAAGCAAATGCAGACAATGATATATGACTTCATACTCATTATAATGGGTACTATTTAAAAAAAAGAACAAAACAAAAAATCAGAAAACAGCAAGTGTTTTACAAGGATGTGAAGAAACTGAACTCTTGTGCATTGCTGATGGAAATGTAAAATGGTGTAGCCACTGTGGAAAACAGTATGGCAGTTCCTAAAAAATTAAATTACCATTTGAATCAGCAAATTCACTCCTGGGTATATAAGAACTGAAAGCAGAAACTTGAATAGATATTTGTTCTCTCCTGTTCACAGCATCATTATTCACAATAGCAGAAGATGGAAGCAAGCAAGTGTCCATTGACAAATGAATGGCTAAATAAGTTATGGTAAATACATACAATGAAATATTATTTAGCCTTAAAAAGGAAAGAAATTATGACACATGCTACAACATGGAAGAACCTTGAAAACATGCTAAGTAAAATAAGCCAGACACAAATGGACAAATACCATATGATTCCACTTATATGAGGTCTACATAGAGTAAGTTCATAGAGACAGAAAGCAGAATGGTGGCTGCCAGGGGCTGAGAGAAGAAGAAATGAGAAGTTTTTGTTTAACTGGCCATTCCTTCATAGTTTCATTAATCTCTAAAAAAATATCCCAGGACTCCTCAAAGCTCTTTTCTTCTCTTTTTGGTGATCCTACCTAGTCTCATTTCTTCGGACACCACCAACTTTCTGACAAATCTTAAATTTAGATTTTTAGCCCAAACCTGTGTGTTGAATTCCAGACATCTACATTCCAGTACTTGCTAGCTCCTTTCTTGAATGTGTTATATCAAGCATGTCAAACTCATGACCCATAATGAATATTTTTGAGGCCCAGCCAATATAACAGTAAGAAAAATTTCGTAACTTCATTTTTACAATATCCTATTCTACATAATTATTAATACCGAACTACAACATTCGCTAATGACTGATCACTATAATCATGCTGCATTCATTTCCCTTATGTGCCTTACACGCAGGTGCACCATTTCTCTCCACTAATACTAGCAGAGAATATTCTAGCAGCCAATTGTTACATCATTCGTCTTGGACTGACTTGGAAATATTTCGCTTTCGGAGAACAAGAAAAATAGGTATATTTGTGTTATGCTTATTAATTTGTGCTGTTATTCAGTGTTTAGTAAGTTAATGTTCAAGAAAAAAATATTTTTATTAAAATGGTCTATTATTTTATGTTAACGATTACTCATTTATTCTAGCCCTTTGTATTCAGCATGTTTCTATCAAAATAAACCTACATTTCTATGAAAATTGAAGCTTTAGTTTTTCTGCAGCCCACATAAACTTAAACCTTGTTTATTTTGCCCGTGTTAGCCTTTGAGTGTGACATGCTTGTGTTATAGGAATCTCATGTTCAACAGTCCAAAATCAAACTCCAGATCTTCTTTTCCCCACTCTTCTTCCTCTTGTGTTCTCTCCATGTCAATAAATGGCACCTCCTTCCACCAAGTGTGCTCTGGATGCTACTCCTTGTTTTCATAATCATCTAATCTAACAGCATATCCTAATGGGTCAATCTTCAAAACATAATCAAGAATTATAATTGACCACTACCACAATGATCCCCATTTCTTTCTCTCTTGAAATATTTTTAATGATTTCAGAGAGGAAAGAGGGGGGTGGGAGAAGGGGGTAAAGGAGGGAGAGAAAACATGAGAGAGAATCACTGATAGGCTGCCTCCTGCATGCCCCCTACTGGGGATCAAGCCCACAACCCAGGCATGTGATTTGACCGAAATCGAACCTGCGATGCTTCAGTCCACAGGCTGACGCTCTATCCACTGAACCAAACCAGATGGCTGATCCCCATCTCTTATGTGAATAATGCTAATGGCCTCCTAAGTTCTCCCTGCTTTTGTATTTTCTCCCTTCAATCTACACAGAAGCTAGAGCAATCTATATAATTAAATCGTAATATGCTAATTAGACCAGACAGCTGAATGACCTTCTGGACATTCTTCCAGACGACCTTTTAGATCAGCGGTTCTCAACCTGTGGGTCGCGACCACTTTAGGGGTCAAACGACCCTTTCACAGGGGTCACCTAAGACCATCGGAAAATGCAGATATTTACATAACGATGCATAACAGTAGCAAAATTTCATGGTTGGGGTCACCACCACATGAGGAACTGTATGCAAGGGTCGCGGCCTTAGGAAGGTTGAGAACCAATGTTTTAGATGAACCCGGGACCAAGGCAAGCCACCGGGGCGGAGAGGGATGAGCCCCTTGCATGAATTTCGTGCATTGGGCCTCTAGTACTTTTATAACATGTGTCAGACTGTATTGCTCTTCTGCTCAAAATCTTCCAAGGGCTCCCATCTCACTCAGTATAAAAACCATAGCCTTTATAATGGTCTAGAACAGTGGTCGGCAAACTCATTAGTCAACAGAGTGGCAAACCGTGGCTTGCGAGCTCCATGTGGCTCATGAGCCATGGTTTGCTGACCACTGATCTAGAAGACTGTACAAAACCTGGCCTCTCATTACCTGTCTTCATTATCTAATTTCTCTCCTCAGCTCTAACAACACTGGCTTACTTGTATTTCCTTGACCATGCTAAGCACAAAACCCTATTTAGGGCCTTTGCATGCCAGCTCCCTGCCTGGAATGCTATTTCCCTGATATCCACATGGCTTATTCCCTCACCTCCTTCAGGGTCCTACTAAATGTCAGATATTCCCTAAAACAATGATTTAAAATTGCACAAATCCATCCTTTCCCTCTTAATTTTCTCTCCCTCCTCTGACTTTCTCCATAACTAGAATGCCATTTACCACGCCCACCCCAACTTAACTAATAAGCTCCAGAAAATAAGAATTTTTTTTTTAAATCTGACTACACTCCTGTGTAGTCAGTGTCTGACACATGGTAACTCACTACTCAGTAACATTTATTATTAAATGAATGTTATCTATAACTTCAGCTATTAACCATGTAGCTTCACCCCTATCACCTGTTGATGATAAGATGGCAAACTCCTACCCCAAACTCTCTTACCTCCATATACAAATCTGCAAAAGTTGTCCATTTTAGACTTTACACAAATCCCCAGTTTATGTAAGCATAGTCTCTTCTTCCATTTATAAAAGCTCCTCCTACCACATTTAGTATCATTATATACTCAAAATAGAAGAACACTGGGAGACGTATTTGGTCCCATCTTTTCATAACTCTGAACCCAACACTGTATCTTTTTCTATGCTATCCTAAATCTTTCTCAAAAATCTCTGCCTACTGTACCTCCTAAATTTTAGACCCTAGTCACTTCTCATTCTAACTACTGTAATCACTGTACTCATAGATGTCCTTATTCAAGTATTTTTCAATCCACTATGCACTGTATCACGAGATTAGCATAAAATCAAGTCACCCTCTTTTTAAAATTCAGTAGCCCTTCAAGAGCTATTTGACTATTTTTAAAAGCTACTGTAACCAAAAAAGTACAAATTCCTTAACATGAACCATAAGATCTTTATGATCTTCTCTATACTTACCTTTTATCATCTTCTCTTACTTGAAGTTCAGCCAAATTAACTATATCCAACTCCAAAAGTTCAATAAGCTTTCCTATACCCAAACTGTTCTGTTTGAAATGTCTTCCTCTTCTTATTCAATAGTAAATTGTTACTCATTCCTTCAACACCCTGCTCAAATATAACCTCTACAAAGACTGCGCTAACATCCCTAGATAGATACTTTCCTGTTTATTCTCATTGCATCTATGCAAATCTCTATGGTAACATTATACTATAAACTAGTAGATAAGAGTTAAGGATCTAGGGTCAGACTCCCTGGGTTCAAATATGATTCTAAAACTAAAACTTCACTATATAATGTTAGGTAAAATAATCCTTCTAAGACTTCAATTATTTCATCTGCAAAATGGGAGCAAGTAATATACAAGGTTGTATTACAAGCAACAAATTGATATGTAATGCTGAATATAGTACCTGGAACATAGTAAAAGAGTACCTATTACTAATTACATTGGTTTAATTATTTATCACTGTCTCCACAACTAGAAGAGGCACATTTTCTATTCATCTATGTATATATTTCTAGTACTGCTCCTAAGATAGCTAACAGAAGCTCACATTTATCTAGCCCTCACTACACCAATAACACACTAAGCCACTTTACAAATATCAACTCATTTAATCCTTTCAACAAACCTATTAAGTAATTTGTTCAACCAAAGGTCACTTAACAGAGATAGGATTTGAAGTCTGTTTCTAGTACCTAGGCCTTTAATCACTATTAAAATTCTTAAGAAAATTATGTTAAATTAATAAACTCAAAATATACCTAAACAGCCTCCTAATATGTCTTATAATTAATGAGAAAATGCCTAAGACAATTAAAACATTCACTCACTCCCCATCCCTGATTTCATCAATATCAAGGAAAAATCACTCCCAACAACAAAAGTAGTCATGGGGATACCTTAAATTCCTGGCATGCCAAGACTAATGTACTCTTCTTACTAGCCAACATCCAATTCTAGGCTAGTAATTCAACCTATTTCTTACCATTTCCTAAAAAGTGCTCCACTCTTGTTTTCTCTCTCACACTAAATTTTAGCTGATCCTTGCTTGGAAAGTGCCATGTTAACTGAAACTGACACATACCAAAAGTGAGATAAAAATCTCAATCACCAAAGGAATGTGTAAAGTACAGACACAATTCTGATGTGCACGTTTCCATTAACACAGAGCCATGCAAAGTAAGGACTGCCTGTCTTATACACTTTTTTGGGCAGCTTTTGTGTTCTCCACATCTCCACAGTGTGCCTTGCACAAGGTAGTCCCTCAAATATGTATTAATCTGATGGACCAATAACTGCAATATCTCTTGTATTTATAGTATTTATTCCTCAGAGCTAAAGTTAATGTTTACTGCACCTACTAAGCCCTCTTGCTCTCTTTTACCTAAATTCTTAGAGCCTGCTTCTTCTGTGAACATCTGAGATTATTAGCGTAGGTAGTTAGCAAGATCAAACCAATTCTTACTTATTCTTAATCTGCTGTGAACATGTGGAATAATCTGTATCATTTATTATCCATAAATGAGTGAGATCAGGTAGTATTTTTCTTTCATTGACAGGCTTATTTCACTTAGCATAATGCTCTCCAGTCCCATCCAGGTTGCTGCAAATGATAAGAATTCCTTCTTTTTTATGGCAGCATAGAATTCCATTGTGTAGATGTACCATAGGTTTCTGATCCACTCATATCTGTTCACAGGCACCTAGGCTGTTTTCAAATCTTAGCTATGGTAAATTGTGTTGCTATGAACATAGGGGTGTATATATCCTTGCTGATTGGTGTTTCTAGTTTCTCAGGATATATTCCTAGGAGTGGGATTACTAGGTCAAATGGGAGTTCCATTTTTAGTTTTTTGAGGAAACTCCACACTGATCTCCACAGTGGCTGCACCAGTCTGCATTCCCACCAGCAGGGTTCCTTTTTCTCCGCATCCTCGCCAACACTTGTCACTTATTGATTTGTTGATGATAGCCATTCTGACAGGTGTGACATGGTATGCATTGTTGTTTTGATTTGCATCTCTCGGATCGTTAATGACTTTGAGCATGTTTTCATGTGTCTCTTGGCCTTCCTTCTGTCTTCTTTCGAAAAGGTTCTATTTAGATCCACTGCCCATTTTTTTATTGGATCATTTATCTTCCTTTTATTAAGTTGTATAAGTTGGCTGTAAATGTTGAAGATTAAACCTTTATCAGTGATAACATTTGCAAATATGTTCTCCCATACGGTGGGCTTTCCTGTTGTTCTGTTGATGGTTTCTTTTGCTGTGAAAAAGCTTTTTATTTTTATGTAATCCTATTTGTTTATTTTCTCTTTAGCTTCCATTGCCCTAGGAGCAGTAACTGAAGTTCTTTCGGCATATGTCTGAGATTGGGCTGCCCATGGATTCCCCTAGTATTTTTATGGTTTCCCGTCTTACATTTAAGTACCCATTTTGAGTTTATTTTTGTGTATGGTGTAAGTTGGTGGTCTAGTATCATTTTTTTGAATGTATCTATCCAATTTTTCCAATACCACTTATTGAAAAGACCCCATTGTATGTTCATGCCTCCTTTGTCAAATATTAATTGAGCATAGTGGTTTGGGTGGATATCTGGGTTCTCTATTCTATTCCATTGGTCTATATGTCTGCTCTTGTGCCAGTACCAGGCTGTTTTGAAAACAGTGACTTTGTAATCTGGTATTGAGATCCCACCTACTTTATTCTTCTTTCTTAGGATTGCTGTGGTTATTCAGGGTCTTTTTTTGTTTCAGATGAATCTTTGGAGAGTTCTTTCTAGGTCTGTGAAATATGCCGTTGGTATTTTAATGGGAAAGGCATTGAATCTATAGATCGCTTTGGGTAGTATGGACATCATTTAATACAGAAACAAATTACATAAATTGGTACTCTATGCCATTGTTTGCTGTTTATCTTCTATGTATCTTTCCCTACTTGAATTCAGTACATGCCTTATAATTCTGGTGCCTCCAGTAACTTTTTTCTTTTTTAATTAATCTTCACCTGAGAATATTCTTTCCATTGATTTTTAGAGAAAGTGAAAGGGAAGAGGAGAAACAGAAAAACATCGATGTGAAAGACACATTGATTGATTGTCTTCCACATGCTCCCTGACTGGGGATTGAATCCGAAACTGAGGTATGTGCCCTTGACCAGAATCAAACACAGGATCCATAAGTCCGAGGGCCAACGCTCTAACCACTGAGCAAACCAGGTAGGGCCCAGTAACATTTTTTTGAAGGGTAATGCAGGATGTTATTGTGATTAAAGGCAAAACATTATAACACAGGCCTGAGTTATAACTATAGCAAAAAAAAATCATGTAACTTCCTCATACGTAAAATTGGGATAATACTAGTACAATGGTACCTCAAGATACGAGTTTAATTCGTTCCGTAACCTTGAGGCGTGGGAAACTATGAGATGCTCGAGTCACGGTAAACTGGTGGGTCGTGTGCAGCTGGCCGATCCACGCGATTACTCCTATCTCAAATGTTGCTTGTATTTCAAAGCAAAAATCGCTCGCTCGACGGCTCATATCTCAAAAATCTCGTATGTTAGGGCACTCGTATCTCGAGGTACCACTGTAATCTTTGCTTCAAAACATTGAGAAAATTATTATTTTTAAACATTTTTATTGATTTCAGGGAGGGAAGGAGAAAGGAAGGGAGGGAGAGAGGAACATTAATGATGAGAGAGAATCATCGATTGGCTGCCTCCTGCATGTCCCTTACTGGGGGTTGAACCCACAACTTGGGCATATGCCCCTGACCAGAAGCAAACTTGGGACCCTTCAGTCCACAGGCCAACACTCTATCCATTGAGTCAAACCAGCTAAGGGCTTGAGAGAATTACTGAATCTAGCTTACTTTATCTCTAATAACTGTTCAATTCTTTATTATTCTTTTCAAAAAAGAAAATTATTTTAATACCCCAGATTTTAAGCTGAAACCGGTTTGGCTCAGTGGATAGAGCATCAGCCTGCGGACTGAAGGGTCCTGGGTTCAGTTCCAGTCAGGGGCATGTACCTTGGTTGCAGGTACATCCCCAGTGGGGGGTGTGCAGGAGGCAGCTGATCCATGTTTCTAATACCCCAGGTTTTAAAAATACTGTAACAATCAAATCCTGATAAACTAAAATCATTAAAATTAAGTATGGAAATTCAATGTGCTATTTGGTTACTATTTTACATAAAAATTCTATATATTTCAAGAAGGCTGTTAAGCTACAATGGAATGAGCTGAATACAAATGCTTCTTTCTGATGGACTTTTACAGAAAAACCATTTCTTCCAAGCTCATAACATGACAGTTAAAATAAAATTCCAGAACAGAAGCCTATATTAGTAATTTTTTATGCTTCTATTTTCTTTTCAGAGATGGTTCTTTTTTACAGAAACGTTCCTTATATAGTTAATGATGGAAAATAGAGCCAGGCAAACTATATCCTTCTTTCTCCTGAAATTTTAAAAAATCAAAACCAACTAATGAATGGCACTTTTTGATAAAAATCTTGCTAAGCATTTCAGTAACTCTTGAATTAGAAATATACCACATTAAATTTAATTACTCAATATATTCAGTAGGCAGAAATATTGGATTTGCTTTTCTGAGTTTCCACTAAATTGTAAATTCTATGTCTTACTCACATAGTCCCTACACCTAGCATAGTTTTTAAAACAAAGCAGGCACTCAATAAATGATGAGTTGTTAGCTGGATGGGTTCCAGTATTAATTCCTTTATCACTTATCTCTTTCCTAAAAAATATTCACTGGGGATAGAGCCTACGACCTGGGCATATGTCCTGACCAGGAATCAAACTGTGACCTCCTGGCTCATAGGTCTATGCTCAACCACTGAGCCATGTCATCAACTGCGCTCATTTATCTCTTAATGGTACAACTGTACATCAAATACTCTATAACAACATTTTCCTGCAAAATTTTTGAAGCAATTTCTACTAAGTCATATGTAGACTCTCAAAAATGACTACTCATTATCTTTATGAATGCTTCGTTATTTTTTAATATATTTTATTGATTTTTTACAGATAAGAAGGGAGAGTGATAGAAACATCGATGGGAGAGACATCAATCAGCTGCCTCCTGTATACCTCCTAGTGGGGATGTGCTCACAATCAAGGTACATGCCCTTGACCAGAATTGAACCTGGGATCTTTATATGCACTATCCACTGAGCCAAACCAGCCAGGGCTGAATGCTTCATTATTCAAAACATCCTCTAACCCAGCGGTTCTCAACCTGTGGGTTGCGACCGCTAGCAGGGTCGCCCAAGACCTTTAGAAAACACAGATATTTACATTACTATTCATTAACAGTAGCAAAATTACAGTTATGAAGTAGCAACAAAAATAATTTTATGGCTGGGGTCACCACAACATGAGGAACTGTATTAAAAGGCCGTGGCATTAGAAAGGTTGAGAACCACTAACCTAATTAGTCTAATCTAATGAGCAGTGACATTCACTTCAACCCACTTTATTATATTAAGTCAGAGAAACTGAGAGTCATCCTTGATGACCTCTTGCTCCTTCAAATTACACAGAATCTATCACCAAGTTCCACTGATTCCATCCCTAAAATATATTCTAAATCCATCTACCTCACTCCCATTTCCACTGCCACCTCTTTAGTTAAAGCAGCCAGCTTCTTTCTCTGGATTATTGAAAAAGCCTCAAAATTAGTTTCTCGCTTTCACTCTTATCCAATTCCAATCCATTCTTAATGTGGTGGCCAAGAAAAAAAACTATTTTTAATGCAAATCTGATCCTGCTATTTCCTTGCTAAAAATCTTTCAGTGGTTTCCCACTACAATTTCAATAAATACCAAAGTCCTAACTTACGGAAGGAAAATAATTTTACAGAGAAGAAACATGGAAGAATATTCCTAGATCAGATGGATCAATAAATTACTATTACTGCTTTACCCACAATATAATTAACCTTCTGTTTCTCATCCATGAACAAATTATTTGATTGTCCAATCTGAATATCCAGCTTTACCTGCAGTGCTTGTTCTTGGATATCACGAAATAACTCCATATCTTTCTCAGTCATGATTTCCTGGCTCCCAAAAAGCCGTTCCTCACTTTCTTGTTTGCCATCCCAGCCATCTTGATTGTCTGCATATAAAGAACGAGTTCACACATTATTAATATACTACCCTTAGTTTATTACATTATCTAGGAAAAAATTTCAGATGTATTATTTCAGTTTGAAGACATCAATAATAATTATTTATATTGTTTTATAAAACAGAAGAGACAGCATTAAACTGACTCAGAAAGATACTATTAAACATATATATATATATATATATATATAAATATCTGCCTTATAATAAAAACCTTGAATTGTCTTCTTAAAAATACTAAAAAGAGCTTACATTTTAATGTATTATTAATACATACAAAAGCAGAATAAGAAAAAGTTCTAAGGAGAATAAAATTTATTTTGAAATAGAATGAATACAACACTTTTAGTATAAGTTATACATTCAAATATTTTTTCATTCCTTGATAGTATGGAAGAAGTTTATGTTATAACAAGACATAATTTTTATCACCTGGGAAGAAAACAGAAAATTTGCTCTTGTACACTTCTCAGTGAAGGATCATTATAAGGCCAGTACATTCTTATCTCCAGCAAAAAGATAACCTTTGAAATAGCTACCTTAACTGATGTCAAGGAGTAACAACACCCTTCACATTCTGGGTCTCCTTTAAAGTAAGAACTCCACAAACCTGAGGATCACAGAGATAATCATCTGGATAAGTATGATAAATTATAATTACTCGCTAAAGGAGGCATCTTCACTGCAGGAGGATGCAGTGAAAAAAAAGTAGTGAAGGAGTATTGAGGGATTACATGGATCATTATCCTTTGCATTTGAAGATGACACTGCTGATAGTGCCATCAGCATTTCCTCTCTGTATGAATGTAGCTGAAAAGACCAATTAGTGAGGTAGTTCTTATCATATTAACTATACATATAGGCTATCTGTTATTCATTTAGTATAAGAAAAAGGACAAGGACTCATTATTCACAATATTCCCAAGTTGAAAAACACATACATATATAAAGATGCTCTGTGACATGAATGCCCCCTAGTGCATGGCACAGACAGATGCAGGCACAATCTAGTACAGCAATCAGTAGCATTATTATCAGATGGTGCAAGGTTGTTCCTTAAACTCTAAAATTCATAAAAAAATAAAAAATAAAAATGACAGAGCCAATTAAAGCAAAAGCTCACACCAATACCTAGAGCTCAATATTGATTTTCCATACACTTTATACATTTGCTCTAATACATTTCTATTTCTATAACATTCCAGTAGATTGTTCTAATAATCCATCTATAGTGAAATGGTTAATATAAAATTGCTTTTCATTAAGATCTGCTTTATTCTTTCCATCTAAGCCCAAACTAAATGACTTACATACCTTCTTAAACATGCTCAAACTAGAGCTTTTCTACAGTCTATATGGTTGATAAATACATAAAAAGTACTTAAATGCGTACAGTAATTAGTTGATTGCCACTTTGGTGAAAACCTGATCAACACAGCATTAAATAGGGGGATCTTACAATGAGAATTTTCTCTTTTGCATCGAACCCATCAACCATTTATATAAGCAACAATGAAAACAATGATGCAGTGAAAACAATCACCAATGGGACATTCCGAAGAAGGAAATCAAAGTGAAGAAATTATCTTACAGTATATGAGACAAAAGAGGCTTGTAATCCAAAAAAATTCATTCCCATTCTGCTACTTTCCTCAGAGCCATTTCTACTTCCTTCAAAGCATTAGGTTCTCTCAACTTACAGCACTCAAGCAACAAGGCTAGTTTAGAAAATGTTCTCCTCTAACTTGAATTACCTGCTACACTATTAAATATTTTTCATAGATGTTTTATACTTTGAAAAGTAGTTGCCTGATACATAAACAAATGGACTGAAGCTATGGCTCTCTCTCTAAGTGAAAAATTACAAATGTATTTGCCAAGATTTGTAGTAGAAAAATCAATGACCTTATATTTCCATGTATTTTATTCATTTTCTTATGCTTTCTTAAATTAACAGCATTTTATTCACCCTTACTCTTTCCAACTGCCTTCAGGAATAATGTAAATAAGCATTCTGATGCTCATCACATGATTTATTTTGTAATTTAAGAAACATACAATTATCCTTGATTCAAGCTTATAGCCCTAATTTCTACAGGAAGATTCTTGGTGGTTCTACCAAAAAAGCACCATCTTTTGTTTAATAGCTCCTATTTGTCCCTTCTGCAACTTCATGTATAGCCTTTAAATTCTTGCCATAGTTGTTACCTTAGTATCATTAAATATGTATCTTTAATATGTTCTTATATTCCATAACTAATTTTTACTAACCAAATAAGTGTATTCCAGAGAGCTAGTGTTATTATTACAAAAAATACACTTTTGAAATAGTTTTTGTTTCTCAGTGAACAACCTTTTACCTGTAGGCCAATCTGAAGAGCTTGATTTTCTGTTGCCCTTTTTCCTGATTCTATATTGCTCAGAGTAGTCTACCACTTCCCCTCGTGGTTTCCGCCCATCAGGGGAAGGGGTGAAGAATTTGGTGAGGCCATCAATGAGCCCTTTGGTTTTCTTGTTGAATTTCAAAGAGACACTGCTATCTCTGCAGAAGTCCAAGCCATCTATTCGCTCCAAATAGCCTTCTTCTGATGATGATGCTGATTGGCTGGAGAGAGTGATTTTCCGTTTCCGACCTCTTCCAGGGCCAGTTCGAACTTTACTGAAGGGACCTTTTGATCTAAACAATCAAAAAGGGAAAAGGATAACTATTTTTTTTCATCTGTATAAAGTTTCTATTTATTATATGACATATAATTAGTAAATAACCTAGTTCTATAAAAAGTCAGTACTAAAACATTTCATAAATTATAAATATTATATAAAGAAGCAGCAATCTTTTTAAAAACTCTTACTTTCAAGAAGGCTAGTTATATTATAGTGAAACAAATCCTAAGCCAGGAGTCACAAGACATAATTCTGCCATTTACTAGCTGTACATCTTGAACAAATTACATTCTCTCTAAATATCAGTCTTCATCTGTTTAATGAGAGTTGGACCAGAGAACAAGTCAGATCTTTCAGGCAGAAAGTCCTATGATCTCTGTACCAACTCAGATTTATACTTTTACCTTTAAAAACAAGGATGGGTTACTCTCTGAAAGTGAGGAATCAAAAGAAAGCTTTATATGAAAATTAAAGCTTGATTTAAGATTTATAATATGAACTACAGGCTCTGGCCAGTAGTTCAGTTGTTAGAGCTTCATCCTGATATGCTGAGGTTGCGGGAATCAATGCTGGGTCAGGGAACATAAAGAATCAACCAATGAATGCATAAGTAAGTGGAACAACAAATCAATGTCTGTCTGTCTCTGTCTCTCTTTCTCATCAACCAATAAAAAATATAAGATCTACAATGCTGATTCTGTATATTTTCAATGTGATGTTTCCCATTCATTTCAAATGTTATCAGTCAAAAGACTCTTAAATACAGAAAAAGTGGGTAAAATGTTTGAGAATAAAGAGAGATTTACAGGCCTAAATATATTTTCTATTTCATCAAAAGTGAATCACCTTAAGATACTTTAAAAAAAAACCTGTAGAATTAGCTATGGAATCTTGCCCCACCTCCTCCAGACATAGCCCAGTTTCCTAGTCCACAAAGGATAATTATATCCTGATTTCTTCTAATAGAGCAAAAACTTGCATTATTTTACCTCAGAACATAAAAATAACACTTAGCTGTGACCTCAATAGAAGCTATCCAGTGACTTGTACGTCTAATAGAGATAAATTACTGAGACTAATATCAGCAGAGAAATCTGTTAAATGCTACAGTAACAATTTTTTCTTTCTTATTTTTTATATAAGGCAATATTTAAGAGCCAGGCATAGGTCCAGACTACTTGAATTTTAATCCCTGTTCAACGTATACTATAAACTTGTGCAAGTTAATTTCTCTATACTATAGTTTCCACCTTCAAAAAATAAAGAGTAACAATACTGCCTACTTCATGGGGTTGTTGGGAGAATTAAACCATTTAACATACATAAAGCACTTAGAAAGTAAAGTGCCTTGGCAATTTATTAAGTGCTCAACAAATGTTAGCCATTATTATTACATAAAAGTGCCAATTATAACCACTGAAAATTTTTTCATAAAGCAAACAAGGGAATCCTACACTATAGAGAAGACCCTATCCTTTTCTCCCCTCACCTTGCCACAAGTACAACTTACACCGTGTTTTGTTTCTTTAACCTGTTTTTTGGACGTCCTATTGGATTAGCATAACGCCGTTTTATCTGTGCCGCCTTCTTCTGTAGAAGTTTTCGTCCTTTTTTCCTAGGTCGACATATTTGACATATCCACATGCCTATAAAGAAAGAACATTTCACATAAAAGCACAATGGATATAAATACATTGAAAGAGTTCAGATACTCTTAAGTCAGGAGTTTTTAATTTCTTTCAGATCAAGGACTCTCATTTGAAAATCTGATTAAAGCCCCCCAGAAAAATTAACATAAAAATATATACATACAAAATTCTACAAACAACTAGAAGAGAATTACAAATATCCGAACCCACACATGTTTGATGTCCACTAATCCTCAGTTAAAAATCCCTCTCTATACCTAGCACCCAGATACTGGTTTCTAATTACCATTCTACAAGAAAAGACGCCAGGATTCCATAGAGTAATGGCTTATTCTAGGACTGGCACAGGAAAAATACCGATAAGCTAGAACATCTTGGGGTGCCAGACAATCAAGAAGTGCTCAAAAGGTGATGGAAGCATATGAAAAGGACATAGGAATCAACGTGAAGGAGCTCCCAAGAGTCATATCTGGGTCAAATTTAGCAAAAAAAGAAATAATCAGAACAATGAGTTATCCATAGAATAAAAATAAAAAAAATGGTGAGTGTGTAATGATATAAATTAATTAAAAAATAAATAAGTGGGCCGAAACCGGTTTGGCTCAGTGGATAGAGCGTCAGTCTGTGGACTGAAAGGTCCCAGGTCTGATTCCGGTCAAGGGCATGTACCTTGGTTGTGGGCACATCCCCAGTAGGGGGCATGCAAGAGGTGGCTGATCAATGTCTCTCTCTCATCGATGTTTCTAACTCTCTGTCCCTCTCTCTTTCTCTCTGTAAAAAAAATCAATAAAATATATTAAAAAATAAATAAATAAAATAAATAAATAAGTGGGAGAAAGAGATAGCTCTCCCCTATAGAAGAATTCTAATTAATAAATGTAGAATTATGAAAATAGAAACTCATCGTTACCAAATACACAATAAAATTGGTACAAGCAAGAATCACTAGTGAATGCTAAAGTTGGTGGACAAAGCAGAAAAAGAGTAACTTCCTCTATGGATGTTTAAATATTGAAAAGAGAGCATACTAATAATAAATCCATATCACGTAAGAATCAGGATTTAAAGACTGCCCTCACCGTTAAGGTGATCATTTTCTTCCTACTTATACAACCCCAAATAAAATATGCAAATTACTTTCATTTTAACAAAGCAGATAAAAAGTGTTTTCACTAATATACCCCTTTATATTGCCAGTTTGATTTCAGAAAGTATCTCTCACCTTTTGGCATCCGGGTAAGTGGTGGGTCACAACATTCCATGTGAAAACCTCGGTCACAGGAATCACAAAAGAGCATGTTATCCTAAAAAGAGAAAGGTCAGTTCTGCTTAATCTTACAAAACAGAAACATATCAGGATCATGACTTCATAAAAGTTAGGAAGATTCAACAATCTCAGAAAGGAGAGGACTTATTACAATAGTAAAAGTTTCCTTAATTTGTATTAACTGAGTAAATGGACAGTCTGAGTTAGCAAACATATGCAAATTTTTGCTTCATCTGATCTTTAATAAAAACTAGTTTTGCCCAGCAAATGTGACCAGTGGTTGAGTGTTGACCTATGAATTAGGACCCACGGTCTGGGTCAGGGCACATGCTTCAGTTGTGGGTTTGATCCCCAGCAGGGGGAGTGCAGGAGGCAGCTGATCACTGAGTCATCTTTGATGTTTCTATCTCTCTCCCCCAAATCAATAAAATCAAATTAAATTTAAATTTAAAATAAATGAGTTTCATTACTTTCAAGTTTATCCAGGAATCAGATAGAAGCTAACTTTAGTCAATTTTAATAAAAAAAGGACAATTTGTAATTAATATATTAACTGACTAGTCCTAAATGAATGCTCCCATACTACTCAAACAATTTCAAAATATTATTTTAAAATAGCTTGGTCTCGCCGAGACCGGTTTGGCTCAGTGGATAGAGCGTCAGCTTGCGGACTGAAAGGTCCCGGGTTCGATTCCGGTCGGGGGCAGGTATCTTGCTTGCGGGCACATCTCCCCTGTGGGGCGTGCAGGAGGCAGCTGATCCATGTCTCTCTCTCATCGATGTTTCTGACTTTCTATCTCTCTCCCTTCCTCTCTGTAGAAAATCAATAAAAAAAATATTTTTTTAAAAAATAAATAAAATAATAATAAATTAAAAAAAAATAGCTTGGTCTCTTTCCCAGGTGATATGTATGGCTCAGTGACTGAGTGCTGACCTATAAACCAGGAGGTCACGTTTTGATTCCCAGTCAGGGCATATGCCTGGGTTGTGGGCTTAATCCACAGTGTAGGGCATGCAGGAAAAAGCTGATCAATGACTCTCTCTCATCACTGATGTATCTTTCTTTCTGTCTCTTTCTTTCTCTCTCCCTGCCCTCCCTCTCCCTCTCTCTTCCTCTCTGAAATCAATTAAAAAAATTTTTTAACTAAATAAAATAAAATATTTTGGTCTCTCTGCAAATTTATAATTAAGGTGCTTTAGAAACTACCTAAAAATAATTTAAATCTCAATGAGCAAGTATACTAAACTAATAATATGTAAATTTAAAGAGTCTACTGCTCTAAATTCTTTTGGATGAAATGACTAAAATAATAACCAACCATATAGAGAAAATACAATTGAATATTTCTAAATGAAATATTCACTTTAGAAGTTAAAGATACTCACTGCATTTTTGCCTTGATCTCGACAAGAGCTACAGGTCTTACACTCGATGCACTGCCACCGTAAGGCCTTCACTCTAACCGTTAGTTCAGGGGAAAACTTTAAACAGGATGGATGACCTAATAAGAGAAAAATTCACCAATGAAACCATCATCAATCATTTTGTAATTGAATTAAAGGAATAATGTAGAAACAGTATCAAAACATGTATAAAAAATAATAATAATCCTGGAAGCTTACCATACCCATCTCATTAAGATTTATATTCCAATTCCATTTTATTAATGTTAAATAGAATTTAGTATACATTCCACAAATTTGATTATAAAAAACTTGATAAACTCCAAATTTATTAGCCCTGCAATAAAGCATTATGTCTGTACACATGCTTGTGTGTATATGAATACATAACATGGCCAAGTCATTTCTGGAAGAATATGCAAAAACTTTATAACAAGCTAGGATATAATACTATAAACATTTTGAAGGACTTAAAGTGAATTATTTGCTCATGATTTAAGGCACTCAAGCTAAAATTAAAATGTAAGCAATATTTCTTACTATGACGAGAATTAACAGTAACAGAAAAACATGTTTCTTTTTCCAAGAGTTAGTATTAATTTGATTATCAAAAATTCAGTCAATTTGCCCTCAACTCTGAAAGGTTTATCCCCTTTCCTTTAAATTTTGGTTATTATTATTATTATTATTATTATTATTACTAGAGGCCCGGTGCATGAAACTTGTGCACTTAGGGGGTCCCTCAGCCTTCGTACATCCCCTCTCAGTCCAGGAGCCTTTGGGGGATGTCTGACTGACGGCTTAGGCTCCTGGTGGGAGCTGGCCTAAGCCGTCAGTCAGACATCCTTAGCGCTGCCACAGAGGCAGAAGAAGCTCCTGCCACTGCTGCTGTGCTCACCAGCCATAAGCCCAGCTTTTGGCTAAGCAGCGCTCTCCTGCGTTGAGCATCTGCCCCCTGGTGGTCAGTATATGTCATAGCGACCAGTTGTTCTGCCATTCAGTTGATATGCATATTAGCCTTGGGTTATGCACATATGTATTCAAGTTTATCAGTGGATCTCTTCTTATCCACCCTCCCCTGCCTTCCTTCTGAGATTTAACAGTCTGTTCATGCTTCTATAGCTCTGGGTCTATTTTTGATCATCAGTTTATCTGGTTCATTAGCTTCCACATGAGTGAGATCATATGATACTTATCTTTCTCAGACTGGCTTATTTCACTCAGCATAATACTCTCCAGGTCCATCCATGCTGCTGCAAATGGTAAGAGCTCTTTCTTTTTTATTGCTGTGTAGTATTCCATTGAGTAAATGTACCATAGTTTTTTAATCCACTCATCTGCTGAGGGGCACTTAGGCTGTCTCCAGGTCTTAGTATAATAAATTGCACTGCTATGAATACAGGGGTGCATATGTTCTTCTGATGAGTGTTTTAGGTTTCTTACAATATATTCCCAGGAGTGGGATGACTGGGTCAAATGGGGGTTCCATTTTTAACTTATTGAGGAAATGCCATACTGTTTTTCACAGTTGCTGCACCAGTCTGCATTCCCACCAGCAGTGTACTAGGATTCCCTTTTCCACAACCTCGCTAATATTTGTCGTTGGTTAAGTTCTTCTTTATAACTGATTTTTTTTTTTTTTAGAAAGACAGACACACATTTGTTTGTTGTTCCACTTACTTATTCACTAGAGGCCCGGTGCACAAAATTTGTAAACAGGGGTTTGTGTCCCTCAGCAGATGATATGATATTGTACATAGAAAACTCTAAAGACTCCACCAAAAAACTAACAGATTTTATAAATGGTAGAATCAATCTGGGACCCCTTGAGGGTTAGGCCCAATCCCAGTAGTACTGGGCCTAAACAGGCAATTGGACATCCCTCTCACAATCCAGGACTGCTGGCTCCCAACTGCTTGCCTGCCTGCCTTTCTGATTACCCCTAACCACTTCTGCCTGCCAGCCTGATCACTCCCTAACCATTCCCCTGACAGCCTGATTGTCCCTAACTGCCCTCCCTTACAGGCCTTCACCCTGCCTGTCCTTCCCTACAGGCCCAGTTGCCTCCAACTTCCTTCCTCTGCCAGCCTGGTCACCCCTAACTGGCCTAACCTGCAGGCTTGATCACCCCCAATTGTCCTCCCTTGCAGACCTGGTCCCTCTCAACTGCCCTCCCCTGCTGGTCTGATCCCTCCCAACTGCCATCCCCTGCTGGCCATCTTGTGTCCACATAGGGGCTAGTCATCTTGTGTGTTGGAGTGATGGTCAATTTGCATATTGCTCTTTTATTAGATAGGATTCATTCATTGATTCTTGTATGTGCCCTGTCTGGGGATCATTTCAAAACCACAACCTTGGAATAACGGAACAATGCTCTAATCAACTGAGGAATCTGGCCAGGGCTATCCTTGTAAGTTCTTAAAATGTAGACCAAGAATATCTCTGATAGCATGTGTTAGAAAAAAACAGAGGGACCCCACCAGATATGGCTCAGATGGTTGGGCATCATCCCAGGCATGAAAGGTTGCCAGTTCAATTACCAGTCAGGGCATATGCCCAGGTTGTGGACTCGATCCCCCAAAGGGGGCATGCAGGAGGCAACTGACCAATGTTTCTCTCTTTTTCTCTCCCTCCCTTCTTCTCTCTATAAAAATCAATAAACTATTCTTTGAAAATTCTAAAAATCAATAAACTAATATTAGGAAGGAAGGTAGAAAGGAAGAAAGGGAGGGAGGGAGGGAGGGAAGTAGTTATTAAAGGGATCCACATACCACTGTTGCCACAGTCAGCACAGGAGATAAGTTCTTCTGGCTTCTTTTCTCGGTTTTGTTCTTTTGTACCAAGACAGAAACTACAGATGGGAATTGGTTCAGCAACCGGCTGTAAATAAAAACACAATCATTCAGGCAACAGTACTTTTCCTTAGCATTAATTTAAACACATTAAAGTTATACTTTTAAATTCCTATAAAAGCCTGGCCAGTGTGGCTCAGTGGTTGACCACTGACCTATGAATTAGGTCATCACACTTTCATTCCTGGCCAAGACACATGCCCAGGTTGTTGGGCGTGCAGGAGGCAGCCAACCAGTGATTATCTTCCATCATTGATGTTTCTATATCTCTCCCCCTTCTTCTTTGACATCAATAAAAATGTATTTAATGAATGAATAAATACCCACCAGAAAGAGTTACATGTAACTTTAAGACAAATAAATCACTCTCCTAAATTTCTAACTAAGAAGATGGAGTTTTTACAAATTGGTCCTGGAAGTGACAACTTTGGTCCAAATATATCATATCCCTATCGTGTCGGTCATTTAGGAATTAAATGACACAGTGTGGATTAAACAAAGCAAATCCTTCACCAAAGATTGAATAATTCAACTGAATTAAGTGCAAGAAATCACAATATCAGTTCCTTAAAAGGCATGTGTTGTAGAAGAAGAATGGTAACATATAACATTAAGTATTTTATAAAGCTGAAGACAAAGTGCTGTAAGAGAGAAACTAGTGCTCTGAATAAATGAGAAAGATAAATTCGAATTGTGGTATGAAGAGTTGAAAGAGGAAGACAACATTATCAATTACAAATACTATGTTACCAGATCTTAAGAAGCTTGTCTAAGGACATTAGATAATAACTGTTAAAAAAGTAAGTTTAAACTTATGTTCCCCTGTCTATTGTACTATCCACCTCACCCCAAGGATGGAAAGAAAAGCAATACAGGTAGTATAAACAAGATGAACTCAGGTGTGCAGTCTGCTAAGGCCAGTGCTTAAAGGATATGGTTTCTGTAATAAGCTTGGGGGCATTAGGGTGAGGAACTAGATAGATCACTTTGTGAAGACAGCCATTGGGTGTTACGTAAAGTTGGACTTTATCCTACAGAAAAACTGAACCAAGAGAAAACTTGCATTTGAGGAAAATATCATCCTTTTTCTATTCATGAAGCCTGAGGTATAAACCAAGAAAAATAATTCCAGTAGCAATATCAAAGTTATATGGAGGAAAACTGAAATAGTGGGTATAATATTCTGGTGAAGATAATCTGAACCAAAAAGTAAATTAAATAGAAAAAATAGCTATGGACTTAGAAATCAGCTACTTGTGGAAGTGACAACAAATAATAATAATAATAATAATAATAATTAAACATGACTAACTTAACTAAAAAGATGGTAATACCTTTCCATTGAAGGTGTTACAAGCAAACTAATAGTACTCTTCAGCTAAGAAGACTTCATCCAAGAGTAGAAACTTGAAATAAATGCTAAAGAAGGCCTAAAGAGAAGGCAGAAGCAAGTTCATGAGGTTTGATTTTTATACTATAACCTCTAAGTACCATGAGAAGATTTTAAGCAGAGGAATAGTATGACAAAGACATAAACTTAGAAAAGTCACTCTCTAAAGCAGTTGGAAATGGATTCAAAGGAACAGGATCTATAATCCAGGCCATGAGTAACGAGAGTTACGAGGCATTGACAAAAGGAATGGAGAAGAGAGATAAACAATATTTAAAAGATAGAACTGGCAGGATTTGATGGCTAATTGATTTGGGGTGGGGAGCAAGGTAGGAAAGATGGAAGACTTAGACTCCATTGAAAGATGTTAAAAGATAAGCCACAGAATGAAAGATACAACATATTTAACAAATGGCTCATATTCATTTAAAAAACTCTTACATAACAAAAAAAGAGGCAACTACAGAAAAGTAGGCAAAAGACTTCAACTAGTAATTCACAACACAAAATACATGAATAATAATACAAATGGCCAATAATACAAAAGAAAAGATGCTCAACCTCTTTAGCCTTCAAGCAATAGATATTGAAAAATGGTTAAATTGTTAAGACTGGCAACAGTAAGTGCTAATAAGAAAGTGGAGAAGAAACCAAGATTGCAGCATAGATAAACACCTGAACTTGCTGCCTCATACAACAACTTCAAAACTACAACTGAAAGACAAAATGGACTTCATTCAGAACCACAGGAAGGCTGAGTAGAAATTCTATAACTAAAAAAAAACAAAAAACAGAAAAGCACACTGAGACTCAGAGGAGGTGCAGAAGACAGAGGTACAGAGACGCGTGCGCGCAGAGGGATGGCAACTGAGTATTTGGCTGCCTTTTTCAAGCCAGAGGTAGATCCAAGCTCCCCACTGCTCTGGACTCCAGTTCCAGGCGAGACTCTGGGGACCCAGACTCATAAGGGGAGAAACTGGACTGTCTGTCAGTGGGTGGAACTCGAGGGTGGCTCTCAGAGGAGCCTGCAGTGATTACCAAGGTACACTAAGACCCAGGGGCCTCTTAGGGCAGGCCTGACAGAAAGACACTGCAGTTTGCTCCACCCTGAGACTGCCATCCAAGCTGTGCACAGAGGCTTCTGCATATGAATGGCCTGGTCCTCTGAAATCTAGACTTACCTACCAACTGCAGCTGAGTCAGAGAGACCCAGAACATCCAAAAGAAGGTCCAAAGCCCCACAGCAGCTTGCATTGCTTCACAGCTGGCCCTCATCTGGGCACCTCCAAAACCCAAACAAAGAAGAGGAATCTGAAGATTCTCTGTAGCTCCTGCTGGGTGGCCTCAGGCAGAGGCTAAATTTTCACCAACTTGGAGATCCAAGAGCCAGTGTACCCAGAGGTCAGAGTAGGACAATCCAGATTACAAATTCTCAGATCCATAAGAGACACACTCAGGGGGCAGACTCAGTGAGCAGCAAAGCCCCACTGAAGCAAGTCTTGCCTCATAAGGGTGTCTCCAGCACAGAAGTTCTCCCAGCATAGACACAGCTGTTATCACAGCCAATTGGTCTGGAGATCGATTCTTCCCAGTGATACCAACAACAATCAAGGCTTTACTACAAGACTGTGCACACAGCCCACAAAGAGGTGCACCAAGAATGTTCACCTCAGGTAACTGAGGAGGCTAAGCCACTGGGCCCTATAAGACACCTAGCACACAAAGCCACTCTATCAACTCAGGAAAGCAGCCAAAATGTGGAGACAAAAAAACAGGTCAGAAATGAAAGAAATGGAGGAAAGCAAATGACTGGATGTAGAATTCAAAACCATAGTTATAAGGTTTTTCAAGAATTTTCTAGAAAGGCCGATAAATTTAGCAAGACACTCAAGGATATGAAAAAGGACCAACTAGAAATTAAGCATACACTGACTGAAATAAAAAATAACATACAGAGATCCAACAGCAGACTAGAGGATCCCAAGAATCAGGTCAAAGATATGAAATACAAAGAAGCAAAAAACACTCAACTGGAAAAGCAAAAAGCAAAAAAGAATAAAAAAATATGAAGATAGTTTAAGAAGCCTCTGAGACAACTTCAAGCGTAACAACATCCGAATTATGGGGGAGCCAGAAGAAGAGAGAGAGCAAGATACTGAAAACCTATTTGAAGAAATAATGACTGAAAACTTCCCCCACCTGGTGAAAGAAATAGACTTACAAGTCCAGGAAGGGCAAAGAATCCCAAACAAAAGGAATCCAAAGAGAACCACACCAAGACACACATAATTAAAATTCCAAGAGCAAAAGACAAAGAGAGAATATTAAAAGCCGAAAGAGAAAAACAGTTAATTACCTACAAGGGAACACCCATATGGCTGTCAGCTGATTTCTCAACAGAAACTATGCAGGCCAGACAGGAGTGGCAAGAAATATTCAAAGTGATGAACAGCAAGAACCTACAACCAAGATTACTCTACCCAGCAAAGCTATCATCCAGAATTGAAGGGCAGATAAAGAGCTTCACAGATAAGAAAAAACTAAAGGAGTCATCAATACCAAACCAGTATTATATGAAATGCTGAAAGGTATTCTTTGAGAAGAGGAATAAGAAAAAGGTAAAGATAAAAATTATAAACAACAAATACATATCTATCAATAAGTGAATCTAAAAATCAAGTGAATATAAAGCTGATGAACAGAATAATCTGGTGAATATAATAGAATCAGGGGCATAGAAAGGGAGTGGACTGACAATCCTCGGAGAGAAAGGGGTGTGGGTGGTGCGGGAAGAGACTGGACAAAAAATGTATGCATCTATGGATTAGGACAGTGGGGGGGGAGAGAGATAAAGGTATGGGGTGAGGTAGGGGTGAGAACCTGGTGGAGGGGAGCTATGGGGGGAAAAAAGAGAAATAACTGTAATATTCTGAACAATAAAAGATTTTTTAAAAAAGGAAGAAAGTGGAACAAGAACTATCCTACATTGCTAACTGGAATATAAATTGAAAAAAATACTCTGAAAACTATGTGACATTACCTATTAGAATTAAACAAATATACCATATGATCTAGCACCTCCACTCCTATCTATCCAAATAAAGTAATGCACATCCTGTCTAATAAAGAGGTAATATGCAAATTGACTGTCACTCCAACACACAAGATGGCCATGCCCATTGGTCAAAGATGGCTGTCACCATGTGGACACAAGATGGCCAACATGGGATGGCAGTTGGGAGGAACCAGGCCTGAACAGGAGAGCAGTAGGAAGGGGACCAGGCTTGCAGGGGAGGGCAGTTGGGGGGATCCAGCAGAGGCCTGCAGGGGAGGGCAATTGGGGGAGCCCAGATCTGCAGGAAGGGCAGTTAGGGATGATTGGGCCAGCAGGGGTGGGCAGTTGGGGGGGACCAGCCCTACAAAGGAGGGAAGTGGGAGGAACCAGGCCTGCAGGGGAGGACAGTTAGGGGCGACCAGGCTGGCAGGGGAGGGCAGTCAGGGGTAACCAGGCCAGCAGGGAGGGCAGTTAGGGGCAATTGGGCTGGCAGGGGAGCAGTTAGGTATAGATCATGCTGACAGAGGAATGGTTAGGGGCAATCAGGCAAGCAAGCAGTTGGGAGCAAATAGTCCTGGATTGTGAGAGAGATGTCCCAGATTGGAGAGGGTGCAGGCTGGGCTGAGGGACACACACACACACACACACACACACACCCGTGTAAGAATTTCATGCACCGGACCTCTAGTAAACAATAAAACATGCACAAAAATGGTCAGAGCAGCATTATTCATAACAAAATTTACTTAAACTTAGTCAAATAACTAGCAATTGTAGCACACATAAATTGTGCTATATTCATATTGTAAAACATCTATACATATAAAGAGGTAATATGCTAACTGTCCATTACGGTGTGCCAGTAACGAACAATTTGCATACTGACCAGCAGGAGGTTGTGCACACAGCAAGGGACAGGCAGCCAGAGCCAAGTACCCAGGGGTCTGAGGCGAGTGCCTGACAGGAGCTCGGACTGCAAAGAAGGAAGAGGAAGCGGCCACAGGGAGCTCTTCCAATCCCCCTGTACAGACATCCTACCGCAGTCCCAGCAGCCCCAACAGCCCCAGCAGCCCCAGGAGGACAGGGAGGCTAACTGGGGAGAAGACTCAGCCTTGGGTAGCTGCAGCCCGAACCTCCGACTCCCGATCTCTTCCCCCACCACCCTGCCAGAAGCGCCCACAACAATAGCACACAGGCAACCACCTGTCAGCACCCACAAAGCACCTGGGGCCCACCACTGCTGGGCCCACTCTTCTTAGACATCACTTCCTTTATGAAACATTTCTAGGTTTATTAGCCTCTACTCCCTACAACTCCAGACTCAGGTGGAGGCAGGCCTGAGTGGCACCCCCAGGGTCAGACCCTTCCACCCTACAGCAGCAGCACCATCTCCGCAGAAGAAATGCACTGAACCTTGCAGGGGGCGCAGTAAAACCTACCCTCCTAGCCCGCCTGGCTCCGCCCAGGCCCAGCCCCAACCCTGCTCCAGGAGATTGGAGATCCACCCTGAGCAGGTACAGCTGCAAAACAGCCATGAACAATTTAAAGAATGTTGCCAAAGCAGGAAAGTTTGACAGTTCCCCCCGCTTCAGCCTGACTTTCCCCCCTCCGCCCCCCATCCCCTAGGCGCCCCTTAACACCCTGCCACCTCCTCCCAGTGTCTCCAGGGAAGACCACCGCTACAGGGCTGCTGGCCAGAGCCCTCCCCTCCGAGGCCTGCGTAACTCTCTGCAAAGCTTCCATAGCTACAGTACCAGGAAACAATCATGGCCTTCTCCCCTAATCAGCACCCGCTACCTGAAAGGGTACTCTTGAGTTTAAAAATAACAATCCCTTCCTGTTTAGACATCACTTACTTGATGAAACATTTCTAGGTTTATAGCTTAGAACCTCCTCATGACAACCAAGTGAGGTAGGTGGAGAAGAGATTACAATTCCCATGATACCATACATATGTGTATGTATTCAGAAATGAAGCTCAGAGAGGAAAAATGTCAAGCCCAGCAATTCCCAAGGTGCAGCACACGCCCCACAGGGGGGCAATTTGATTTTAAGTGGGGGCAATTCGAGAATGAGTTAACAGTGAATTTTTTGCATTTCTTATGATCCTAGAGGGGCTCATCTACAGCATATCCTAAATAATAAAAGGCTAGCCAAAACCGGTTTGGCTCAGTGGATAGAGCGTCGGCCTGTGAACTGAAGGGTCCCAGGTTTGATTCTAGTCAAGGGTGTGTACCTTGGTTGCGGGCACATCCCCAGTGGGGGGGCATGCAAGAGGCAGCTGATCAATGTCTCTTTCTCATCAATGTTTCTCTCTCCCTTCCTCTCTCTAAAAAAATCAGTAAAATATATTTTAAAAAATAAAAATAATAAAAGGCTAATATGCAAATGACCAAATGGTGGAATGACCAGTCACTATGATGCGATCTGACCACCAGGGACAGACACTCAATGCAGAACTACCCCCTGGTGGTCAGTGTGCTCCCACAGGGGAGCGCTGCTCAGCCAGAAGCCAGGCTCATGGCTGGCAAGCACAATGGCAGTGGTGGGAGAAGCTCTGTGCAATGCTAAGGATGTCCGACTGACAGCTTAGGCTCACTAAGCCATTAACTGCACATATCCCTAGGGCTCCTGGACTGCGAGAGGGGACAGGCCAGGCTGAGGAACCCCCTCCAAGTGCACAAATTTCATGCACTGGGCCTCTTGTTGAGCAATAATGAAAATAAATTACAACCAATAACATGGAATGGAAGAACAGACACAAAAAATATACAGGGGTGGGCAAAAGTAGGTTTATGGTTGTTTGTATGGAAAATAATACAATAATAAATACTACAAGAATAAAATCTGTTTCATGTACTCACAACAGTAAATCTACTTTTGCACAACTGTGTATAGTGTATCATACTGTTTACATAAAGTTTAAAAACAGTTCTATGTTGTTGTACGTCAGGATAGTGGTTACACCTTTAGGGAGAAAAGAATAGGTAGTGCTTTAGAAAAAAGGTTAATGAGCCCTAGTTGGTTTGGCTCAGTGGATAGAGTGTTGGCCTGCAGACTGAAGAGTCCCAGGTTCGATTCCAGTCAAGGGCACATGCCAGGGTTGTGGGCTCAATCCCCAGTAGGGAGCATGCAGGAGGCAGCCAATCAATTATTCTCTCTCATCTTTGATGTTTCTATCTCTCCCTTTCTCTCTGAAATCAAGGCTAATATGCAAATTGTCCCCTCGACCAGGAGTTCAACCAGCAGGCAGGCCAGCCAATCTGTCCCCTCCCCCTGGCCAAGCTGGCTGGACCCCACCCACACATGAATTCATGCACCAGGACACACACACACACACACACACACACTCTCTCTCTCTCTCTCTCTCTCTCTCTCTCTCTTTTTCTCTCTCTCTCTCTCTCTCTCTCTCACACACACACACACACACACACACACACACACACACACACACTGAGTGGCCATATTATTATGCATTCAGAAATCATAATAATCTGGCCACTCAGTGTATATTTTAGTTCATTCAATTTAAATTAATGAACATTTATAGTGTAGAACGGTGGTACTTTGGAATATTCTAAAAAAAATACCAATGATGACTGAGTCTTGGAGTTTGGAACTTAGGATAGAGAGTAAGCTATAGATAGATTTAAAAGACATCAACATGCAGGTGAGTTATCACCCAATGAGAAGATGGAGTGGGTAGAACATGGTAGATAGTAAGGAGAAGGGAATAGAGAAGTGATTTGAAGTCTGAAATAGAGGAAGAGTAACATTTAGAAACATCAGAGAAAAAGAAAAAGGACAAGCACAGAGAAGACAAAACCAAGAGAAGTGATAACACAATTTCAAGAAGCAGAGAACAATCAACAATATTGGAAAGATAAAGTATCTAGTGGATTCTACAATTGAGAAATAGTTGGAGAACTCACTACGAGAGCACTCTTTTCCATGACAGAGTAAGAACTAAAGTCATAGGAACCAACAAACTACCATAAAGGGATAGAGACCAAACAGGAGAAAGCAAAAAAAGAAATGGCAAAGAGTTGTGATGAGTCTGAGGTATTTAAGGTAGAAAGACTAAATCTATTTAATATATGGAAGAGAAGACTCACATGGTCAAAGATTCAAGAAACAAGAAATAACAGGAACATATTATGTAATAAGGTTTAGAGCTGCACTGTTCAATCTGGTAGACACTACAAAATGGGACTAAATTAATTAAAAATAAAATTAAGTTAAAATAATTCCTTAGCCACACTAGCTACATTTCAAGTGCTCAATCGTCACATATGGCTAGTGGCTATGGTATTACACACAAATACTAACAATTCCATCATTGCAGAAAGGTCTACTGGTGTAAAATGGATGAACTTGATTTTTCAATTATTTTCATTCTTATGTTAAATTTATTGGAGTGACATCCTATATAATAAAGAGCTAATATGCTAAGTAGACCAAACAGCCAAACAATGTCCGGACGACATTCCAGACAACCATCCCAATGACCTTCAGTTAAAGCCGGGACTGCACAGGCTGACTAGCGCTTTGAGGGGCTGTGAGGGCCAGCGAGGACCTATGAGAGCTGGCTGAGGCAGCTGGGACTGTGAGGGCCGAGCCCCTCACACAAATTTCGTACTTTGGGCCTCTAGTTGATTAATAAGACAATATATGTTTCAAGTGTACATTTCTATGATACATGCTCTTCATACTGTTTTGTGTTCCCACGACTCAAAGTAAAATCATTTCCTATCACCATATATTTGACTCCATTAACCTTCTACTACCCCCCACACATACCCTTTCTCAAAAGAGGATGAATTTTAAAGTATAATAGCCTTAGTAGTATAGTGAGATAATAATGATCTATAAATGGGAAAAGTTAAGGGTGCTAATTCTTGATAGCATCATTATTTCTGAAAGGTAGGAAGTAAAATTACCAGCTAAAAGTGGAACAGGAGGAATACCAACATGGTGGCATAGGTAAACACCTGAAATGCTGCCTCGCACAATTTCAAAAGTACAACTAAAAGACAAAAGAGACAACATACAGAACCACAGGAAGGCTGGCTGAGTGGAAATTCTACAGCTAAAAGGAAAGAGAAAAGCACAATGAGACTCAGAGGAGCTGCAGGAGGCAGAGGTACTGAGTCGTACACACAGAGAGGACTGGAAAGTGAGTGCACATCTGGCTTTCTCAAGTGGAAGGGAGTCAAAAGCTCCCGAGTGCACTGAACTCCAGTTCCCAGCAAGACTCTGGAGACACAGACTCATTCAGGGAGAAACTGGCCTGACTGGCAATGGGCAGAACTCGAGGGCAGTTTTCTCTCAGAGGTTGCTTGCAGTGATAACCAAGGGACACTGAGACACAGGGGCCTATTAGGGCAGGGCAGACGGGAAACCAATGCTGTCTGCTATGCCTTGAGACTGCCCCATCCAAGTGGAGCACAGAGATACTTATAAGAGTATCTTATCTTATAAGAGTATCTCCAGCACAGAAGTTCTCCCAGCATAGACACAACTGATCCCCATAGGCAACTGGCATGGAGGTTAATACCTCACAGTGATACCAAAAACAATCAAGGCTTAACTACAACAAGACTGTGCACACAGCCCACAAAGGGGTGCACCAAGAGTGTCCACCTCAGATAACTGAGGAGGCTGAACCACCAGGCCATATAGGACTCCTAGCACACAAAGCCACTCTATCAACTCAGGAAAGCAGCCAAAATGTGGAGACAAAGAAACAGGTCAGAAATGAAAGAAATGGAGGAAAGCAAATGACTGAATATAGAGTTCACAACCATGGTTATAAGGTTTTCCAAGAATTTTCTAGAGAAGGCCAATAAATTTAGTGAGACACTTGAGGATATGAAAAAGGACCAACTAGAAATTAAGCATACACTGACTGAAATAAAAAATATTTTACAGAATCCAAGATGGCGACATAGGTAAATACCTACACTGCTGCCTTGCACAACAATTACAAAACTACAACTAAAAGACCGAACGGATATTATCCAGAACCACAGGAAAGCTGGCTGACTTGAAATTCTACAACTAGAAGGAAAGAGAGGGGCTCACGGAGACCCAGAGGAGCTGCAAAAAGCTGAGGTACGGAGAGGTGCGCAAAGAGAGCGGGTGCTGGAGAACCTGGCTGGCTTTCTCTGGCGGGAGGGAGACAGAGACTCTCAACGGCATTGAACCCCTTATCCTACAACACTACACCCCAGATCCAGCCAAAACTCATACAGGGAGAGTTTGGACTGTGAAAAGGGAGAGGTGCACGGAAATTTAGGGGAGTCGCAAAAGATCAGAGGTCTGGTGGCGCACACAGCACTGCGCACAGAGAACCGACTGCTGATTGTACCGCTAGCTTTCACGAGTGGGCTGGAGAAAGACCCTCGCAACTGCGACACTTCTAACTCCACTAAACCCCGGTTTCGGGCGAAGCCGTGGGGACCCAGACTCATATGGTCCCGGAGTGCAGGAGAGCCGGAAAGGCAGCAGTCTAGAGGCACTGTGAGAGCGTGAGCGCGCACAGGAACCGATCCAGCGATTACCCAGTCACATGAGACTCAGGGGCCTTGGAGGGCGGGGCCTTCTGGAAGGCAGAGTGGTCCCTTAAGCCCTGAGACTCCACCCATCCCAAGCTCAACAGAGAGGCTTCTGCAGTTTTGCAAGTCTGGTATCATAAGGCTGAATCCAACACAGAAGTTCTCCCGGCATAGTGAAAATGCCGAGACAAGGGAAGAGAACATAAAAGAAATGGAGGAAAACAAATGACTGGATATAGAGTTCAAAACCACGCTTATAAGGTTTTTCAAGAATATCCTAGAAAAGTTGGATAAAGTTAGCGAGTGCCAAGAGGAGATGAAAAAGATCCAACTAGAGATGGAAAAGGATCAACTAGAAATTAAATATACACTGACTGAAATAAAAAATATTATACAGAGACCAAACAGCAGACTAAAGGAAGGCAAGAATCAAGTCAAAAACTTGAAATATAAAGAATCAGAAAACACTCAACTGGAAAAGCAAGAAGAGAGAAGAATCCAAAAATGTCAAGATAATGTAAGGAGCCTCTGGGACAGCTTCAAGGGTACCAACATCAGAATTGTGGGGGTGCCAGAAGAAGAGAGAGAGCAAGATACTGAAAACCTACTTAAAGAAATAATGACTGAAAACTTCCCACATCTGGTAAAAGAAATAAACTTACAAGTCCATGAAGCACACAGAACCCCATATAAAAGGAATCCAAAGAGGACTACACCAAGACACATCATAATTAAAATACCAAGAGCAAAAGACAAAGAGAGAATCTTAAAAGCAGCAAGAGAAAAACAGTTCATTATCTACAAGGGAGCACCCTTACGACTGTCAGCTGATTTCTCAACAGAAACGATGCAGGCCAGACGGGAGTGGCAAGAAATATTCAACGTGATGAATAGCAAGAACCTACAACCAAGAATAATCTATCCAGCAAAGCTATCATTCAGAATTGAAGGGCAGATAAAGAGCTTCACAGAGAAGAAAAAAGCTATAGGAGTTCATCAACTCCAAACCAGTATTATATGATATGCTGAAAGGTACTCTTTTAGAAGAGGAAGAAGAAAAAGGTAAAAGATAAAAAAAATTATGAACAACAAATACGTATCTATCAACAATTGAATCTAAAAATTAAGTGAATTAAAAATTTGATCAGAATAAACTGGTGAATATAATAGAATCAGGAGCACAGAAAGAGAGTGGACTACTAAATCTCAGGGGGAAAGGGAAAAGGGGTGAACAGTGGTGTCCAGTCTCTACAGGGAGAGACTGGACAAAAATCATACACCTCTGGATGAAGTAAATGGAAGGGAGCTAAGGGTAGAGGGAAGGGTGGGAGCCGGGTGGAGGGAAGGTATGGAGGGGAAAAAAGAGAAACAAATATAATAATCTGAATCATAAAGATTTAATTTAAAAAAAATATTTTACAGAGATCTAATAGCAGACTAGAGGAATGCAAAAATCAAATCAAGGATTTGAAATACAAAGGAACAAAAAACACTGCACTAGAAAAGCAAAAAGAAAAAAGAATCCAAATATATGAACATAGTGTAAGGAACCTCTGGGACAACCTCCAGCATACCAACATCACAATTATGGGGGTGCCAGAAGAGAGAGAGCAAGATACTGAAAATCTATTTGAATAAATAATGACTGAAAACTTCCCCCACCTGGTGAAAAAAAGACTTTCAAGTCCAGAAAGTCCAGAGAACCCCAAACAAAAGGAATCCAAAGAGGACCACACCAAGACACATCATAATTAAAATGCCAAGAGCAAAAGTCAGAGAGAATATTAAAAGCAGCAAGAGAAAAACAGTTACCTACAAGGGAGTACCTATATGACTGTCAGCTGATTTCTCCACAGAAACTATGCAGACCAGATTAGAGTGGCAAGAAATATTCAAAGTGATGAACAGCAAGAACCTACAACCAAGATTACTCTACCCAGCAAAGCTATCATTCAGAATTGAAGGGCAGATAAAGAGCTTCACAGATAAGAAAAAACTAAAGGAGTCATCAATACCAAACCAGTATTATATGAAATGCTGAAAGGTACTCTTTAAGAAGAGGAAGAAGAAAAAGGTAAAGATAAAAATTATGAACAACAAGTACATATCTATCAACAAGTGAATCTAAAAATCAAGTGAACAGCCCTAATCGGTTTAGCTCAGTGGATAGAGCATCGGTCTGTGGATCAAGGGTTTGATTCTGGTCAAGAGCAGGTACCTTGATTGCGGGCACATGCCCAGTAGGGAGTGTACAGGAGGCAGCTGATCAATGTTTCTCTCTCATCGATGTTTCTAACTCTCTATTCCTCTCCCTTCCGCTCTGTAAAAAATCAGTAAAATATGTTTTAAAAATAAATAAAGTGAATAAAAAAAATCTGATGAACAGAATAAACTAGTGAATATAATTAAATCAGGCACACAGAAAAGGAGTGGACTGACAATTCTCAGGAGGAAAGGGTGAACGGGGTGCAGGAAGAGACTGGACAAAAATCATACACCTGTGGATGAAGACAGTGGGGGGGTGGGGAGGTAAGGGTATGGAGTGGGGTGAGGTGGGGTGGGAACCGGGTGGAGGGGAGCTATGGGAGAAAAAAGAGGAACAACTGTAATAATCTGAACAATAAAGATTTATTAAATTAAAAATAAATAAAAGTGAGAAAGGGACTGGTAAGTTACAGCATAAGAAAGTGATAGCTGACTGAAAAAATTGTGAGGTGAGATTGGCTAGGTCCAAGAACTGAGTTAACGAAAACCACCCTCCTATCAAAATGGAAAATGAATACACATTCTTCAGACAAGATAGAATCAGGAAAGTATGGATTAACATAAAGAATAAATTTAAAACATGAGAGAAAAGTTGATAAAGTCCCTGCGAAACTGCCTCTATCTTTTCACTAAAATAGAAAGCAATGTCACTTGCTTAAGGTTAAGTATGGGTTTGGCGTCTACAGAGAGCAGAAAAAGTCTGGAAACCTCTATGTGGAATGTGATAGGGAAACAATTAGCGATTGGAAATAAAACTGTCATTCAACCATAACAATAAAACCAAAATCAGAAAGAATAAATTTATAGCATTTCCGATCAAAATGGTTATACAAGTTTTCTTAACACCTCTGAAGCCTTTGACTGAAAAAATCATCAGAGAACTGTAGACTGCCAAAATAAACCATAGAGTGAGGTCCACTAGAATGCAAATGCAAAGATTTCTAATGATTGGCCACAAAGTTAAGGACATGATAAGCAGAAGGAGCTGGCACACTGAAAATATAAGGAGTTAAGATACCATAGAGCTCTGGCCAGTGTGGATAAGTCGTTAGAACATCAGCTAGCGCACAGAAGGATCTCAGGTTCAATTTCCAGTCAAAGGCACATACCTGTATTAAGAGGTTCGATCCCCAAGCCCGTGTGTGTGTGTGTGTGTGTGTGTGTGTGTGTGTGTGTGTGTCTGTTTGTCTGTCTCTCCCTTCTTCTCTTCCAGTCTCTCTCAAAATCAATGGGGGGAAAAAATCTTTGGATGAGGTTTAACAAAACAAAACAAAACAGCTGAAAACGGTTTGGCTCAGTGGCTAGAGCGTCGACCTGTGGACTGAAAGGTCCCAGGCTCGATTTCGGTCACGGGCATGTACCTTGGTTGCAGGTACAGCCCCAGTGGGGGGTATTCAGGAGGCAGCTGATTGATGTCTCTCTCTCATCGATGTTTCTAACTATCTCTCTCCCTTCCTCTCTGTAAAAAATCAATAAAATATATTTTTTTAAAAAAAATTCCAAAAAGAAGGTCACATCATTCTTCCTTAGAGTTAATTACAAAATATATATAAAGCATTATAAACTTTAAAATTTTGTTTCAGCCCTGGATGGTGTTGCTCAGTGGGTAGGACATCATCCCATGCACAAAAAGGTTGCTGGTTCGATTAAAGGTCAGGGGATGTGACTGGGCTATGGGCTCAATCCCCGGTAGGGGGCGTGCAAGAGGCAGCCCATAGATGTTTCTCCTTCTCTTCCTCTCCATTCCTCTCTCTAAAAAAAAAAGTCTTTGCTGGTGGGGAAAAAAAAACCACTTAGGTTCAACTATAATTACTAAGCCTATTTTTTTAAATCAAGTAGTATACCACAAACAAACAAATATTATATGATTTCACTTATATGAGATACTTAAGAGTAGTTAAATTCATATACTAGTAGACGGAAAGTAGATTAGAGGTTACCAGAAGATGGGAAGAAGGGGAACATGGGGAGTTATTGTTTAAAAATACAGACTTTGAGCCTCACTGGTATGTCTCAGTGGTTGAACGTGGACCTATGAATCAGGAGATTATGGTTCCATTCCTGGTCAGGACATATGCTTGAGGTGTGCACGCCTGTGTGCAGGAAGCCACCGGATCAATGATTCTCTTTCATCATTCATGTTTCTATCTCTCTCTCCCTCTCCCTTTCTCTCTGAAATCAATAAAAATTGATCAGCTGCCTCCTGCATGTCCCCTACTGGGGATCGAGCCCACACCGGGGCGTGTGCCCTTGACCAGAATTGAACCTGGGAACCTTCAGTCCATAGGCGGATACTGTATCCACTGAGCCAAACCAGCTAGGGCTATATATTTTTAAAAAGCACAGACTTGGGAAATGATGAAAAAGTTCTGGAAAATGATTACTGGCAACAGTTTCAAAACACAGTGAAAGCACTTAATGTCACTGAATTGTACACCAAAAAATGTTTAAAATGGTAAATTATATGTTTTGTAAATTTCATCACAATAAAAAATGAGGAAAAATTACTAAGTGGTACATATAGTTCATAGTCTCACAAATCAGATTATTTTGTAATAGGCCAAAATGCATGCATTTAGGAAGCAACTACTATAAAAACATTTACTTTCTAACTGTTCTGTTGAGCCCCGTATTATGTTAATCTTAAATACAATAATTAGACTTAGAAATAAAGGTATAACTACCCAAAATGAAAAAAATTTGAATTACTCATAACAAATTCTGGTACTAAATTTAAATTTAGCAATTTTAAAAATATTTTTTATTCATTTTTCACAGAGAGGAAGGGAGAGGGATAGAGAGTTAGAAACATCGATGAGAGAGAGAGAGATCAATCAGCCGCCTCCTGCACACTCCCTACTTGGGATGTGCCCGCAACCAAGGTACATTCCCTTGACCGGAATCAAACCTGGGACCCTTCAGTCAGTAGGCCGACGCTCTATCCACTGAGCCAAACCAGTTAGGGCTAAATTTAGCATTTTATTTTTATTATATCTACATCAAAATTGGCTGCCTTTTAATTCAATTACAAAAAAATAGCTCACCCTTATGCTTGAACAATTTTCTTGTAAAGCAGTCCAAGAATCAAAATCTATCAATTGAGTGCTACTCAAGTCTTAAACTAAAACTTGTTTCTGACTTATGTGTATCTGATCCAGCCAGATTACTATGCATGAACCCCCATAAGCTCCTCTCAAATCTACTCACCTAACTTCATTTCCTTACTTTCATCTTTTCAAGTTACAGCCTTGCCTACCTCTTTGAATTTTGCTAGTGGCTCCAAGGTTTATCCTGCCCCTTTCTTCAGCAATTATAATCAAGTAAATTTAACTGCAAATTAATTTTCTCCAATGGATATTTCACAAAACTTGAAACAAATACTTTTCAGCTGAGATATAATTTATTAGCTGATAATACCTACTGCTAAAGTACTATCCTAATATATAAAAACCCAGGGTCTGTAATGACCAACCGACCAAAGGCTCACCAAACACCAGAAGTCAGTGCTGCAGTCATTGTTGGGTTGCCCTAGAGACCCAGTACTGACTGCCTAGGGACTGCCGATCAGGCCCAGAGAAAGGCTCTGAGAGAGAGACAGAGTGTGAACCGCAGCCTCTGGGGCAGCTGTTGATCAGCCGCTGCCTCTCTTTTTCTCTCCAGGATCCGCCAGCAGCTGTGCTTTTGTTTCTCTCTAGGTCTCCGCAGGGGCTCCTGATCAGCCCCACCAATAGGCCCAGAGACACTGACTGGCATAGAAACCAACCAATCAGAACCAAATCTGGGTGAATTGTGAGAAGCCAATGGCTGCCTAGGAGGCAGAGATGCTGACGTTGACTGGCCTAGAAACCAACCAATCAAAAACAAATCTGGGTGAACTGCGAGAAGCCAATGGGTGCCTAGGATAATGGAGCTTTTGATGTTGACTGGCATAGAAACCAACCAGTCAGAATCAAATTGGCCAGCAGGGGAGGGCAGTTGGGGGTGAGATGAAATCAGCAGGGAAAGGCAATTAGCGGTGATCAAGCCAGCAGGGGAGAGCAGTTAGGGGCGAGATCAGGCCAGCAGGGGAGGGTAGTTGGGGGCAACCAGGCTGGCAGGGGAGGGTAGTTGGGGGTGAGATCAGGCTGGTGGGGGAGGGTTGTTGGAAGCTAGATCAGGCCGCAGGGGAGGGCAGTTAGGGGTGATCAGGCAGGCAGAGGCAATTGGGGGTGAGATCAGGCCAGCAGGGGAGGGCAGTTAGGGGCCATCAGGCAGGTAGGCAGAGAGTTTAGGGGCAACCAGGCAGGCAGGTAGAGGGGTTAGGGGCAATAAGGCAAGTAGGCAAGCAGGTGAGCTGTTAGGAACCAGAAGTCCCAGATTGAGAGAGGGATGTCCCCAATTGGAGAGGGTACAGGCTGGGCTGAGGAAATCCCCCCTCCATGCATGAATTTCATGCACCAGGCCACTAGTAATACATATTAAAAAAAGTTAAAAGAATGGCTTTATTATATAGAATAAATAACAAAAATATAAAGAGGTAAGTCTTAGCTTAGTAAAGTGGAAAATTGAAGTATTCTTAGTCATGGCATAGTGAAGGAAACCAAAATGGTGCTCAGTGACTGAATATGGGAAAAACAAATATTGCTAGGTTTTCAAAATACTACGCAAAGCATAAGAAATCTGGCAAATATTACTGTTTGGTAAGTACTGTAATATAACAAAAATTAAAAATAAGTGCTCACATTTTCAAAGCACTTATAAATGTCAGTAAATATGAAAAAAATCTACACAAAATAATTAGAAAACAAATACTATTCACATTATCCACTTACCCAAAAACTCAAAAGTAAGCCTTTTGAGAGAATATTTGCACAATTAGGTTATTTCTAATATTATAAGGGAAACAAACTGACACATAGAGTTCACTTTAGGAAACTAATACTTTGTTAAGAAAGCTAACAAAATACACTGCTCTTTTCAAGTCAGGCAACCTCTCAGTTTTACCCAGTTTTTTCATTCTTTCACTATTAATGGCCTTGAGTGAACTCATGCTCCTCTCAAATCCTTTCCAACAGTTTACAATTCAATTGTTCTTCATATTTTCAAGAACGACAGCGCTAGAGAATCAGAAATCACCCTAGACCTCTTAATATCACTTCATCTGTGTCTTGCACATATGTTGAAATTAACATACAACAAGATCATGCTTAGCTTCAAATAGGTTTATTAGTAACTGGCTTAAAGCCTTTCCTCCAAAGTTCAATGATCTTCATGGGAAGTGTAGTTGGGTAGGATTTAATCTCCTTAAATTCTTTGGCTTCCATATACTATCAAGCAATCTATGGCTCTTTATTAAATATATTTTTAGAGTAATCTTTCCCTCAAAAGTATACAATTATATGTAATAATAAAATAACATGAATTGCCTGGAAAATAATTCACTTTCCATTATTTATAATCTACAATAAGGTAACCTTGTATAATTTTAATCAGTTCCAACACAACCCATTAGCCATTACAAAGCCTTAATAGGATTACTAAATTGAATTCAATTTTATTATGATGAGTTCATTCAATGACTTCTATGATACAATAACAAGATTACTGGTGAAAGTAAGTTAATGGTATAATTAGATCAGTAATGATCAATTTTAATTTATATTTTTACTATGCATACAGATTACTATAAATTTTGATAAGAAAGCAATCATCTGTCAAGATACTATAACAATTTTCTATTTCCTAATCAGAGATGACATCGAAAATAATAGTATGCACATTTTCTGAATTTAAGTTCTATACAAGACTGCAGAGTTGTCGAAACTGGTTTAGCTCAGTGCATAGGGCGTTGGCCTGCAGACTGAAGGGTTCCAGGTTCGATTCCAGTCAAGGGCACGTATCTTGGTTGCGGGCACATCCCCAGTAGGGGGTGTGCAGGAGGCGGCTGATGGATGTCTCTCTCATCTATGTTTCTAACTCTCTATCCCTCTCCCTTCCTCTCTGTAAAAAAAATCAATAAAATATACTTTAAAAAAAAAAAAGACTGTAGAGTTAACTTTCTTTCATATATTCATCAGTTATTTGAAAGCTCCACTTTCTGTTTTATCAGTGACATATAATTTTCTTCATTCATCTAATTATGATACTGCCAAGCTATTAGTGTCTTTTCTTTCATTTGTGGTCCTTTCCTTTCTTTTATATACTTATTAGAGGCCCAGTGCATGAATTTATGCACATTGAAAAAAATTAATTACAATAAATATTTTAGAGGCCAGGGAGGGACTGCAGGAGATTGGCTCCAGGGACTGTCCAGCCCGTCTTGCCCAGTCCTGATGGGCTGGACCCTAGCAGCAAGCTAACCTACTGGTTGGAGCGTCTGCCCCCTGGTGGTCAGTGAGTGTCATAGTGACTGGTCAGGTGGTCGACTGGTCGCCTACTTATGCTTTTATATATAGATGGCTCTTTCATATCTTCTCTAGTCTTCCATTATTTGTTCTATACATTCCTATCAGATTAATACCCCTAAAATACTATATGTTCTTTTAACCAGTTACTTGCCTGGCTCAAAACTTACACAACATATACAAACTGCCAACTCCTATAGGCTATTCTTCAATTCCCTCCACCATATATCAAACTGCTTTCCTCACACCATATTCCTCTACTCCCAATCTACTCACTTGTCTTCAGAGATCATACTTCATGTTTTTCCTAAGTTATTTTACCCATCCCTCAAAGAGTCCTTTGTGTCCCTGTTTCTAAGAATCAGTTCAGCAGAGCTTAAGAGACTGGATTCTGCCACTTACAGCATCACTTTGGCCAAATTACTGAACCTCTTTGATGTGAAACAGTAAAACATACCTACTTTTCAAGTTCTTGTAAAGATATGATGGGATAAAGTTATGGGACAGTAACTCAAAAGAGGCACCCATAAATGCTATTTCCTATATCTTTTTTAAAAACTATCCTTCAAAGCTTATTTTGGTTAAGTGACCAACTATCACTTTTTTTTCCTTTTTTTAAATATATTTTTATTGATTTCAAAGAGGAGGGCAGAAGGAGAGAGAGAAACATCAATGATGAGAGAAAAATCACTGATCAACTATCTCCTCCTTCATGTCCCACTGTGTATCAAGACCACATCTGGGTATATACATCAAACAGTGACTTCCTGGTTCATCAGTCGATGCCCAAACACTGAGCCACACTGGCTGGACCAAATGTCACTGTTCAAGTCAAAATAAGTTTTTGTTTAAACATCCAAATTAAAAAGCAAGGTGATTAAAATGTTCTGTAGACTAACAGATTTTCTATATATGACATTTACATTATTGCATTTCGATTCATAGCGCTGTTTTGTGCACACATATTTATCACACTGCACATTACTCAAAACAATTATTTAGTGGTATCTGAGTACAAGAGCATTAGAAAAAGAGTATTTTCTATGCTAAAAATACCAGGTGAGGCCAAAGTAGGTGACAAGTTGTGAGTATGGGAAAGTTTATTCTTGTATTATTATTTATTAATTAGTGTCTTATTTTCCATATAAACAACTGTAAACCTACTCTGGTCCCACTTTGTATATAAAGTGATGGTTCTGAAGGAGCAAGATATTCAACAAGACTTTCATGTTCATTACTTTTTGAAGAAATTGCAAGTGTGGGCAGTATTCTGTCTATGGTCTAAAGTAATACTTGAACAAAGTGGCAAACAACATCATTTTCCTCAAGACCTACCAAAATAATAACTAACACATATCTAGTAGAAGGTATGATGTTCGGAAGTGGAAGGAATTTTTATAAAGACATTAGAGCCCTAGTCGGTGTTTCCCAGTGGTTAGAGTGTCAACCACCCACTGAAAGATCTCGGGTTGGAATCCAAATCAAGGATATGTGCCTGGGTTGCAGGTTCAATCCCCAGTCAGGATGCCTCACATCAATGTTCCCCTCCCCTCTCTCTTACCCCTCCCTTTCTCCTTCTCTCTCCTTCACTCTCTCTAAAACATCAATGAGAAAACTATCCTTGGGTGGAGGATTAACAAAAAAATAAATATAATAAATAAATATAAATAAAAACCATTATATATTCATTTTACTAAAGATAAAAATCCTTATCAAAGATTATATATGACTAACGAAGTGTTCAAAGTTATTCAAAGCCAGATATTCTGACTTTAAGTCCAATACTCAAAACAGCTTCAACTTAATCACTCAATGATACAAACTATAGATAAAAAATTTTTTCTGCAATTTACACATACTTTATTTGATTGAAAGCCTTCTTATGATACATACCAATGTTTTACATAGTTGCTCTCAACTTTGTTCAGGGAGTTGTATTTGGGTTTTTATGCTCGAGACTCTGCTCAATTGCTACTGATGCCATTGGTTAGTTTTCTTTTAGGATCAAGGTAGGAACTTTCATATAAAATCTTTTATTTAATTCCTTCTCTGGCAATTCTTTTCTGGATTCTTAGCTTTGCAAAATTATTAATGAAATCAGCATCCTAAAGTCACCAAGATAAATTCTCCTACTCTAACATCACATGATCTTCCAATTCTACTGGGTTAATAAAAATGTCAAAGGCTAGCCACAACAGAGCCTAATTAAACCATATAATACCAAATCCTGTGCATTGAGACTACTAAAACCTATAAAAAGCCTAAAAGGATTCTTTAAAAAAAAAACACACACACACGGAAATAATTCTGTTCTAGAAATGTCTATCTGCAATGCAGATCAACAATTAAAAATCAGTACTTCTCTAAGCTATCTTTAAAGTTCTCTGAGAAATTGTCCCTCTTCCTGAATAGATTTTTTAAAAAGCAAATGTAATAATTTCAGGTAGTTACCAGTACCTTATCTTCTCTACACTAACCTAATACTGCCCAGAATACCCATGTGGACACACACGCATGCACATACACCTTCAGTGGATATTATATCAAATTAAAATTTTTGCCCTGCTTGATGTGGCACAATGGTTGGAGCATCATCCATGTAGCAAAGGGTCTTGGGTTTGATTCCCAGTCAGGGAACATACCCAGGTTTCTGGTTTGATTCCCAGTTAGTCAGGGCCCTTGTATGAGACAACCAATCGCTGTTTCTCACCTCTCTCTCTTTCTCTCTCTCTCTCTCTCTCTCTCTCTCTCTCTCTCTCTCTCTCTCTCTCTCTCTTTCTCTCTCATTAATGAAAATCATATCCTCGGGTGAGGATTTAAAAAATATTCTTTCAGAATTAAATATATTTCATCTTCAATATTACCTCCATAACAGTATAAATAATGCCTTAAGTATTTAACAAGTTCAAATCTTGAGGACAGTAGCTTTTCAAAAGAAAAAAATAGTGTAATGAGGACAGAGAACATAGTGACGTAATACTCAAGACGGAAAGCCCTGACAAGTGCAGACTGCACACACACAATGAGAGATCAGGAAAGCTAGGCTGAAGCAGCCAGCTTGGTTTTATGCTGTAAATTTTTGGCAGGCATTCAATTCCTTCTAATGTTTTCCTAGCTGCACATTTATCTATATAATGTCACCAGATCTGGGGAGAGAGCGTGATTGAGAGGAGAGGGAAGAGGAGAAAAACTGTTTTACAGGCTGCCAGCCCCTCCGCTAATGCTGTTACTATACAAAGGATGTCTAGAAGCCAATGTGCTTCACAGATCCAAATGCTGCAAGCAATCACACACCCGCACACACATGTGAATGCACACACACCCACATAAGAACTACAAAAAAGGGAAGTGCCTTTGGAAAGAAGAAAGCCTGTAATTAAAGTCTTGATTCACAAGCAAAGATTCCCTTCTGAAATCTATTTCAATTCTTGGGCAAGGGTGAGAAAAGGAGGGATGTATCCTAATCTTGTGGAAAACAACTAGTATTCTGCAAAAAAGCCTGAGCTGGTCTAGTCCATGCCAACTACAAGCATATGCTACCACAGAAATAAACCAGTATTATTTCTGAGAAGCAAAAGTATCCTATCAAATAACAATCATCTTATACCAGTAAATACCTAATGTATACTTTGCCAATAACTATAGGAAATAAAAAGGAATTTTAAGAAACAGTTCAGTGTCATCTTGTTTGTACATAGGAATGTTTACTATTCTTAGCACTCCTGTGTCTGTGTGTACACAATAGTAATACTGAAACTAAAACTGTAACGAGAATATAAAAGTAGAGGTTAAAAATAGCTTATAAAAACAGGACTATTAGGTTCTATAAATGGAGACTCTAACACCATAATTCATTATATAAGTTATTACTACCAAAGGTAACACATAAAAATAACTGAGCAATTATTTAACCTGAGAAACCAGTCATCCTATTCCAATCTAAAACCGAAAAGCTTTCTCAGGATAAAAACGCTATATTTCAAAAAATTGCAAATACCCTGACCCTAAGAATGTGTCATAAGAAACAAACAGGCAATATCAGAGTTATAAATAACTTTGCTCTACACTGACACAGTTTATACATACAAAATAGAGTAGCTTCAACCAAAAGTAGTGCTTAGGACTTCCTTCTGATTAAATTTAACAATCAGGTAAGGAGAAAGCTTTATAGAAGGATATGTAAGTTCTCTAGTCCTAATTCTCCAACTGTGGGCAAGTAACTGATCTGTCATGATTCTTCGTTTTTAAAATAAAAATATTTGACATGAGTATCTCAAAGTCTCTTTCTGTTCTTAGTTTCTAAAATTATGGGTATTTTAAATACAAAACAGGATTTCCTACTTTCAAGGAGCTCATAATTTAGTTATAGGTCATCATAATGGGTAATCATAAATGAGTAAACAAATAATGTAAGACAGTGACTAGTCCAGAGTAGTTACTCAACATAGTGTATAAACTATGTTTAATGAGACACTAAACTTTAAGGGCTTAGAAAATAAAGGAGAGTTGAAGTTGAAACAACTTCAAAATAGCAAAGATTTCTATTGGGACTAGCAGGTTCTCTAGGATTTGAATTTTTAACTTCCTAACCCCAATTAATTCAAATTCCATGTAATCATTATCCGCATTCTATGGATAAGGAAAAAAAATACTAAGCATTAAAGCTTAAAAGATATTAAGTATTAACAACATAAAACACACATTTGCAAATTTTTTACTACTTAGCTCAAAATATCCCTCAGCCTAGTATGATTGAATTATATATAGCCAGCGAGACTTAATAAAAGATTAGGCTAAGTGTGAACATGACAAGGTTGATCAATAGGAGTAAATCACAAAACTCTTCTCATCAGGATAAAGTTAACATTTCTAACTTCAAAAACCATAAAGCCAAATAACAAAAACAAAACCTGTTCTCAAGTGATATTTTCTCTAATACTCTTCTTTAAAACAATGCTGCTTAATAGAACTTTCTGTGATAATGAAAATTTTCTGCATCTGTGCAAATACAGTTACCACTGAGACTACTGGGTACTTGAAATATGGCTACCATTAAATATTTTTAATTTTAACTTTAATAGCTTCATGTGGTTAACAGCGACTCTATTGGTATAATTCTAGAAAGTCTATATGGAGGGAAGAAATTTAAAAACTGATTAATAGTTTTAAAGTTATAGAATAAAGCTATGTAAAAAGTGAATATAGCAATATCTATATAGCAATTTTTTACCTTGAAAAACCATTTTTAAAATAAACTTTACAAGCGTATTATGTGCAGCATCCTTTGCAAGGCTGTTTTACCAAGTGCCTCACATCTTTCATCTTTAGTATAATTCTCTCAGGGTTGGCTGTTGAAAATACAGCTAGTTACTGGTTCTCTTTCTTCCTTTTAACAGTAACTAGACATGTCTGACGTGATTTAAAAAAAATGGAAACCATAAAGTACTCGGAATTAAAACATAAAAAGGTGGCTCTGGCCGGATAGCTCTGTTGGTTAGTGTGTTGTCTCAATATACCAAGGTTGCAGGTTTTATCTCTGGTGAGGGCACATATAAGAATCAACCAATGAATGCATAAATAGGTAGAACAAATCGATGTTTCTCTCTCTCTCTCAAAAAGAAATTGCTTTATATAAAAATAAAATTTTAGAAAATTATTTTTCATGCTATCATCTCAGGAAATTTCACAGCAACAGTGATTCTCATTGAACAACTATATACTGTATGTTCTAGGTCCATATAACCTAACAAGGGAGAAAAAAAAAATTTTTTTAAAGGCATAACGAAAGTGTCTTTATGGAAAAGATAACATGAGGTGGCCCTAAGATGACTAATATGTATGTATTTTGCATTCTTCACAAAGCTTTTAATAATGTCTTTCACATTTTTCCACAAAACAGTCAATATTAGTTACATCTTTTGTCAAAAGAACAAACATCTAATTTTTTTTAAAAGTACATATTTACCTAACAAAAATTAAAAAACCCAATACCGAAGTGATGCTTATTTTTATAGAATCAGTCTTGCGGCATACTGTCATAACTATTAATCTCAATTACAATGCTATTAACAATTCCCTGGCTAGAATTTAAAAACTGAAGATGAAATTCTATGGTGTATACTTGACAATAAAATTCTTCCCTCTCCCTAACTTGAGTCTAACTTTGCTTTATAAACGATAATGTATAATAAAAATAATTATAGCAAATGCTATTATTACTACCACCCACCTCTAAACTGCCTTCCTCTCCCTGCTGTGTGCTCCTTATTCCACCTCACGCCCCTTAAAAAAGTTATCTTAAAGCTCATCTTTCCAAACTACTCACAAATGTATACTACAACTATTTATAGGACAAAATGTCAAGAGAGTGTAAACTTATCTGGGAAAATTCTTTAACAGTGCAAAAAACTCTCAGTAACTTTTTATTGAAAGTAGGCCAGAAGCTTGCAGATCAGACAACCCATGTATTCTTTGAGTGAACACAGTATAGCTTTCTATGGGAAAATAAAAGAGAGGTTCAGATTCTAGGATTTCAACCTTATTGGTTAGGCAATTATCCTATACTGGTGGCCCAATGCACGAAATTTGTACGGGGTGAGAAGGGGAGGGGGAGAGTACCTCAACCAAACCTGGACCCTCTCCAATCCGGAACACACCTAACTGCCTCTCACAACCCAGGACCACTGGCTCCTAACCCCTTGACTGCATGCCTGCCTGCCTGATCACCCCTAACTGCTCCCCTATCGACTTGACTGCCCCTAACTGCTCCCCTGCTGGCCTGATCGCCCCTAACCACCTCTGCCTCATCCTATACCTGGGACCCAGGATTCCTTCCTCCAGCTGGTCACAGGCACCTGGCACATGGGTTTTCCCCTCTGGCCAGCTGCAGGCACCCATGACCCAGGCCACCTTCGCACAGGCTGGCCGCAACTGCAGGAGACCCTGGGCAGGTGGCTTCACTCAGGCCGCAACCACAGACGTGCAGGACCATGGGGCAGGCGGCTTGTCCCTCTCCCAGGCCTTAGCCTGGCTGGTCCCCATTCCTCTCTTGAGAACTCATTTGTGCCTAGCTGGTCCCCATTTGTCTCTCCCCAGTGTTGAGCATACGAGCCGTTATGACATGACAGTATGAGGGTGTGACAACCATTTGCATATTATCTCTTTATTATATAGGATAATAAAAGCCTAATACAATAGGTCCTTGGGTTACATTGGAGATCTGTTCCTACAGTGTGACATAACACAATTTTCACCATAGGTTGGAACCCATCTACATAAGCACCTACGTCACTCACATGGAGCACATACACAGCAGCAATGAAGAGAAGCAGAAAAAAAAATTTAAAAGATAACAATTCCTGATCTTTACTTGTGGTAAATAAATAATTTTTAAAAAAACAAAGCATGTATGCACATACATCGAAATGACAGAACTTTTTTCTTATAAATACTGTAAATGAAAGATGGCGACGTAACCACGAAACAACACGTAACCCGAGGACTGCCTGTTTGCAAATCGACTGGATGCTATGATGCTCACTGACTACCAGGGGGCAGATGCTCAATGCAGGAGCTGCCCCTAGCGCACAGGCCCCAGGCCAGCTATGCCAGGTGCCAGTGGGGGGCTCCCTATCACCCCGCCAGTCACCCGGCAGAGGGAGGCAACTGGCAGCGGAGGCAGGGGGCAGAGCCGGCCAGTGAGTGGGCTGGTGCTGGCATCTGATCACCACCCCCCAGAGTGATTGGAGCCAGGCCAGCCAAGATCAGCCCTGATCGCTGACCAGGCCTAGGACCCTACTCATGCACAAATTTCATATATCAGGCCTCTAGTATTTATTGATTAGGACAGATCTACAAAACTCTTGGCTCACTGCTTATGTTCAGTCCACAAAGACACACAACCCAGAGCTCCACCTGGCTTCTTCCTACCACTTTTAGGCAACTCTCTTCCCAATTCAAAGCCAATTTATGAGATATTCCAGGTTTAAACCCATTTTCTTGACGCTCTATTTCATCTCAAAAATGACCTTGTTTGAATGACAAATTATATGCTCATCCTAACCTTCAATAACTCAGCAGTCAGTCTCAGCCAGGATTATCAACTCTATGCTCTACTACACGTCCAAACATTCTTGACTACAGACCCCTATGTCTTGAATCTCTCATAGCAAGTTAAGAGAACAGCAAATATGTGAACAGTCAAAAGTAAAGTATTAGAAAGGGATAATACAAGAACCTAAACAGGAGCCCCCTGAGGATAAGCATAACAGAGAAACATGAAAATGAATATTACTGATGCTTTAAAACATCTTGATGGCCCATAATACGTCATTCAGTTCACTGCACTAAGTAGCTAGACAAAAGAATGCTAAATCACTCTAGTGGCTATTGCTTTTTCAAATGTTTTTGAAAGAGAGAGAAACTTAGATGTGCCAGAGAAACATCGATTGACTGCCTCCTGCATGCCCCCTACTAGGGATTGAGCCCACAACCTAGGTATGTACCCCAACCAGAAATCGAACCGGTAACCTTTTGGTGCATGGGACATTGCTCATCCAACTAAGCCAGATCGGCCAGGGCTAGTGACTATTGTTTAAAAAAAAAAAAAATTAAGTTTAGTTTAGACCTATGCCTACAGATATCCTTAAAGATTTCTATTCAAATAAAAATATTAATAAATATAATGATTAGTACCAGACTTAATTACTATTATCTTCAAAATTCTAAAAAAAGCATTACGTGTGGTATCTTAATATAGGTTCACTTGGAGCCTATTGCAGTGGCTATTATGTTTCTATCCACCAACTCCATCTCACAAGGGCACTATAACCAGGTTGGGCCAATTGTAAAATGCATTCTGATTCATTCTTTCAAAAACTTTTATATGACTAACAATGCCCCAGACTGTACTAGAACTGAAAATACAAAGTTAAACAAGCAATGTATATAGTCTAGTGGTAAAAAAAAAAAAAAAACCCAAATAAAGAGATGGGTAAAATGACTCTCAACTGTAAGAAGTTGTATTGTGAAGCAAATAAGGAGTTTAGAAAAAGATAGGAATGAAGAAGAGCTTCATTCTTTAAAAAGAGAACCTCTCTGAGGCAGTAACATTTAAGCAGAGATTTAATGATAAAGAAGATTTACCCCTAGAGAGGTAAATCACTGCATACAGAAGGAACAGCTGTGCAAAGATCTTGAGAAAGAGCTTGGTGTATTAAGAAACTACGAGAGTCCCTTGCTGGTGTGACTCAGTTGGCTGAACATCCGTCCCAGGCACTGAAGAGGTCGCTGATTGATTCCCAGTCAGGGCACATGCCAAGGTTGCAGGCTCGATCCCCAGTAAGGGCATGCAGGAGGCAACCAATCAATGTTTCTCTTTCTGCCTTTCTCCTTCTAAAATCATAAAAACATATTTTAAAAAACAAAAAAGAAACTGAGAGAAGATGAGCAGTGTGGTTACAAAACAGTAAGCAAGACTGATAGTTTGGATATGGGGGAAAAAGGCTATCCCTGAAAGGAAATCAAGAGAGGGATCAAGGATTCCTGGTTTTCTGACTATGATGAGCGTTGGATTTACTGTTATGAAGAAATTTAAAACACGGACAGAGGAAAAGGCATGGGGGGCGGGGGGGAAGGAAGGAGGAATCAAGATTTTGTTTTGTTCACATTGAGTTAAGATGTTTAAGTAAGTCAGCTGAAAATCCCAGAGGTTTTCTGAATAAAGTTTGAAAAGATCCTTTTTTCTTCTAGGTCACAAGGATGGAAGGATCTGAATCCTAAAACACCTGCAACCATGTTCCCAACCATCTGAAGAAAACCTGTCTGAGACAGGAGATAGTGTTAATAATCGAAAGAAGCAGAAATGAAAATAGAGAAACCAAGCAATAATATAATCCTTGGATCAGTTGTCCCTAAAGCCAACTCCAACTGTACCCTTCCTTGAAGTTTAATCAAAGCCACTAATAAAACACTCTTTTTACTTAAGTGTTTCAGTCACTTACAAACCCAGACTTAATATTCCCACTATATGCTAATTTGTATTATATTTCCATTACTGAATAAATTTATTAGGAGCCAGAAAAGAACTAATTTATTTAGTTCTAGAAACTCAAAAAAGGAAACAAGTTTTCAGCAAGGAAATATAAGAAGCCTAAGGTCTAAAACTAACTTTGAGGAGAACAGATGTTGGAGAAAAAAAATGCAAAAAGAGAAAATAACTCAATTTAAAAAATAGAATGGCCTAACGGGTTTGGCTCAGTGAATAGAGCGTCAGCCTGCAGACTAAAGGGTCCTAGGTTTGATTCCGGTCAAGGGCATGTACCTTGGTAGTGCAGGAGGCAGGTGATGGATGTTTCCCTCTCATCAATGTTTCTAACTCTCTATCCCTCTCCCTTCCTCTCTGTAAAAACTCAATGAAATATATTTTTAAAAACGGAATAAATGAACAGACACTTCACCAAAGAAGTTATAATAAGCATATGAAAAGGTGTTGAACATAACTAATCATTACGGAAATACCAATTAATTCACAATTAAATACCACTATATACTTTTTTAAATGACAATTCCAAATGCTAGTAAGGATGCAGAGCAAATGAAACTCTCATGTATTGCTGGTAAGAATGCAAAACATAACAGCCACTATGCAAACAGTTTGGTAGTTTCTCATAAAGTTAAACATACACTTATCATACAACCCAGTAATCCCCCTCCTAGGTGTTTACCCAAGAAATGAAAACCTATTGGTCCTAATCCTTAGAACCCATAAATGTTAACTTATTTGGAAAAGGGTCTTTGCAGATGTGATTTTGAGGTCAGAGATTATCCTAGATTACCAGCTGTGCACTAAATACTATCACAAGTATTCTTATGAGAGAGAGACAGGAGAATTTGAAATACACACAGAGGAGAAGACGTGATGTAAATAAGGAAGGAGATATTGGCGTGATACAGCAACAAGCCAGGAAATGCTCGGAACCACCAGAAGCTAAAAGAGGCTGTAAAGGGGATGTGCCCTGCCAACACCTTGATTTTAGCCCTTGATACTGATTTCAAACCTCTCACCTCCAAACAGGTAAGAGAATAAATTTATGTTGTTTTTAAAGTACCCAGTTTGGCAATGTGTTACACAGAAAACTAGGATATATATGTTCACACAACTCCCTGCATATAAATGTTATAGCAGCCTTATTCATAATTGCCAAAAGCTGACACCAACACAATACCCTTCAAAAGAGAAAGCAATGAACTATGTGGTGATATACAATGGAATACTACTCAGCAATTAAAAGGAACAAAATAATGATACACTCAACATAAATGAATCTCAAATGCATTATGTGCAATGTAAGAAACCAAACTCAAAAGGCTATATATGACTTATCTATATATATAAATAGGGAATATGCTAATTAGTCGAGCATCACAATTGCTCAGGAAGAGGCTGCATCATGACTGCTCAGGAGGAGCTGCGCACACAGATGGGCGGGAGGGGACTGCGTTTCACTCCCAGCTCCAGTGGCCACGGGGAGCCTGGGGTAGAGGGTGAGCCGGAGCAGAGACACAACACAAAGGAGTGCCTGCCACCACTCCAGCGGACACAATGCTGAGGCCGGCACTACGAAGGTCAGATGTGGGTCCCAGCCCGGCACAGGTTGCCTCCTCTCATGGTAGGAGGCTGGGTGCCTCCTGGCGTGATTTCAATCGCACTGGGCCTTTAGATTATATGATAATCTGGAAAATGCATGACTATAGGGAGAATGACAGCTCAGTAGTTTGCCAGCTCAGGGAGGAGTCAGAAGGTAGCATGAGGCAAGTTTATAAAGGGAATATTGGAATTTTTCTGTATCTTGATCGTGGTGGTGATTGCACAACCCCTTGAACTTGTCAAAACTCATAAAATTATACACTAAAAAGAATCCATTGTTGTACATAAATTTATAAATGCAGTGATGCAAAAGGGAGTGGCTATGCCACTTACTGGGTTTTTTTGAATGTTCATATGCACACATGTACAATCACTCCTTTATTCAATAAATACTCAAACACCAGATATGTGATTCCTTTATCCATCTTAACCAAGGTTGTGAATCCTTTTGTAACTTTCATTCAAAAACCATCCTTGATTAATTTATTAACCCTATTTTATCTAAACAGAGGGTGGGAAGGAGATAATTGAACAGTGTGATGGTATTCCCAATCTCATAATATACTTACCCTTCACAGACCAGGAAAGTGTGAAGCAGCACTAATCCATGCATAAATGACATTCTGAGCAATTTAATAACCTCCCAGCATTTTTGTCAATATGCACTAGAAATAAGATTGGCCTGTAATATTACAATGAATTCCCAGAGGTGCTCCATTTCCTTCTCTCCCTTCCCTCAATCTTTCCCTTTCAGCTCCCCCCAAAAACTTGGTGACTAAAAATGCACAGGACAAAATGAGCAAAAATCTCTTCTGCCTGAGTTAAGGAAACTAATCTTAAATCTGCAACCCAATTATGTTCAAGTCTGTAAATCAGTTGTTTAAAACTTGCAACAAAATGTTTCATTTAGCAACATTATAAAAGTTGGTTAATCCCAAACAAATCAATAAAATACAATGTTACTGAAATAGAAGCCTTCTGAAAGCTCTAAAGACAAACATATTTCTTCTATGACCCTATCCCCTAAAATATATGTGTGTGAGGAGAAAGGGAGTGATTACTACACACCAGAAAGCTATCAACTACACTGTGACAAAATATAATTATGATCTGTTAAACTATATACTAATACCTTATGTGCATGATTTCATTTAATCATTATAAAAACATTATACTACTATCAATTTCTCAGTTTTACAAGTGATAAAAATTAAGGCTTAGAGAAGATAGTTTGCCTAACATTATCACAGAAGAGGGAATAGCACTTCTTCACTGACAAAAAAGGTACATAACAACAACAACAACAAAAAACATGGGGTAGGGACTCAGGATCTATACCTAAAAGTTGTGTGACACTCCTCTCCTCACCCCCAATTAATACAACTTTCTAGATCTCAATATAACCTATAAGTGAGATCAATTACATGTTCCAATTTTAAACTTCTATTATTTATGAAGACTGCCATAGAGCAGTATCCTTCTATCCTGGAAGCAATCAAGAAGGTGCCTATAAGTCAAGAGGTTGGCCAACTGTTTCTACAGAGGATCAGAAACTAAATATTTTAGGTTTTACAGACCATATAAGGTCCATATCATCTACAGTACATTATCTGTCTTGCTGTTTTAACTCTTAACATAAAACTGGCTGAAGGTCCATGTAAAAATACGTCTTAAGATCTTGTTGGCCCCTGCTCTGAGTATATTTTGAATTGGGAAAGAGAAGAATGATGAACATTTGGGTAGACTCTCTTATGGGCATTCTTATTATGAAGTTGGATATTTGCCCTACTAGCGTGGCTCAGTAATTGAGTGCTGACCTATGAATCAGAAAGTCACAGTTTGATTCCCAGTCAGACCACATGCCCAGGTTGTGAGCTCAATCCCCAGTAGGGGGCATGCAGGAGGCAACCAACCAATGATTATCTCCCATCCTTGATCTTTCTATCTCTCTCTATCCTTCTCCAAAATCAATATATATATATATTTTTTTTTAATATATTTTATTGATTTTTCACAGAGAGGAAGGGAGAGGGATAGAAAGTCAGAAACATCAATCAGCCGCCTTCTGCACACCCCACACTGGAGATGTGCCCGCAAGCAAGGTACATGCCCCTGACCGGAATCGAACCCGGGACCTTTCAGTCCGCAGGCCGACACTCTATCCACTGAGCCAAACAGGTCTCGGCTATATATATATATATATTTTTTTTTTTGAAAGCTGGATATCTGTGTCACTGATTATCTAAATGTATCACTGAGTACAGCCTATGTTTTTTCTCTCCCACTCAATCACCTCCCTATATCACTTTTTCTTAAGGGCTATATTCCTAACTATAGACAAGTATCCATTTGGTCTGGACAGCTAGATTGATTCATTTCATACATACTGAATACCCACTATATGCCAAACACTAAGGAAAACAGCAGGCATCAAAAGAAAGCTATCTTGGACTTTACATTCTAGTAGGAGACAAATAAAAATATAGAGTATGTCAGATGGCAGTAAGTATCAATGCAAAAATAACACAAGAAATTAAAATAAGTCCCAGGTGAGGTGGAAAGACTGCAATTTTATACAGGGAAGAAAGTGACATAAATAAGCCATGCAAATCTTTAATTTAGAGACAACATCACAACCACCACCCCAGCCCTCGGTATACATGTTATTTTGTCCATGAGGCCTCTCTTAGCATGCTCTATTTTTCCCAAAAGCACGTATCTCATATCTTTCATTTCTTTGTTATTTTTTTTTTTTTTTACTGTCTATACACACATATAGTGTGGAAGAGTTGAGGACAGCATCTGGTACATAGCAGATGCTCAACAGATACTATGAGGGTGGGAGTGGAGTGAGGAATGTTCCAATAAAGGGAACGGTAAATTCAAAATGACCTGAGGCAGGGATGTAACTGGGAACAATATGAAGGTCAATGTGGCCGGTGGACAGTAGGGAGGGGGAGAATAAGTAAAGCCAGGAAGTGTGATAAAGAAAGGACAAAAGCTAGGAGATAATTAGGAGGCAATAACAATGGTCTGTCCAATGGTTGGCAAACTGCAGCTCACGAGCCACATGTTTGCTGACCACTGGACTCTAGTCAGAGTTTGAACTGATGGTAGCAGAACAGGAAGTGAGAAGTGAATGGACTCTGCATTTACTCTAGAGCAGAGTTTGAAAAACTTTTACTGTAAAGAGCAGGTAGTAAGTATTTTAGGCTTTGCAGGCCATAAGGCCTCTGTTGCAACTACTCAATTCTGCTGTAAAGCATGAAAGAAGCCACAGGCAAATGTAGCTGTGCTCCAATAAAACTTTATGTGGACACAGAAATGTGAAAGTGTGTTGTGACCCAACAACATACTTTAGTACATGCAGTGATTAACTTCAGTTACAGGTTCATGATTAGGTTAGATTATAAATTCTGGTCTCTTTAATTAGTTGAGGAATCATTGTTCATAATTCTTCAAGTACTCTTCATCCTTAAGCCTCAAGAGATTATTTCAAGTGGTTTTAACTGTGTGAAGGAAGAAATTAAAATAATGAGGAGCCCTAGCTGGTTTGGCTCAATGGATACAGTGTCAGTCTGTGGACTGAAAGATCCTGGGTTCAATTCCGGCCAAGGGCACATGGCTGGGTTTCGGGCTTGATCCCCGGTGGGGGGCATCCAGGAGGCAGCCCATCAATGATTCTCTCTCATCACTGATGTTTCTATTTCTTCCTCTCTCTTCCTCTCTGAAGTCAATAAAAAAAAAATATTTAAAAAAAAGAGACAATGAGGAGAATAATATAATAGAGTAGGCTAGAAAATGTCCAATCAAAGTTAGAGGTGCTCCACCAATGCCATCCACAAAGACATAACAAAGTCTATTTATATATCAATGGCATATCAAAACCCACAAATAATTAATCCAAAGAGATCAAGGCTTTGTGTCCCTTTTGCACTAAGAGAATCCTGACTCTTAAACTAGCATCCCTATGCTATGGTAAGCAAGACTGCAATCTATAGCCAAAGCCCCTGTGAGCTCAGGAAAAGAAAGCAGTGCTGGGAAGCAAGGAGGGCAACTATAACTATAAGTTCCTAGATACCACAATAACATTTTGGTAAATCAGAAGGCAACTATAACAAACAACTTCCTAGATACAATAACATTTCATAGCGAATCCCAGGTGATTAACAATGTCAAAGGCACTTTGTAACTAAATACAAAATCCTTCTTGCCTTAAAATACAAATTACTGTCATCCACAAAACAATATTTGTGCGTGAACAGTATCAAATTGAACACTTTATCTTCAAAGTGCTTACAAATTAGAATATCTAAAAAGCCTTCTATGCCGATCCAAACCTTCCTATAAGTTACTTTTTAATACAGAACACTTTTTAAAAATATTTTTGTTATTGATTTCAGAGAGGAAGGGAGAGAAAGAGATAGGAACATCAAAGACGAGTGAGAATCATTGATCAACTACCTTCCTACTGGTGATTGAGCCCACAACCTGGGTGGGCATGTACCCTGACCAGGAATTTAACCATGACCAGGTCCTGGTTCATGGATCAACATTTAACTACTGAGCCATATTGGCTGGGCTCCTTTAAGTTTTATGGATACATTTCAACTCCTAGAATATATATTGTCCTCTCTCTCAGCAGAGAAACAAGCAATAAAAATAGCTGAGCTGGAAACACCAAGATGGTGGCAGAGGTAAACACCTAAACTGCTGCCTCACACAATTTCAATACTACAACTAAAAGACAAAAAGACATCATCCAGAACCACAGGAAGGCTGGCTGAGTGGAAATTCTACAACTAGAAGGAAAGAGAAAAGCACACTGAGACTCAGTGGAACTGCAGAAGGCAGAGATAGAGGCACACGCGAGGAAAGGGCTGGCAACTGAGTTCTCAGCTGGCTTTCTCAATCGGGAGAAAGACAAAAGCTCCCGACTGCTCTGAACTCCAGTTACGGGCGAGACTCTGGGAACCCAAACTCATACAGGGAGAAACTGTACTGTCAGGAAAGAGAAAAGCACACTGAGACACAGAGGAACCGCGGAAGGCAGAGGTACGGAGGCGCACACGCGTAGAGGGCTGGCAACTGAGTATGCGGCAAGCTTTCTCAATCGGGAGGAAGACAAAAGCTCCCAACTGCTCTAAACTCCAGTTATGGGTGAGACTCTGGGGACTCAGACTCAACTGCTCTGAATTCCAGTTATGGGTAGAAACTGGACTGTCTGGCAGTGGGCAGAACTCGAGGTTGGCTTTCTCTCAGGGGTACCTGTAGGAATTACTGAGACCCAGGGGCCTCTTAGGGCAGGGCTGACAGGAAGTCATTGCTGTTTGCTCCGCCCTGAGACTCCACTGAGCACAGAGGCTTTTGCTAGTCTTGTCTCAAAAGGGTGTCTCCAGCACAGAAGTTCTCCAGCGTAGACACAGCTGATCCCCACAGCCAACTGGCCTGGAGGTCAATTCCTCCCAGTGATACCAATAACAATCAAGACTTAACTACAAGACTGTGCATACAGCCCACAAAGGGTTGCACCAAGAGTGTCCACTTCAAGTGAAGGGGGGGGCTGAGCCACTGGGCTACATAGGACACCTAGCAACAAAGCCACTCTATCAACTCAGGGAAGCAGCCAAACTGCAGAGACAAAGAAACAGGTCACAAACGAAAGAAATAGAGGAAAGCAAAAGACTGGATATAGAGTTCAAAACCATGATTATAAGGTTTTTCAAGAATTTCCTAGAAAAGATGGATAAATTGAGTGAAACACTAGAAGATATGAAAAAGAACCAACTAGAAATTAAGCATACAGTGACTAAAATAAAAAATAATATACAGAGATCCAACAGCAGACTAGAGGAAGTCAAGAATCAAGTCAAAAATTTGAAATATAAAGAATCAGAAAACACTCAACTAGAAAAGCAAGAATAAAAAAGAATCCAAAAATGTGAATATAATGTAAGGAGCCTCTGGGACAGCTTCAAGCGTACCAACATCAGAATTGTGGGAGTGCCAGAAGAAGAAAGAGAGCAAGATACTGAAAACCTATTTAAAGAAATAATGACTGAAAACTTCCCCCACCTGGTGAAAGAAATAGACTTACAAGTCCAGGAAGCACACAGAACCCCATATAAAAGGAATCCAAAGAGGACTACACCAAGACACATCATAATTAAAATACCAAGAGCAAAAGACAAAAAGAGAATATTAAAAGCAGCAAGAGAAAAACAGTTCATTACCTACAAAGGAGCACCCATACGACTGTCAGCGGATTTCTCAACAGAAACGATGCAGGCCAGACGGGAGTGGCAGGAAATATTCAACGTGATGAATAGCAAGAACCTACAACCAAGAATACTCTATCCAGCAAAGCTATCATTCAGAATTGAAGGGCAGATAAAGAGCTTCACAGATAAGAAAAAGCTAAAGGAGTTCATCACTGCCAAACCAGTATTATATGAAATGCTGAAAAGTATTCTTTAAGAAGAGGAGGAAGAAGAAAAAGGTAATGATAAAAATTATGAACAACAAATATATATCTATCAACAAGTGAATCTAAAAATCAAGTGAATTTAAAATCTGATGAACAGAATAAACTGCTGAATATAATAGAATCAGGGGCATAGAAAGGGAGTGGACTGACAATCACCAGGGGAAAGGGGTGGGAGGAGTGCAGGAAGAGACTGGGCAAAAATCATACACCTGTGGATGTTGGGGGTGTGGGGATAAGGGCAGAGGTTGGGTTGGGAACCGGGTGGAGGGGAGCTATGGGGGGAAAAAAGAACAATTGTAATAATCTGAATAAAGATTTATTTTTTAAAATGGCTGAGCTACAAAACATGTATGACCTAGGGTACTTTTCTTTATTTAAAACTAGAGGCCCAGTGCACAAAATTCATGCACAGGGGTGAGAAGGGATAGGGGGTATCCCTCAGCCTAGACTGCACCATCTCCAATCTGGGACACCTCAGGAGATATCATCCTAAACCAGCGACTGCTGGCTCCTAACCACTCACCTGCTGGCTGACCTGATTCCCCTAACTGCTCTCCCCTGCCAGCCTGATCCTCCTAACTGCCTCTGCCTTGGCCCCGCCACCGTAGGTTTGTCCAGATGGACGTCCAGTCTAATTAGCATATTACCCTTTTATTAGTATAGAGGCCTGATGATGCATGGGTGGGGGCTGGCTGATCTGCCCTGAAGGGGGTCCCAAGGCCAGCCTGGATGAGGGGCTGCTAGGGGTTTGCAGGCCAGCCACAACCCCATCAGGGTTGGGGTCCCCAGTGGGAGTGGTGCCGGCCTGGGCAAGGAGCTAGGGCGGTTTGTAGGCTGGCCATGCCCCCATCGATGTGGGGGTGTCTCTGCTGGGGGCAGAGCCAGGCTGAGTGAGAGGCTGAGGGCCATTTGCAGACTGGCAACGCCCCCATTGGAGTGGGGGTCCCGATGTGGCCAGCCTGGCTGAGGGCCTGAGGGCCATTTGCAGACTGGCCATGCACCCATCGGGATGAGGGTCCCCACTGGGGGACATGGCCGGCCTGGGCGAGGGGCTGAGGGTCGTTTGTAGGCTGATCATGCCCCCAATGGGGTGGGGGTTCCCGCTGGGGAGCAGGTGGCCTGGGCGAGGGGTCTAGGGAGGTTTGTAAGCCAGCCAGCCCCCTGATGGGGTGGGAGTCCCCTCTGGGGAGCGGGTAGCCTGGGTGAGGGTCAAGGAGTGGTTTTCAGACTGGCCAAGCCTCTGGCTTTGTCCAGAAGGACATCCTAGAGGTTTCTGGTAGGCCTCCCGGTCTAATTAGCATATCACTTTTATTAGTATAGCTGTTTCTTTAAAAAAGCATTTAATTTTGTTTTAAACATCTTTCTGTCCCTCCAAAGCCATAAACAACTGAGTCATACAACAATTTACCTATTCCTACTTCAATAACCTAAACAACCAACAAGTCTGATATTCATATAGAAATCCAAAATAGGAAAGAAGTTTTCTCATGGATATTCACCAACCCTAGAGATGGGATTTTCCTATTGAAATAGATAGGCAAATTTTTTCCCCTTTAAGTAACTCCCACAGATATTTTATTACAAATGCAAGCAATCACAAAGACTTTAATTGCCATTAATAACTAAAAGGCTAAATTCTGAAAGATGAGAGCCAAGAAAAAGGAGTACTTTCTAAACAGGTCTTAAGGGCGATGAGATAAGCTAGAGAGTAGTCTTCCCTTATAAAAGTAAGTTCAGTTAGCAAAATTTAAAGAGATGTAGAGGTGGGGATTCCACAATTCCCTTAATATGCTTATGTGAACTATAAATATGCACTGTGTTCTAAACTTATCGTGATAAGGATTTCTCTGTTCTCTAAAATAAATACTCAGGAACTGGTGTACAAAGGAAGCAATTTGGGAAACACAACTCTCTTACTTACTGTTTTTAAATTAGTATTAAAAGTAAGCAATAAAACCATAAAAATCATAGAAAAAAATCTTAGGCATCAAAATCTCAGACATCTCTTGTAGCAGTATGTTTACAGATACATCTCCTAAGGCAAAGGAAACTAAGGAGAAAATAAACAAATGGAACTACATCCAAACAAAAAGCTTCTGTTCAGCAAAAGAAACCATCAACAAAACAAAGAGAGCCCACTGTGTGGAAGAACATATTTAGCAATGACACATCTAATAACGGATTAATATCCAAAATCCATAAGGAGCTCATACAACTTAACAAAAGGACGACAAACAGTCCAATTGAAAAATGGGCAAAGGACCTAAATAGACACTTCTTCAAAGAGAACATGCCGATGGCCAAGAGACATATGAAAAATGCTCAACTCTAGCCGGTTTGGCTCAGTGGATAGAGCATCAGCCTGCGGACTGAAGAGTCCCAGGTTCAATTCTGATCAAGGGCACATGCCTGGGTTGCGGGCTCAGTCCAATGTGCAGGAGGCAACCAATCAATGATTCCCTTTCATCATTGATGTTTCTATTTCTCTCTCTTCCTCTCCCTTCCTCTCTGAAATAAAAATATTTATATATTTAAAATGCTCAAAATCATTTATCATCAGAGAGATGCAAATTAAAATGACATGAGGTATCACCTTACACCTGTCAGAATGGCTACCATCAACTAATCAACAAATGACAAGTGCTGGTAAGGATGTGGAAAAAAGGAAACCCTATACATTGCTGGTAGGAATGCCACTGTAGAAAACAGTATGGTGTTTCCTCAAAAAATTAAAAATAGCCAAAACCGGTTTGGCTCAGAAGATAGAGCGTTGGCCTGCAGACTGAAGGGTCCCGGGTTCGATTCCGGTCAAGCGCATGTATCCTGGTTGCGGGCACATCCCCAGTGGGGGGTGTGCAGGAGGCGGCTGATCGATATCTCTCTCTCTCATTGATGTTTCTAACTCTCTATCCCTCTCCCTTCCTCTCTGTAAAAAATCAATAAAATGTATTTTTTTTAATTAAAGTTAGAACTCCCATTTGACCCAGTAATCCCACTTCTAGGAATATATCCCAAGAAATCAGAAACACCAATCAGAAAGAATATATGCACCACTATGTTCATAGCAGCAGAAGTAACAATAGATTTGGAAACAATCTAAGTGCCCATCAGCAGATGAGTGGATTTAATAAACGGTGGTACATCTACACAATGGAATACTATGCTCCTGTAAAAAAGAAAGGACTCTTACCATTTGCAACAGCATGGATTTCCTTTATTCCACATCCTGTCCAGCACTTGTTTGTTGTCATGCAGATTTTGAACACTTGGTAAATGTGGACTCAAATAATTTTCTGACCTCAACAGAGATGGAGAATAACTATAGTCCTGACTGTAAGTTAAATAATTGTGATTTCTTTAATATTGGCACTAGGAACAGTTTTCTGACATTTTTGTAGCTCTTTAGTAAACTAACTTGCCGACCACTGGTCTAAGCACATTTCTGAAATGTTCTGTTTCTCAGTTTCCTCAATTAGATTTTTTTGTGATAATTAAATGCTAATGTATGTAAATTGTATGTAAACCCTTGTGCACTATTAGTGGGAATGTAGATGGGTGCAGTATGGAGTTGCCTCAAACTGCTGGTCAGAATAAAAATGTTGCAACTGTTATGGGAAACCAATGGAGGTGCCTCAATAAATTAAACATAGAACTGCCATATGATCCAGCAATTCCATTTCTTGTTATATATCCCAAGGAATGGGAAGTAGTAGATATCTGTACACCTGTGTTCATAGCAGCAATATTCAAAATAGCCAAAAGGTGTAAGCAACCCAAGTATCCAGCAGTGGGTGAATGAATAAATAAAATGTGGCACATACATATAGTGAAGTATTAGTCATAAAAAAAGAAGGAAAATCTGATACATGCTACAATATGGGTGAGCCTTGAAGACATCACGCTAAGTGAAATTTAAAAAAGGCAAATACTATATGATTCCATTTATATGAGGTACGTAGAGTAGTCAGATTCATAAAGACCAAGTAAAATGGTGGGTGCCAGGGGCTGGAAGGAAGGGGAGGGATGGGGAGTTATTATTTAAGTAGAGGCCCAGTGCATGAAATTCATGCATGGGGGTGTCCTTCAGCCCAGCCTGCTCCCTCTCAAATCTGGGGCCCCTTGAGGGATGTCCAACTGCCTGTTTAGGTCCATCCAGGTAGGATCAGGCCTACACGAGCAGTCAGACATTCCTCTCACAATCCAGTACTGTTGTCTTCAAACTGCTTGCCTTCTTGATTGCCTTTAACCATTTCTGCCTGCCAGCCTGATTACCCCCTAACCACTCCCCTGCCAACCTGATTGATATCAGGCTGCTCCCCTACCAGCTTGTTTCCCCCAAACTGCCCTCCCCTGTGGACCTAGTCACCCTTCACTGCCCTCCCCTGCAGGCGGTGGTCATCCCTCACTGTCCTCCCCTGCAGGCCTGGGTCCCCCTCAACTTCCCTTCCCTGCAGGCCCAGTCACCCCAAACTTCCCTCCTCTGCCAGTCTGGTCACCCCTCACTGCCCTCCCCTGCAGGCTTGATCACCCCCAACTGCCCTCCCCTGCAGGCCTGGTCCCTCCCATTTGCCCTCCCTTGCTGGCCTGATAGCCCACAACTGACCCCCCTTGTAGGCCTGGTCCCTGCCAATTGCCCTCCCATCTTGTGGTGGCCATCTTGTGTCCACATGGGGGCAGGCATCTTGTGTGTTGGAGTGATGGTCAACCTGCAAATTACTCTTTTATTAGATAGGATAGAGGCCCGGTGCATGGATGGGGGCCAGCTGGTTTGCCCTAAAGGGTGTCCTGGATCAGGGTTGGTGTTCCCTTGGGGTATGGGGTGGCCTGGGAGAGGGGTCTGTGGTGGTTTGCAGGCCAGCCACGACCCTCAGCGACCCAAGTGGAGGCCCTGGTATCTGGGATTTATTTATCTCCTACAATTGAAACTTTGTAACCTGGAACAGAGCCAAGCCTTCTGCTGGCACAGCCATTGAAACTTTGTTGCCTTAACCAGAGGCTGGGCTCCCCAGGGTGTGCAGAAAGCTTGGCTTCCTCCATCGCCAGGGGCAACCCAAGCCTCCTTCCTGCTCTATGGCTGTAGCCATCTTGACTGGGTTAATTTATATACTCACTCTGATTGGCTGGTGGACGTGGCTGGTGGGTGTAGCGGAGATGCGGTCAATTTGCATATTACTCTTTTATTAGGATGGGGACAGTTTCGTTTTCGAAGATGAAGAGTTCTAGAGATGGATGGCTCGTTGCACACTAATGTGTAGTACTTAATGTCACTGAACTATTCTTTACAATTATAAAAATGGTTAAAAAAAAAGTTAAAAATGGAACTTCCTTATGACTCAACTATTCCAATTCTGGGAATTTATCTAAAGAAACCTAAAACAGTAATTCTAAAGAATATATGCACTCTTAGGTTCATTGCAGCATTATTTACAATAGCCAAGATTGGGAAGCAGAGAGAAACCAAGATGGCGACATAGGTGAACACCTAAACTGCTGCCTTGCACAACAATTTCAAAACTACAACTAAAAGACAGAACGGACATCATCCAGAACCACAGGAAAGTTGGCCAAGTGGAAATTCTACAACTAGAGGGAAAGAGAGGGGCTCACGAAGACTCAGAGGAGCTGCAAAAAGCTGAGGTATGGAGATGCACGCATGGAGAGAGCAGGCGCCGAAGTGCCTGGCTGGCTTCCGCTGACAGGAGGGAGATGGAGACTCCCAACTGCACTGAACCCTTTATCCTACGGCACTGAACCCCACGTCCAGGTGAGACTCATAAGGGGGAAGTTTAGACTGTGAAAAGGGAGAAGTGCACAGAAATTTAGGGGAGCCACAAAAGGGCAGAAGTCTGGGGGCATGCACACCGCTGTGCACAGAAGACAGACTGCTAATTGTGCCACTGGCTTTTTCTAGTGGGCGGGAGACAGACCCTCCAAACTGCGCCACTTCTAACTCTATTGAACCCCAGTTTCGGGCGAGACGCTGAAGACCCAGACTCATAAGAGTCCTGGAGCACAGGGGAGCTGGAAAGGCAGTGGTCTAGAGGCACCAGGCGTGTGTGCACAGGGACAGCTCCAGCAATTACCGAGAGACACATGAGACCCAGGGGCCACGTAGGGCGGGGCTGACTGGAAGGCAAGGCGGTCTGCTAAGTCCTGAGACTCCACCCCAGCCAAGTTCAATGGAGAGGCTTTTGCAGTTTTGCAAGTCTTGTATCATAAGGCTAATTCCAACACAGAAGTTCTACCGGCACAGTGAAAATGTGGAGACAAAGGAACAGATCACAAACAAAAGAAATGGAGGAAAACAAACACTGGATGTAGAGTTCAAACCACAGTTATAAGATTTTTCAAGAATTTCCTAGAAAAGTGGATAAATTTAGCGAGACCCAAGAGGAGATGAAAAAGGGCCAACTAGAGATGAAAAAGGACCAACTAGAAATTAAACATACACTGACTGAAATAAAAAATATTATACAGAGACCTAACAGCAGAGTAGAGGAAGGCAAGAATCAAGTCAAAAATTTGAAATATAAAGAAGCACAAAACACTCAAATGGAAAAGCAAGAAGAAAAAATAATAAAAAAATGTAAATACTGCCTTAAGTTGAGCCTCTGGGACAACTTCAAGCATACCAACATCAGAATTATGGGGGTGCCAGAAGGAGAGAGAAAGTAAGATACTGAAAACCTATTGGAAGAAATAATGACGGAAAACTTCCCCCACCTGGTGAAAAAAATAGACTTACAAGTCTAGGAACTGCACAGAATCCCAAACAAAAGGAATCCAAAGAGGACCATACCAAGACACATCATAATGAAAATACCAAGAGCAAAATACAAAGAGAGAATCTTAAAAGCAGCAAGAGAAAATCAGTTTATTACCTACAAGGGAGCACCCATATGACTTGTCACCTGATTCCTCAACAGAAACTATGCAGGGCTGACGGGAGTGGCAAGAAATATTCAAAGTGATGAATAGCAAGAACCTACAACCAAGAATACTCTATCCAGCAAAGCTATCATTCAGAATTGTAGGGCAGATAAAGAGCTTCACAGATAAGAAAAAACTAAAGGAGTTCTTCAACTCCAAACCAGTATTATATGAAATGCTGAAAGGTACTCTTTAAGAAGAGGAAGAAGAAGAAAAAGGTAAAGATAAAAATTAGGAACAACAAATACATATCTATCAACAAGTGAATCTAAAAATTAAGTGAATTAAAAATCTGATGAACAGAATAAACTGGTGAATATAATAGAATCAGGAGCACAGAAAGGGAGTGGAATGGCAATTCTCAGGGGGACAGGGGTGAGGGGGGTGCAGGGAGAGACTGGACAAAAATCATACACCTATGAATGAGGTCAATATGCAGGGGGAGGTAAGGGTAGAGGGAGGGGTGGGAGCTGGGTGGAGGGGAGCTATGGAGGGAAAAAAAGAGAAATAAATGTAATAATCTGAACAATAAAGATTTAATTTTTAAAAAAAGAAAGTAAAAACAAAAAAAGATTGGAAAGCAATCCAAGTGTCCATCAGTAGAGGAGTGGATAAAAAAACCTATGGTACATTTACACAATGAAATAGTAGTGTACATTTACACTAGACACTACTATTCTTAAAGGGTTTGCAACAGCATGGATGGACCTTGAGAGCATTATGCTAAGCCAGTCAGAGAAAGATAAGTACTATAAGATCCCACTCATATGTGAAATCTAATGAACAAAATAAACTAACAAGCAAGAGAGAGACAGACTCATAGAGAGCAGGCTGACAGCTGGGGATGGGGGAGTACTTGGTGGGAATGGTGGAGAAATAGAGAAAAAAGAAATACTCATGAACACGGGCAACAATGTGGTTATTGTGAGGGTGGGAAGGTGGGAAAGGTGGCTGAAGAAAGGAATAGGGGGATAAATGGTAATGGATGGAGACTTGGCTTAGGGTGGTGAACACACAAGACAGTACACAGATGATGTGCTGTAGACTTGTGCATATGAAATCTATAATTTTGTTAACCTGTGTCAACCCAATCAATTCAATTAAAAAATAAATAATAGCACTGGCCAACAATGCTCCGTGGTTAGAGCATCAGCCTCACACCAAAGGGTCAGCCCCACACCAATGAATCAAGGTTTTGATTCCTGCTCAAGGGCACACACCCGCAGTCAGGACCCATGTAGGAGGCAATCTGCTGAGGCGTCTTACATCGATATTTCTTTCTCCTCCCTCCCTCTCTTCCACTGTCTCTAAAAAGCAATGGGGAAAAAATATCCTCAGGTGAGGATTAGCAAAAATAACTAAATAAAATAAAAATAATATTTAGCAGTGCTATACTAGGTGCTATCATTTCCAAAATTGTGTGCAGTATCATGACCCCATGATGAAACTGAGGGGCAAAAGGTTAAATACTTTGCCCCAAAACTACACAATTGGTAAAACCAGAAAGCAAACTCCAGAGCCCACATCCTATTTGGATGATACTGATTTGAATGCCCCAGGATGCCCACGCTGTTTAGAGCAGTGTTGTGCAAACAATGGCCTTCAGACTAAGTCTAGCCCTCCAGATGTTTTGTAAATCAATTATTATTGGAATTCACACCTGTTTGTTTACATATTGCCTATGGCAGCTTTGTTCAGAGTTGATCAGAGACTGTATGGCCCTCAAAGCCTAAAGTATTTACTACCTGAGCCTTTATAGAAAAAGTTTGCCAATGTCTGTTTTAGACTATTCAATCAAAGCTTCACTAATTAGGAACACAGATATCAATACATCAGGCAAATTGATTTTAATGTCTTTTTTTTAATATATTTTATTAATTTTTCACAGAGAGGAAGGGAGAAGGATAGAAAGCCAGAAATATCGATGAGAGAGAGACATTGATCAGCAGCCTTCTGCACGCCCCCCACCGGAGGAGATGTGCCGGCAACCAAGGTATGTGCCCTTGACTGGAATCGAACCTGGGATCTTTCAGTCCGCAGGCCGATGCTCTATCCACTGAGCCAAACCGATTTTGGCAAAATTTAATATCTTTATAAACCTGTTTAAAAAGCAGCTTTTGTACTCAGGTTATCAGAGATCCCTGAATTTATCCATCACCACTTCATATACTTTCTGGTTATTATTTCTGTGGTGTCCCCACTTGACTGAGAGCAAGCTATCTATCTAGCATCCCTTTTATAATCCCGATACCTAGCATAGTGCCTGGGACATAGACATTAAGCAGAAATCCCAATGAATGTCTGAATATATGCACCTGATTTAAAACAATCAGTCAAGAGTAATAGAGAGATTCAGTATTACAGACTTACTATTTATTCAACATGTGGTCTATGCAGCAGCAATGGAATACTTGGGAACTTGTTAGAAATGCAAAATCGCAGGCCTCACCAAAGACCTATAACTACATTTTAACAAGATTCCCAGATCCAAATTTGAAAAGGAGTGCTATACAAAATGGTACTTAATTATATTAAAAATCATTAGTTTGATTCCCAAGATGGGACAGGTCACTATGCATTTGGGAAAAACAACTATAAGACTTTATCCTTACCCTAACTTTGAGCTTCAATATACAAAATAAAGACCTTATATTAACAACTTTAACTTGTTCTTTTATTGGGGAAGACATTGTTACTAAAAAAAATAGAACCAAATGGGAATTATTCAAATATTTTGCCTTTTCCAAAGACAATGGCCAGAAAACATCTATCCTAATTTAAATAAATTATAGAGTATGTGAAAAACTATCTACATAACTGTTTCTATGTCCTGTTTGTTTTGTTAATACTCATCCCGAGGATATTTTTCCATTGATTTTTAGGGAGAGTAGGAGAGAGAGGGAAAGACATAAATACTGATGCAAGAAACAAATCCATTGGTTGCCTACTGCACCAGCTAACTAGGGCCCTGGCCAGGAAGGAGCCTGCAACCAAGGTACATGCCCTTGACTGGAATCAAACCCGGGACCCTTTCGTCCACAGGCTTATGCTCTATCCACTGAGCCAAATGAGCTAGGGCTCTATATCCTGTTAGAACTGATACGTGTTCATGAAAACTTTAAATAGTCTTCAAAATATGACAGTATCTTGTGGGTTAATACATTGATTTGTTTTGTTTTGTTGTTTTACTGGAAAAAGAAGAGGGAAGTCAGCACTACTTCCTGCTGTTTATTTTTAAAAACAAAGGCTAAAAAACTATTGGAGCTATGATCTACTTAGACTAAAAACAATCTTTAAAAGTAATTGCTTGCTCTGGCCAGTTTGCCCACAGACTGAAGTGTCCCAGGTTCGATTCTGGTCAAGGGCATGTACCTTGGTTGCAGGTTCAATCCCCGGCCCTGGGCCCTGGTTAGGATGTGTGCAAGAGGCAACCAATAAATGTGTCTCTCTCACATCAATGTTTCTCTCTCTCTCTCCCTCTTTCTTCCACTCTCTCTAAAAATCAATGGAAAAACATTCTCAATCAGGTGAGGATTAAAAAAATTTAAAAAAGGTAGTTACTTGGTAAATTTGGTGATTTAGGTACAATTACTATCCCTGTTTCACAGAAAAAGAGAGTGAAGCTCATGGAGGGTAATGTAACTTAAAAATCAAGCAAATAATGAGGCTAAGATCATAGTCTTCTACAAGCCCAAACTAATCAGAACTAGTGTTATATTAATTCTGTACCAGTTCTGTACTAGTGTTGTATTAATTCTGTACCAGAACTTCAGTTTATCTCAAGTATGAATTCATAGTAGTGTTTTTTGGTTGTTTTTGTTTGTTTACCACTCCACTAGCCTCTATATTCTAGCTCCTATACTTTAGCTACATATCTTGGGCAAATCACTTGACCTCTATGAGTCTTTGTTTCATCTATAATATACATAACCTCCTTAAAGTATTGTTGTGACCTAAATATAACATGCAGCATATAATTATTAAAAATTATATGTTTCAAATACAATAACTATATAACATGCACTTAAAAAAAAGACTGACAAAAAAGGACATACTATATTATCTAATAAAAAGAGTTTTCCTGCCATCAGTAGAAAAGTAATAGGTAAAGATTTTTCTTTTGGGGGTAGGGGGAAGGCATCATTCTACAGGACAGAAACCTACCAGTATAGGCCATTGCTTACAAGAAATTCGGCAAAAAGACCTAGATATTCTTTTTCTTTTCTTGTTATTGTTTTTTAATCCTCACATGAGGGTATTTTCCCATTAATTTTTATTTAGGATGGAAGGGAGGGAGGGTGGGGAAGAGACAGAAACAATGATGTGAGATAGACACATTGATTGGTTTCCTCCCACATGCAGGATCGAACCTACAACCTAGGTATGTGCCCTAACCAGGAATCAAACTTGAGATCCTCTCGTGCATGGGTCGACAGTCTTACCCCTGAGAGCAACACTGACCAGGGAGTAAAAGTCTTAGATTATTTCTTAAAGCAACATCATAACAGTTTAAAAAAAAAAAAAAAACTCAACAAATTTGATTACCTCTAAGAATTGCATGCTTTTAAGCAACTGGTTTAAGATAGCTATTTATAGAATTTGTTGTTTGTCAGTAGGCTGGCAGAGCAAACTCCAATGAGGGTGAAAGAATGGAGTAAAAAATGAATGATTCTTCATTTATCAAACTACCAAAGATCAAAAAGTTTGATACCACTATGATTCCCCGGGTGTAAGCAAACAAGAACTGTCATATATATACTTGTTGGTGAATCTCTAATGAAGAAAAATTTAGAAATACAAAATTACAAAGGCATACATTCTTTTGACCTAATTATTCCACTTCTAGGAACTAAAAAATAAAATAACATATGAAGGAGGTTATTCAACTGACTACTGTTTATAATAATAGAAAACTGGAAATGTATGTCCATCAGCAAAGGTCTAGTTTTATAAATTATGGTAAACCCATAAATGGAATATCACCAAGCCTTCTGTACTGAACACACTTAAGTAAGGTGAAGAACAATGTATTAAGATATGTTATTAACTGTGGGAAGCCCCCCTCACAGGAAAAATGAATATATAGTGAGTGTGAGGTTTATTAAAGTACATATTTATTGATTTCAGAAAAGGGAGGGAGAAATAGAAACATCAATGATGAGAGAGCATCATTAATCAACTGCCTCCTACACGCCCCCACTGGGAACCAAAGATCAAACCATGACCTCCTGGTTCACAGGTTGACACTCAACCACTGAGCCACACCAGCGGGGCAATAAAGTGGTTGTTTTTATAAACATAGAATCTCTTTAGAAGGTAGAAAAGAAAATTCACTGGCTGCCTCCCAGGAGAACTGGTTTGCAAGAGAATGGGACTTAGGAGAATACTTTTCATGGAATATTCTTTTGTACTTTTTAAATTTTACGTACTAATAAATAACTGTATTATCTATTAGGAAAACATAATTTCTTAAAGCTAAAAAAATACTATATAGTTAACACAGAACAAATATTACCTTGAAGGAGGTAGCAAATGATACTTTTCAGCTGAGTTATCAAACATTTGCAGAAAACATCTGAAACTCCTCTCCTTTTAATTTATAGAGGCGATAAATTTTAAGATAAATGATTCAGTTTCTAAGTTTAAGAGAGTTAATGCTTTTTTAAAATCAACCTGTTTCTAACATTCTACCCTCCAGTTTAAGCCTGTCAGTTTCAATTCAACAAACATTTTCTGAGCATCTTACAAAGTACAAGGATGTGGATACAAAGATTAATAACACACATGACTTGATAAATGCTTTAACAGATGGATATAATAAATGTTAAAGGAGTACCTACTTTTTTTATTCCTTGTCATTTTCATGAACAAGAGGCAGTCTCATGTGGCTGAAGGAGTACTGGACTTGAAAGAGACCTGGGCTCTAGTTCCATTTATTCCCTTAATTAAGCATATAATTCTGATTAAAACCTGGCTATCATAGCATGAATTGCCTTCCTTACTATAAAAATGTCATATAAGATATATGTAAAACCAAAATCCTGTAAAATCTGTGAGATACTTCAGAAACATGTTAAAACCACCCAGAAAAAGTTTTGAAGACAAAGACTTTATTTCCCCCTTTTTCTTCTCTGGCTTTCTTGGCTGAAGTTGAGTTCTCTGCTTAGCCCTAACCGGTTTGGCTCAGTGGATAGAACGATGGCCTGCGGACTCAAGGGTCCCAGGTTCGATTCCAATCAAGGGCATGTACCTTAGTTGTGGGCACATCCCTAGTAGGGGGTGTGCAGGAGTCAGCTGATCGATGCTTCTAACTATCATTCTCCCTTCCTCTCTGTAAAAAGTCAATAAAATATATTTTTTAGAAAAGAGTTCTCTCCTTAGCTGAAGTTATCAGACATAGTTATTTTTCTCATTCTTTCAAAGATAGTAGATGATGGAGCCAATCCACTTGTAAAGCATTCAAATAGAGTAAAAGATGATCCCTGCCAGTGTGGCTCGGTGGTTGAGCAATGACCTATGAACTAGGAGCTCAGGGTTCGATTTCCGGTGAGGGTACATGCCTGGGTTGCATGTGTTCAATCCCCCAGTGATCAATGATTCTCTCTCATCATTAATGTTTCTATCAGTCTCTCTCCCTCTCCCTTCCTCTATAAAATCAATAAAAATATTTTAAAAACGAATAAAAGATGTTTTTACTAAAAAATACGTATATAAAATCCCAAACAGATAAAAGCAGGTATTCAACATCAACTAAAAGTTGGAGCTTACACAGTACATTTACTAGAGCCTTGATGGTCTTTCAAATTAGGGTTAATGAGAGCAACAGGCAGCCTAGGATGGCAGCAACAAGGGCAAAAAGGGCCAAAACCAAGTGACAACAGTGTGGTTTTCATGCAGCCTTCTTAATAGATATGCTTTGTTAGTGCTCTAATTTTAAAGTTCTTTATTTAAAATCTTGGGCTATTCTTATGCAATGAGAAGAGTGTAACCTGCCACAACTGCTGTTACTTTGCCTGTACTAGTAGAATAATTCTTGAGATAAAACATATCCTTCCTTCTACAATTAAAAAAACAAAACAAATATATGCTGCTGGCTTAGAGGTTACCATATCACCATGGTCAGCAAACTGCGGCTCGAGAGCCACATGTGGCTTTTTGGCCCCTTGAGTGTGACTCTTCCACAAAATACTGTACCACGGCCTGGGCAAGTCTAGTTTGAAGAAGTGGCATTAGAAGAAGTTTTAAGTTTTAAAAATTTGGCTCTCAAAAGCAATTTCAATCGCTGTACTGTTGCTATTTGGCTCTGGTGACTAATGAGTTTGCTGATCACTGCCATATCACATACCTTAGCCATATAAAATGCTAATAAATGTTTACTGGGAAGAGTAGTGACTTCAAAACCAAGATCTAAAAGTAACTTGGTATTTTATTCATATTCAATTAAACACTTATTATGGGCCTATGTTTTGCTTCTAGGCCTTTGTACATGCTGTTCCCTTTACAGGAATCACTCTTTCCCACCCCACCCATGTGCTTCCCCACCTCACTAACCTCTAACATGTGACTTCCTCTGAGAAGCCTTCACTAATGTCTCCACCACACTGTTTTATCCCATCAGAGAACTTTTCACTGTGTGTTAATCACAGGGACTGTTATTTCCTTTACTCATGATCTAATCACTGTGCTGGCACCTGGAAGATGTTCCATAAATCCCTTCACACCATACCAGGCATCATGCTAGATAAATGGGTATACAAAGATGAAAAACAAGATCCTAAATTCAATGTCTAATAGGAGAGGCTAACACATACAATGTAAAACAAGCTATGATGGAGGTATGTACACATAGGAGGGGCATAAAGAGAACTGAGTCAGCTTGGAAGCAGGTGGAAGAAAGAAGCAGAAAAAGTAATGCCTAAACTAAGTCTGCAAGGTTAAATTAGAACTAATAACAAAGAGGGAAAGAATGACCAACCCAATGAGAGAGAAACATAGAAGCAAGAGAAAATAAAAATGAGGTAGATCTGCTGGAACCGGTTTGGTTCAGTGGATAGAGTGTCGGCCTGCGGACTGAAAGGTCCCGGGTTCGATTCCGGTCAGGGGCATGTACCTTGGTTGCGGGCACATCTCCAGTGTGGGGCGTGCAGGAGGCGGCTGATCGATGTCTCTCTCTCATCGATGTTTCTGACTTTCTATCCCTCTCCCTTCCTCTCTGTAAAAAATCAATAAAATGTATTAAAAAAAAATGAGGTAGATCTGAGGAACTGTGTAAATAGTTTGAAATACAGTTCTAAAACCTTAGTAATCATCTGATTCCAAGGGAGGGAGGGCTTATTAACATACAAGTTGCTGGACCTCATGTCCAGTTTGTGAAACGGTGGCCAGGAATATGGCCCCAAAATTTGCATTTCAAACAAGTTTTCAGGTGACACTACTGCTACTTCTTGTCCCAGGACCACATTTGGAGAGACACTGGTATAGTGGGACATAGAGAGAATATGACAATATAGTAGTAGACAAGTTTGGAGCAATGCAGGGGGGAAAGAAGCAAGTTAAAAATCGCATACTAGTCCTGGCTGCTTTGGTTCAGTAGACAGTGTTGGCCTGCGGACTGAAGGGTCCCAGGTTCGATTCTGGTCAAGGGCACATGCCCGGGTTGTGGGCTCGATCCTCTGGGGTGGGGTGGGGGATTGCAGGAGGCAGCCGATTGGTGATTCTCTCCAATTACACACACACACACACACACACACATTAAAATCACATACTATGTCATGGAACTTGGCACTGAAGGATTTTAAGAGAAGTAATTTTACTTTTAGGAAGATTATAATAATAGCTAATATTTATAGAGCACAGGACTTCATGTATTCTGTACTGCTCAGCAGCTACTAACCATATGTTGCTCGTTTTTATTTTAATTTGATGGGAGAGACTTCCCCACATTAAGGGGCAAAGAGTGATGGAACAAGCTCCCTGAGATAGGAGAGAACAGGATCCTGCACATAAATGGAAAGATTAGCTATAGACAAGACCCTTCTTTCACATCCTCTGAAAAGGTAGCAAGGGGGTAACAATAAGCACAGATGTATTTAGGTTAGAGTGGGAAAGTATATAAGTTGAATTAGCTCATTTGGCCAAGAAGATTCTATTTGAAGAAGTAGAACATGGCAGTGTCTGTTAAAAATGAGAAAGGCAAAAGGGATGGAGGAAATATTGAACTGCTGCAAGAGAACAAGACTACATACACAAACATACACCCCCAAGCAGATGGCAGAGCTAAGATTAGAGGTCACATATTTCTAAGTGACATCCCACCACATGGTTTGTGCAATTTTCATCAAAATGATAAACCGCCCCAAATAGTAGCAGAGAAAGAAAATGGTTGGTTTAATTTCAAGGTCTGGGTTCATCAATTAGATGCAAGAGTAAAGTAACTGAAGGGATAAACCAGAATGCCAAGTAACTAGAAGAAAAGGCAACCTTGAGTGGTGGGCAGGGGCACCCACTGGAATCACATAGGAAACCCTTCTTGAAACTATTACTGTCTGAGACCTTGATGAAATAAAAGAGCAAGTTCAGTTGGAATTAGTAGAGAACGGTCAGCAGTTATGGTTAGATGGTTAGGGAGTAGGATAAAAGAAATTTTCGCTTTCCAGAACTACACTGTCCTGGATTCAAAGTGTGCTCATGAGAGGAAGTGTGATGTTGTTTCCTGTATTTGTCTGAATTTCAATTATTAGCTAAAAAGTAGCTACTCCTTTTGTTTCCTGACTTGCTAAGCCACTTCCCATAATACTACCAAGATGTTGGTTCTAGCATTAGAACAGTGGTCCTCAAGCCTGGCTATAAGATAGATGCACACAAAGACTTAAAACAAAACTGAAATTTGGACCCCATTGCTAGAGTCTAATTTAATTGATTTGGTGTTGACTATTTTAAGGTCCTTTGGCGATTCTAAAGTGAATTTAGTGTTCAGACCACTGCTTTAGAAAGACAGGGCTTTACATTTATGTTATAAAACTCAAAAAAACTGACTCGCATGGGAAGATTGCGGTAACTTAAAGCAAGAAAACAGTGAGAGAGAATCTAAAATGATATTTAAAGATGTTCTGAATAGAAAAGTTGGAAAACCATTAAAGCACAGCATCACATTCAACACACACAATAAGTAATGTTTCCAAGAGTTCTGTTACAGGCTCTAGAAAATTTAAGAGTTAAATGCTTCACTGTAGGCCAAAGACTTAGAAAAAAGAAAAATCATCACTCTACTAAGCAGAAAGAATTGAAAACCAACACTTAACAACAGCTCTCCTAGATCAAGGACAGTTCATAATTCCTGGGAGGAAAAAGCAGCCTACAATATAAGCATAATAACCTCTCACATACGTGGAATCCACCTCTCCTGCACAAGAGGTAAACAGTAAAGGAATAAGCTGTTTTTCACATATACAAAGATTTTTCAGTTTTTAGCTCCCAGATGTTCTTTCTACATCATTTTCTCCCTAATAAGTTTTACCAATCATCTTAAAACCACCAATCTATATATATATATAAAAGGCTAATATGCCAAGTGCCCCCTCGGGAGCTCGACTGGGAGACCAGGAGTTTGATCGCTAGCTATGACGTGCACCGATTATAAGGGGGCTGTGCGAAATGAAGGAAGACCCCAGTCAACAGCTGAAAATAAGGCCCCAGCCTGCAGCCAGAGGGCCCCAATCGACTCTAATATCCAGCCAGGCCTAGGGACCCTACCCATGCACAAATTTCACATATTTGGCCTCTAATCTATATAAATAAAGAGGTAATATGCAAATTAGGCCAGGATGCCAGGAGGAGGTTGTGTGCACAGGCGAGACCTAGAGTGGAGACAGGGACAGGGGGACCTGCCCAAGCCAGCACAGCAGCTCGGGTGACCCCGGAACAGGCAGGGAGGCTGGGGGATGCTGTGAGTCAGGGGCGGCGCCAGTCCAGCCTGACTCCTGCAGCAGCTGGCATTCAGGCACTGGTCCTGGCCACCCGAGGGGCACCTCCTCACACAATTTCAATTGTACGCTATTTTATAAATAACTGTGCCCAATCTAACCTTTATTTGCCACTATTCTAATATATGTGCTAAGTTTTATAACAAAATAATGCAGAGTAAGTTTACTATAAAGATCAAAAATGGCAAACATGCTCTGTCGTCTGCTACCAACACTTTAAGATTTAAGTACTAGTATTTCAGTCACCCAGAATCAAGATACTATATATACATAACAATGAATATATACATAACAATGAATGATAAAACTATTCACTTTTGTTGTTGTTGCTTACTGATTTGAGAGACCAACATCTATTTGTTGTTTCATTTATTTATGCATTTATTGGCTGATTCTTGTATGTGCCCTGACCAGAGACTGAACCCACAACCTTGACTTATTGGGATGATGCTCTAACCAACTGAGCTACCCAGCTAGGGCCAAAAGGATATATGCTGAATCCACCCATACTTAATGTCTTTAATAAGAATTATTTCACTGATTAATAGAAAGCCTTGTACTTTCCTAACTCAGTCTTAAATTTTTCAAGTTCTAACCAATTATCCAAGTCACTCAGAGGTCATCTATGCTGTAGACTTTCTGAAAATCAATCCTAACTGTAAGTGGACATTTTTTCCCCCCCATAACTCCAGGAGTACTTTTTCTGCAGGCATTAAGCTCACTCAACATGTTCTTTTTTTTTTTTTAATATATTTTATTTCTTTTTCACAGAGAGGAAGGCAAAGAGATAGAGAGCCAGAAACATCAATGAGAAAGAGACATCGATCAGCCGCTCCCTGCATGCCCCCCACTGGGGATGTGCCCACAACCAAGACATATGCCCCTGACCGGAATCGAACCTGGGACCTCTCAGTCTACAGGCTGATAGTCTATCCACTGAGCCAAACCAGTTTCAGCTCAACATGTTCCTCTAATATTTAGCTAGGTGTACCCTCCTTAGGGTACACCCACTTAAATCTCCTTTACCAGTAAATTTTCTTTCTCCTAAACTCTAAGTGTCCCCACAAGACTTGCAACCAAGGAAGCAATGGGCAGCAGCTGCTCATCCTGGGCTAACTCCATGAACTTGTCTCTAAGACCCCTTTTCTGACTTTCCAGTGAGCTAACAGCAGTAGCCCCACTTTGTCTCATTTCTTTCCCATAATGTTTCTGCCTTTACTCTCTCCTGTTGCATCTTCTATCCTAGGCCCTCCCTTGTTTCACTGTCCCCAGCTTTAATATATTCTCAAATTAAAATAAAATTAAATTAATAATAATATTTAGCTAATCATGTAAGAAGACTCTAATTCCTCTAATTTGGACAATAAGCAGTTCTTCCCCTCTCCCCAAAAAAACTGTCCTGACTTTTAGAGCATATAGTTATTTTCAAACACTGAAACAACTGGATTTACATATATGTGTTTACAAAAACCAACCTAATTCTCTAGTTTCGGGTTTTATTCTATGGTTTCCATTAAAGGCATTCTAAATACATTAGTTTATACTCATCGCTCTCTAATACTATAAAGCATTACTGCAGTCTAGGAAAAAAGCACAGAACTGCTCTAGCCAATTTGGCTCAGTGGATAGTGTTGGCCTGAGAACTAAAAGGTCCCAGGTTAGATTTCGGTCAGGGGCACATGCCTAGGTTGTGGGCTCGATTCCCAGTTGGGACCTGCAGGAGGCAGCTGATCCATGGTTCTCTCTCATCATGGATGTTTCTCTCTCTCTCTCTTTCTCTCTCTCTCACACACACACACACTCTCTCTCTCCCTCTTCCTCCTCTCTGAAATCAATAAAAATATATTAGCCCTAACCGGTTTTGCTCAGTGGATAGAGCGTCAACCTGAGAACTGAAGGGTCCCAGGTTCAATTCCGGTCAAGGGCATGTACCTTGGTTGTGGGCACATCCCCAATAGGAGCTGTGCAGGAGGCAATTGATCGATGTTTCTCTCTCACCGATGTTTTTAACTCTCTATCCCTCTCCCTTCCTCTCTGTAAAATATCAATAAAATACATTTTTTAAATGTTGAAAAAAATATATTAAAAAAAAAAAAGTACAGAACTGAGAAGAGCCTGACCACTTCTTCCAGATGTTATTAACTTGCTGTGTGTCATGCAACAAAACACTTAAAGATCCTTGGCCTTCAATTTCTCTATTTGTGAAAATTAGAATCATTGTTATCCAAGATTGTTATAAGTCTATAAAATGCAGAAGATTCAATTTTCCTAAGAATTTATCTATACTTTGTAAAATTAATATAATCCAACTATAAAACAAAACCTTAATCAACACTTCACCCTGACTTACTTTTACTTACTAGTAACGTCTTTTTTTTTTTTAATATATTTTTATTGACTTCAGAGAGGAAGAGAGAGGGAGTGAGAGATAGAAACATCAATGATGAGAGATAACCATCAATTGGCTGCTTCCTGCATGTTCTACACTGGGGATCAAGCATCTGCCCTGACTGAGAACTGAACTGTGACTTCCTGGTTCATAGGTCCATGCTCAACCACTGATCCAGAATGGCATTCTGCATATCTAAATGATAACCTCTACGCTTAATTTCAACCCTTAACCGAGTTGTGCCATATTATGAACTATTTCTTCACCTATTCCCTAAATGAAGTTCAAAATAGTTCTTTGAGCTTGAATTTAGAGTTATATATAGTGCCAATGAAAGACATCTATTGAGAACGATGACTTTCCTGTCAAAGGAAAAACCAGAAAGAAACAGCCTAGATGTTCCTGGGAACCAGCTGCAGTTGAATGAGTCTTAATCCTGCTCCAGCTGGGAAAAGCAGAAGAGTGAAGTCGAAATGTTCTAATTCATTTGCTGCAGATCCTTTGTGAACTGACTCCACCCTGAGTAGCCAGTTAGTAAACAACTATACCAAAATGAGGCTCTTAAAAATTCCTACACAAAAGATTTGGGTTTTTTTAAGTTTTAAACTGCAGCATGAAAAGTATTCATTATTGTAATTTTAAAAAGGCTTCCCAATTCACTAGAAAAAAAATTTTTAATTCTACTTTAACCAGCAAATTTGGCACCTAGATTCCTTCAGTCCTCTCACATAGCTAAAAACTAAGTCAGTGTAAAGAATAAACTATCTCGCCAAAACTGGTTTGGCTCAGTGGATAGAGCATCAGGCTGGGGACTGAAAGGTCCAAGGTTTGATTCCGGTCAAGGGCATGTACATTGGTTGTGGGCACATCCCCAGTAGGGGGCGCGCAGGAGGCGGCTGATCGATGTCTCTCTCTCATGGATGTTTCTGGCTTTCTATCTCTTTCCCTTTCTCTCTGTAAAAAATAAACAAAATATATTTTAAAAATAAAATATACTTTAAAAAATAAATAAATAAACTATCTCCAATATTCAAAATAGAAACGAGAAGAAAAAAAAAAAACCTGTCAAAGAGATTCTTACAATTTCCAGAGGCCTATAATAATATGTTTTTCCAACTTCATCAAACAGTTCCTATTATCTATTGGCTTTCAGAGTATTAAAAATAAATGTAATGTAGCCCTAGATGGTTTGACTCAGTGAAGAGAGCATCAGACTGCAGGACAAAGAGTCCCAGGTTCGATTCCAATTAAGGGCAAGAGCGTGTACCTGGGTTGCAGGCTCCTCCTGGGCTTGGGCCCTGGTTGGGGTATGTGCAGGAAGCAACCAATCAATGTTGCTGTCACATCAAAATTTCTATCTTTCCCTTTTTCTCTTCCACTTTCTCTAAAAATCAATGGAAAAATATCCTAGTGTTAAGATTTTTAAAAAAGCCGAAACCGGTTTGGCTTAGGAAATAGAGCGTCGGCCTGCGGATTGAAAGGTCCCAGATTCGATTCCGGTCAAGGGCATGTATCCTGGTTGTGGGCACATCCCCCATTGGGGACGTGCAGGAGGCGTGCAGGAGGCGGCTGATCGATGTCTCTCTCTCATCGATGTTTCTAACTCTCTATCCTCCCTTCCTCTCTGTAAAAAATCAATAAAATATATATTTTTTTAAAAAAGGTAAATATAATGTAAAATAGTGCTGTCCCATGTGTCAGAATGAACTAAATAAAAAACAAGCAGCAAGGCCCTAACCCGTTTGACTCAGTGAATAGAATATCGGCCTTCAGACTAAAGGGTCCCGGGTTCCATATCAGTCAAGAGCACATGCCCCAGCTGCAGGCTCAATCCCCAGTGGGCGACATGCAGGAGGCAGCCATTTAACGGTTCTCTCATCATTGATGTTTCTATCTCTCTCTCCCCTCTTCCTTCCCCTCTGAAATCAATAAAAAAAATTTTTTTTAAATAAGGCAGGAAGGATAAAGAGAAAAACAATGTATTTTTCATACATTCATTTTACATTTGGTGTTTTATGAGAAGCAGTAATAAAAATTTGTATTATTTAATATTATTAAAGGGCTCTTATCTAAATATAAAATTTAACCATGTGAAGTTCTTTCGAGACTTCAATACAAAAGTACATGTTAAAGCACTCAGAACAATGCCTAATACATTGTTAGCCTTTAACAAATGTTAGCTATTAATAGGTTTCTATAAGCAACTGCTTATATTCTCTTAACTTGCTGATATGGGACAAAGAAAGAGGTGAAGATGCTTAGATCCTCGAGATCTCTATTCCTAAAGCAATTTGTAGTGTATGATGTTTTTATTAATTTTTCCTTCTATTTCATCCATTTATTAGAAGTTAACCCATGACAAGAGTCAAGTGCTAATAACTCTAAGTCAGTGGTTCCCAACCTTTTTTTGGCCATGCCCCACCTAAGCATCTCTAAAATCCTGATGTCTCCCTTGTGATATATAACTCTTATTATTCAAAAAGTGAATTCCTATTCACATGGAGGAAGCCTAAAAGGCCATTAACTTGGTCTAAATAAGCTTCCAAAGAATATGGCATCCATGAAAGAGAAAAATAAAAGAATGAGTCACAGTTAAAGTTCTGAGGAAGAAATCACTAAGAAATTGTTTTTTTAAAAAAAAAGTAATATGAAGTGATATGAAAAAATAGCAAATAAAGGTTCAAAACATATGATAGAAAACTGAAATGCATAAATGTCACAATATATATCTATATACTGTATACAAAGCCCCAAGAAGTGCGGTTCTCAACCTGTGGGTTGCAACCCCCTTGGGGGTCGAACAACACTTTCACAGGGGTCGCCTAAGACCATTGGAAAACACAGATACGATTCATAACAGTTGCAAAATTACAGTTATGAAGTAGCAACAAAAATAATTTTATGGTTGGGGGTCACCACAACATGAGGAACCATATTAAAGGGTGGCGGCATTAGAAAGGTTGAGAACCACTGCCCTAGAACCATAAGAAATACAAAAAATTGCCGAAACCAGTTTGGCTCAGTGGATAGAGCGTTAGTCTGCCGACTAAAAGGTCCCAGGTTCGATTCCGGTCAAGGGCATGTACCTTGGTTTCAGGCACATCCCCAGTAGGGGGCGTGCAGGAGGCAGCTAATCGATGTCTCTCATCAATGTTTCCGACTCTCTATTCCTCTCCCTTCCTCACTGTAAAAAATCAATAAAATATAGTTTAAAAAAAAGAAATAAATACAAAAAGTTCACTGTTAATAACTCATTCTCGAATTGCCCTTAAAAATCAAATTGCCCCCCTGTAGGGCATGTGCCCCACATTGGGAACCACTGCTCTAAGCATAAGAAAAATGTTTAGGTATGTGCATTAGAATTTTGGGTATAGTAGTTTTGGTTAGCAATGACTAAAACAAAGGTTGTTCAGTAGCTCAAGTTTTTTTTTTTTTTCAGGGTATGTTATGGGCTGAAAATTAACAAAATCCACAGAGCTCACAGGCTAATTAGAAGACCAAAAAAATACAACAGAATTGATTGTATTTAAACTTAAGTTGTATTATAAACATCTCTGCCAGAGTAACTTTTAAATGTATGTTTGTCTTTTTTATTTGAATAAGTCTGCTGAGACAGTCATTTCCCAAGCACGTCTATAATTAAGCTACACCTCAATGACTTATTAATAACAAATTTTTTATTTTTCAGGATGCAGAACATTTAGACTCACCAAAATATATTATAAATAATATAAGAAATGTATAAAAATTGTAATTTTTGAAATCAATAAGTTGCAAACTCAATAACATTACAAAATCTACATTATCCATGACACTATGTCTTTACCATGACACGAAAAATAAGGTTCACTACATAAGGTTAGGATAATTTTCTCTAAAATAATACCTCTTAACTTAAAGACTGCTATGTCAGCATTATCCTCCATTCCTATGTCCATGATGTAAGAATGAAAACTTGTGACCCTAGACGGTAGCTCAACTGGTTAGAGTAGTCATAGGCAAACTCATCAGTCAACAGAGCCAAGTATCAACAGCATGACGATTGAAATTTCGAAAGCCACATTTTTTAAACTTAAACTTCTTCTAATGCCACTTCTTTAAAACAGACTCGCCCAGGCAGTGGTATTTTGTGGAAAAGCCACACGCAAGGAACCAAAGAGCCACATGTGGCTCGCAAGCCACAGTTTGCTGACCACTGAACTAGACTATTCATAATCTTTAGTTTCTTATACATTATCACTGGTTCAAAGTCAGTTTTAGAATTCATTCTATGACAGAAAGAGAAAAAAGGACACAAACAGTGAATGCAGTGAGGGAGGAATGTGTCCTTTCACAATTAGAGAATATGCTATTAATACAATGAACATTTATAACTATGTATTTGAGTGCAGTAACAGGCATTATACATAACTCCCAAGAAGCAGTAGGTATAGCTATTATACAATAAATCTGCAGTCAGACTGCCCAAGTTCAAATTCTAGCTCTGACACCTAATATTTGACTTGGACAAGGCACTGAACTTTTATGCCTTAGTTTCTTCATCTGTAAAAAAAATACAGTACCTACTGTCACTGAGTCGTATGAGGATTAAATGAGTCAATAAAGTTAGCTTTAAAGTAATGTCTAGCACACAGTAAAAACATGACTAAGTTAAGTAAATAAACTACTACAACCTAAAGCTAGCTCAGATAATTCTCTAGAACATGGATAAAACTTTTAAATCACAGTATACCAGTTTCTCTTCACTATCAATGTGAAAACATACTGAAGTTCAAGTGTCTAATGAAAACTCTTAAAAATATTTCTACACAGCTGATCTCATTGAAAAGAGCAAAAACCACCCTCAGCTGATGAAAATCTAACATACAGGCCTATAGTTCCTTCCAAAGGTTAAAATACAAAGAAAATAAATAAATACAAGTTAGAATTTATATAGAAAACAGTAAAGAAGAACTTGCTCAAGTCACTCCATACAGTCCCTGAATTTCATTATTTCTCACCCCACAGCTGACCAGGCCAATATATGTATATATATATTTGCATTCCACAGAAAATAACATCATTTTAGTTTCAACACATTTCTGTTTTAAGCAGAGTGCCTGACCCATAGTAGGTACCCCCAATACCTATTTGCTGAATTAAAAGTGAAGCTACTTCTTGCCTATATTTTCCTTTCTCCATCACTGTCAAAAGTAGACTCTGCATATTTTTTTTTAAATATCTAAGTTTGTAACAGTAAGCCAATCAATTCTCTATAGGAATCCATTGGCTACTTTAAAAAAGAGGAAAGAAAATAAAAGAAGACATACACTGTTATCTGTTTAGAAGAAGAATAATTCCTCACCCTAGAATTCACTGAATTATAATTTTGAATATGAGCTTTTCATATCTTCAGGAAAAGTCACTCAGGAAATTCACCACTGAAAATAAGGCTATATTTAATAAACAGATCCTATCAACTCTAATTTTGTAGATACTATCATGAAACTAGTTTTCCAAGACTAGTACACATACATAGAATCTACTCAATGAAACTCAATTTTCCCAAATGTATACTCCAAATTTAGTTACTTCGGTTAACAACACTATATACTAAAGTTAGTAATCAAAAATACATTTCTAGCCAAAACCGGTTTGGCTCAATGGATAGAGCATTGGCCTGAGGACTGAAAGGTTCCAGGTTCGATTCTGATCAGGGGCATGTACCTTGGTTGCAGGGAGTGTACAGGAGGCAGCTGATCGATGATGTCTCTCTCTCATCGGTGTTTCAAATTCTCTATCCCTCTCCTTTCCTCTCTATTTAAAAAAAAAAAAAAAATCTAACCAAAGGACACCAACAGATCTCAATTAGATATAACAGCTCAGCTGCAAAATAAGGATTGTTGGGTTAGGTGGTTCCCAGGTCCCTTTGAAAAGTAAAACTCTAGGATAATAGAACTCAGATTTGTCCTAACACTACACTAGACTGCACTACACTGACTACTTTTTTAAAATATGGCTAAATATTTTTAAAATTAAAATATCTAACTCAAGCAAGGGAGATTATAATACAAGCACCCAGGTATTCTAACAAGAATTTATAATACCCAATTCACAGATATAACATTGAGTTCATTCTAAACTACAAATTATTCTGTTTCCATGCAATTATTATTAACCTGTACACCATTTAAAAACAGTTGTAGGTATCAATTGTATTTCAATTCATTTCAGCCATATGTGATTTAATAAATAGTTCTCACAGGTAAGAGTTCTTAAAGCACTGAACAGAAAAAAAGCATTTTAGTAACTTCTCCACCTTGAATATTCAATAACACTTAATAAATGTGCAAATGATACAGAGCCATTTTATGAAAATGGTTCTCTATCAGAATCATTTTAAGGGTAATAACAGTAAGATAATGTTTCTATTTCAATGTTTCTATTTTTTCCAAAGTTCACAGAAAAAATTTAACAATAAAATAGATCGTTAAAAACTTCAAAGAAAAATACTGTTAATTTTCAATTGTTATTTAAACAAAATTCTATAGGTGGGATTTATTAACTGCAGTAAATTTAAATCAAATCTTAAATATTTCACACAGGGGGCAGCAAAAGTAGGTTTAAAGTTGTTCATATGGAAAATAATACAATAATTAGTAAATAATATAAGAATAAAGTCTTTTGCATATTCACAACTGTAAACCTACTTTTGCCACACCCTATATTCAATGTTAACCTTACAACTTTCTGATCCTAGAAGCAGACTCCATGATCTTAAGCAAAGAGTATTTTACTATTGTATACAAGGTGTACAACAACTTAAATTACTACCACTTTCCACAGTACTACAATTCAAAGCAAATGAAATAAATATAAAGCTAGGACACTAGGTCAATGTAAGAAAACAGCTATTTAACAAAATTCTCCTCATCCCCAAATATCTACTTAAGGACCAAAATTTACTGTTAAGAAGACATACTTTCAACCTCAGAAAAATAACAGCATAAAACATAGCACAGGAGGGCATCTGTGAATCAAAACTCCCAACTCCCCAGAACTTCACGAATACATATAGGATACTGTATTTCTGACCAATGTAATCGTACCTGTCAAAATATTTAGGACTCATTATACGTAGAGAAATAATATACGACAGAAAGTTAGAATACAAACAGGAAAAATAAAAATTGCTAAATTTGCTTAGCTATTACTATGGGTCAGGAGAATCATCTCATTCATATCTAATGATAATCTGCAACAAAAATGGAAAAAAGGAAAGAATACAGGTTCTTACAGCCACCTGCTTGTTTCAAATTCATTTCTCCTGCACTTGGTTGCTCATTAACTTCCAGCAGTACAGTATTATAAGAACTTTTATGCAACAGTTTTAAAGTTGTATAGCACTTTTTAATTCTAAATTAAACATGTTGAGGTTTTTTTTTTTTAGGTAGATCAATAGTCTACACTTTAAATCTTAGGTGTCAAACATTTCAAAGTATCAGAACAAGTAGCATCTATTGAGCTCTCACACCTAGAACTCACCAGTAAAAAAACAGAGCTGATCATTTCACAAGTCTCCAAACACCAAACTTGTGTAACTTCTATATTACTTCCTAAAAATTGGACTTTTAGCATACTACATCATCATCTCTATAAGCACTGATGCATATTCCATTCTCACCTTATCCTTTTCATGTGGAAGGAGTGACACTGGAGGTAAAGAGGAAAGAGACTCACAACTCTCTTTCCCATCCACATTGGTTGCTTTAGTGTTAAGCCGATAAAGAGGTCCATCTTTAAGAAGTCTGCCATGGCCAATGGCGCGTTTAATAGCCAATCGGAACTGCTGGTGAAAACCTGAGGCAGCACTGCCTCCAAATAATGCAGACACATCCTTCTGACCTTTCAAAAATCGTTCAATGCTTTTCAAAGTTGAGCCACCGGCCTCCGCCAAGCCATCAACTGCCCGCTTGATCAGTTTATTCCAATCTATGTTTTGTTTATTGTCTAATTTTCCATGGTTTCGAGGTTTAGGAAGTGCTATTCGCCCAGGATTATCAGGATCTTTATAGGAATTGAGACCTTTATTTGAAACCTTTAAGATTGTTCCATCTTTAACACTCAACTCCAATTGTTCTAAAACAGTTTTACGATCCAAGCCATGGGATGAAGACACTGCATTGCATATCCTTTCTTCTGAAGGGCGCTGTTTCTGCTTCTTCACTTTTTTGATGGCCTCCAAAATCCATTCCGTATACAGCGGGTTAGCGAGTTTTACCATGGTGAAGGATTCGTATATCCATAGAGTCGTTATCCCTTATCCTGATGCTGAGTAAGTTTTACACCATGGAAAACAACATTCTCGGAGGCTGGGAACCAGTTAACCATAGCATACAAGTTTTCTGGCCTAAGTCCTTCCTCCTTTCACAAAATAGAATGCCTCCCACCTTACTTTAGAAATCTAAATAACTTGTTATTTGAAATGTTTTTAAGCTTCCCAATAGGTTTCTCAACAGCACCATACATGGGTCTCTTCATAAAGTTGTAAAAATTCAAGAGCATCTCATTCCCCGCAGGAAAATGTGCATCTATGCCTGAAAAAAATTAAAACAAAGTCAGTTTTCTATCAAGGCCCATTTTGTGAATAAACTATAACTGCAGAAATATCCTGCTCTTTATAAGCAATCAAATAGTGTTTACTGAGCACCTGTAGAGGTTTTAATGTTTCTATCAACATTCCAAAACAATCATGTATTTAAACCACTGGGATAAAAATGAAAAGAAAAAGCTGAATAACTAGGAAACAAAATGAGATGCACTATGAATGCCCTTAGGCTACAAGTAACCAGAGGGTGCTGGCTATTCTTTACTCCACAATCTCTGCTGGCCAGTCTATTAATTGAAACTCTTCCTTGACATCTTTTCCCAAGAAACTATTCAGCACTTCAACAGGTATCTGGATTAGTAGAAAGAATCCTGTAATGAAAGTAAGAGGGAATCTTCCACCTTTTAAATTTCCAGACACTCAGACTGGATAAAAACAGTCAATAAGAAAATCACTATTTCATGTATTAAAAAAACAACAAGTAGAATTTACATAGATCAAGTTCATATTTTGAATACATTACTTTAAACATGCCAAATGAAAACAAAAATAATACTGAAAATAAGTGTGAAAAGTAGTTAAGGAATTTTCAAATAATCTAATTTCATTCAAATTTTAAGAATTACATGCCAATAGCTTTCTCATAGCCAAATATTTTCAATATATTTGGAAGGAGTGTAACAACTGTCAAAATGTTTACAACCAATCTACAGATAAACCAGAAATGGGAAAGGCCCAGAATCTCTGTTCAAATGCACACACTACGGATGAAGTGTACAGTATAGAAAAAAATGTATTCCCTGCTTGTGGGTCTAAGATCTCAGAGATTCAAGATTACGGTCCTGAAATACACACTAGTAAATAAAACACAAACACATAAATATACCGCCTCTCCGGGATCCTTATTCTTTCAGACAAAAGAAACTGGCAGACAGACACACACCATTTTTTTTTAAAAAAAAATCACCAAAATAATGAATTCTCCATCTACATAACTCCTTTACTTCCAAAAACAAATTTTAACTAAGTGTTCTTGGACCTCTGCTCTCATTCTGAGAAGCATGCACATGACAACCTAAAACAACGCTACAAAAAAATATGACTCCCACAACCACTCTTTCTCAAGAAAAGTGGAAAAAGTGGCATTAAAGCCCAAAGGGAAACCCCAAAGATGTTAGGAAAGAAATAGCACTATCTATCTATCTATCATAGGAAAGAAAGAAAAAAAAAAAAGCTGAAGGAAACACTCAACCCTTAGAGCCACGATTTATTTTTTAAGTTATTTGACTACAAAAAGCAGCAGCTCCCTGAGAGAGCTCTCTTAACTTCCATTTTTTTATTTTTATTTTTATTTTTTTTTTTGGTGAGAGTCTCCCGGGGAGACGGAAGTCACGGCGTTATTACTCTCGGAAAGTTCATTACGAAGACGTTGCCGCTGCACTAAAAGAGAAGCTGCAGCCCGCGCGTTTGAGACTCCCGGGTCCGAGAAGAATGAATGACAGCCACTCCTCCTCCCCGGGGCGGCGGCGGCGGCGGCGGCGTCCACCCCGTCCCCGCCGCCCCCGGGAGACGGAGCCCGGCGCCCGCGGACTTGAACTTCCAGCTCGGGGAACGCGCCCCCGGCCCGGCCGGCGGGGAGGAGAGAGCGGCCACAGCTCGCTCCCGACTCTCCCTCCTCGGTCTCCACTCCCCACCCCCCCACCCCCGCCCCCGCCCATCTTCGCGCTCTCTTTTTAAAAGAGCGAGTTTGGAAACTTGAAAACTTGCAGCAGCAGCAGCAGCAGCACCACCAACCCCGGCGGCCGGCCAGCGGGAACGCCGTGCCCCGGGAGAAGGGGAAACAGGACCCGCGGGCTAAATTAACAATGAAATCACGTGCAAGGAGTTCCGAGGCACGCACCTCCCGGCCCCCCCCCCCGCCCCCCGCAGCCTCCCCAGACCCCCACGCCGCGCCGAGGCCGAGGCCGAGGCCGCGGCCGCGGAAGGTGGCGGGCGGGCGGGCGGGCGGGCGGGCGGGGAGCGCCGGCGGCCCGGGACGCCTGACAGGTCGGGCAGCCCCGGCCCCAGCGCGGCCGGCGCTGACAGGCAGCCCGCCGCCTCCCCTCCGCGGCGCCCGGGCTGACAGCCCGGCAGACACCACCCCACACGTGCTGCCGCCTCCGCACCACAACACCCGCCCGCCTGTCACCCCCCTCCGCCGCCACAGCCCCGCCGGCCTGGCTCCCCGCCGCCGGCCGG